>JAIPRK010000428.1:0-208426 GCA_025469195.1 Chaitophorus viminalis
GAAAATTAATATGCTTACGTTAGATATGTTATATAATACTTTTATATATTTACAAATGTTTCTTTTATATATAATATTAGCTTATTTGACAAAATTATTATAGTGGTATATATATTTTACAACAGTATTATTAAAAGTGTATAACAAACGATTTTTTTCACTATTTATTTATTGAAAAAAATAAATGGTTCAACTCTACAGTTATTAACCTTGTGTGTGCTACATTGTGTAGCAAATTAAATTTATAGGGTAGAAGTATTTACATTTATAAACATATTGATGTTAGAGATGTCAAAAGTTGTTTACAATATTACTTTTGACAAGAAAATGTGGGATTTCGATGATGTTGTCCTTGTGTAGATGTTTAGCTTCTTTTAAGTTATTTGTTATTTATAAAGTATTTCGAATGTTTTGAAAATCTGAATAGTATTGACTCTTGGATGATATGCTGAATTGCTGAATGATTAAGTTTTTTTGGCATTTATTGTGTATGTAAGTTGGATCTTTATTAATTAAGAGTGCATGGGTTAAAAATGAATGTCCAATTTTGGTTTTGGTTAGTGTGATTTTTTGTCGTCTATTTACGATTTGGGGAACGTGAAATTTTTTTTTTCATTTAGATTCTGAATAAAGTGTAAAATGTACTCGTTTTACAATGATGTGTGTTTTTCTATTTATTTTTTTTTTATGCCTGTCGTCACGTTTTGGAGCAGTAAAAATTCTTCGTTTTCCTTATACAACATTTTTTCTGAAAGAAAAGTGAATGTAGATGTCACTACTTGGGTAACTCAGCAATAAAATATCTTTAAAAGCATCGAGGAAAATCATAAAAAAAAATTACGGAAAAATGGGAATTTTTATTCAAAACCACATTTTGACGAAATATATTTTTTTTGAAAATGCTTAAACTAAAAATCAAAATACCGCAAATACTTAAAATTTTCACCAAATATTTCTATTATTGTTATCTATATATGGTTAAGTTTTTGAAGTATTCTGACTCTTTTTTTAACCTATTTAAAGACAGTTTAAATTTTCGATTTTTCTAAGTACTTTTTTTTGAAATATCGATAAAAAAAATTTGGCTGACCAAAAAATCTTAGAAATTTAATACAAGATTTATAATAAGTTATACTTAGCATAATTATAAAAAAATTTAAAATTGTTTTACAAAATTTTTTTTATAAGCCCCTAAACTTTAAATTTTTATGCAATATGTCAAAATCACGATGATTTTCAAGTTATTCAGTAGTTCAAAATTCATAAAATGTTTGGTATTTATATTTAAGGTTCAAAATGTTAAAACAATATATTCATAAGATGATTTCCTTCAAATATCTATAAAAAAATTTCTATCGAACTTTCAACAAATTTTTTATGACCATTTGAAATTTAAATTGTATACGAAATTGCATAAAATAATGATTTATCTTCAAACAATTTTAAATATTTGTTATTATTCAAAAAGTATAAGACGCAGAAACTTGAAACTTTTATCAGTTGTTTAAATTTGCTTTTCTTGAACCAATTTATTTCGCTAAATATTTTATTGATGTTTAAGCAATTTATAGGCGTTTATTATATTCCATGTTTTTATTTTATTTTTTTTATAATTTGGTGATAAAATATTTAGCTGAGACAAAAGAGTTGAAAATTCAATAGAAGATTTCATATAAGTGGTTGTTACTGTAATTTCAAAATTATTGAAATCTATTGGCAGAATTATTTTTTACATGCGTCTGAAAAGCAAATATTGACCTTTGGTATATTTCAATTTAAATATAATATAATATAATATAATATATAATATTATAGACCAGCATATCATCTCCGTTCAGAATCGTTATTCGTATACAATTATATTATCATTGCATTCAGATTTAACAAATCCATTAAATTGACGTCTTCTATGAACGAAGTGTACTCCACCTCCTATTGTACTGCAGAGCGAAGCCCATCCGGTTCTTTTTTTTAATTTGCTGGAAGGCGGGACAGAATCCTAATAACTTTACTTGTCGTGTTATAGCTAACTTTTATGATGATGCTTAGTATGGATATATTTTTTAATATTATTATATGTATTACCTATACATGGGTAGGGTGCGCTTATAATATTATTACGCGTAGTATCATTATGAGCTTAAACCTTATCGGAATTGAATGTATTACATAGTCCTGTACAATGTTCAACATGATCCTCGGTGGTTGAGAATAATAATAATAAACTAGGTATATTACCTTGTATGACGTTGTAATATAATCAATTTCATTTCATCTCGCGTGGATAAATACACACGTAAAGGTATAATAGTTGGCTTTCAGAGAAAGTAAATTAACGGATTTTCAATTGTTATTATCGAAATCCGTCGTTATCCATTATACACAAAGGTACACTGCGTGTATGAGTGTGTGTGTGTGTGTGTGTGTGTATGGAAAATCATCATCATTTAAATAATAATGTATAAGATAATAATATCACCAAAAGGTTTCAATGTTTCACTATGTACATTATATATATATATATATATATATAATATTATATGCATATGAATAGAATTTTAAAAATTATCGTTGGGTGGAATAATACAACGAGTTCGTGAATTTCCTCCGACTGCAGTATATTATATAATTCTTTGCTGCATAACGACGTGCAAAAAGGTTTTTTTTTCAAATAATAATTCACATAAATATATTCAAGTTCACCATTGTGTGGGTTTATAAAATACAAATAAATATTGAATATCACTGACCAGGCTAATGAGTTACACTGTACGTTCGATTTTCTGTGGTAAAATACGCAATGGGTTAATATACCTACGAGTGGTATTGCCCGGGTACGTATACCTATAGTTAAATTTCCGTTCCTTTTTATTTTTTCACAAAAAAAAAAGGAAACAAAAATGTATGTTTGCAAATAAATCCGTTGGTTTATCAGTTCCGTCAATAATTGGCCGGGTTGGACATGCGTACAAATGACGCGTCATGGTTATTCATTCTTTTTCACGGTAAGACGGAGAAAGGAGGAACATTAAAATATAGCAGCGGATGAGGATTTTTTTACTCAGAATTTAAAATAAAACACTCACATCACGAATATAATCATAGAGTAGGACATTGCACGTCTTGCAATTCTGTAAATGATAATTCGCATCATATTCGTTAACATTATTTCGAGCATACTTCTTGAAAGTTATAAATGGTCTATCTAAAGTAAGGATTGCAAAAGAGGCTTGACTGTGCTTAGCATATATTATATTAAGCGTTTATGAATATATAATATTTATAAATCATAAATACACTTTATTGTATACGCGCGTATTATACTGTTAATCTCGTTTATGCTATTTTAGATTAGTTGTTTGTTTAATTCAAAATATAAAGAAATTCCTTAACGAGAAGAGAAGATCAATAATAATTGTTTTGAATATTTTATATAAGAGTTTAAATATTATTTCTCTCTAGATTGAATATAAAATTCAAATTTAGACGATAAGTCAATAGAGCATAATATATTTTTTATAAGTTTATTAAGATTGAAATATTTTCTTAAGGAAATATATTTTGATTAATTGAAGGTATCTAACAAATTGTTAATAACATCTGAATTATCCTATTAAAACTACACGTGGAACTATTATTAGTATCAGAGATTAAGCATTTATAATTTTTAATTAAAAATTGTTTACAATTTACCCTCAAGATGGCAAGATCAGTATACTAAGTGACGTCGAGATAATTTGTTAAATAAACCTTTTGTACTTCTATTTCTATTGTGTCAAACACACGGTCAATATTATTGAATAGAACCAGCATATTTCGTGAGTACACGTCTGTGACAGGCGTGGCTCCAAGCGTGGGCCTATATGGGCCACCCTCTGACCTGAGAAAACATCTATCGCATTTTGTCAATAGCGTATATATATAAAAAAAAAATTGATATTATACGATGTTGGTGTACCCAAGTCGTCTGATCATAATATGCTCAAGATCCGGTGCGTGGGATTAAAAAATCAAAAGAAAACATTTTAATTTTATGCAAAGTATAAAAAGCATTTTATTTATCTTATTTATTTTTTTATTTATTATATTTATTATTTTTTTTCGTAAAGATTTCAATGAAATCGTGAATCCTCTACCCCCATATCACACAGAATGTTTCTGAAACCAGCATGAGATAGTACTTGTATATGTGTATAGGTACTGTATAATGAATAATAAATCTAATTTCCATATGATTTCCTTCAAATCAATTTTCTCGCAATGCATAAAGTTTACACACTAAGTCGGTAAGAGAAATAATATTTTTTTGTACACATCTATACCTTTAATGTAGTGTGCTGACTTTCTAAAAGCACTCCAGCTTTTATCTACAGTGTATTAATAGCGTCACTGCAATCATACATCACGAGGTATTTACTGCAAAAGACATTGATACTTCTCAGAAAGGAAATATTGCAATACCTATATTTTATATCTATGAAATCGTTAAAAAGTGAATCGATTCTCAACATAATAAGAATTGTTCACGTTTTCCAATTTAAACGGTATACATTTTTGCACAATAAACTTATCAATTAATTCAACAACGATAAAAGAGTTTTATTGCGTTCAAATAATTATTTTGGTTATAATTGCGATTAAATTACGTTGTTCTTATAACGGCAGACTAATTCACCGCGATCGATTTGACATGGAATCGTTGATCCGCGTAAACGTACCTACACAGGTAAATCGTGACGAATATAATATTTACGGTCATATTACCTTGAAATGTAAAACAACCTGAAATTAAATTAAACTGTAAATCGTTTGTAAATGCATTATAAAAATATAAGAACCGTAAGCAGAATTATTGACGCAGTTCTTGCTAAACTTGCTTTGTTTTTTGCAAACCTAAGCATTTCACTGGTGCAAAAAGAAAAAAAAATCAATGGAAAAAGAGTTGTAACATTTTCAAAGTTGCATATTTTTGGTTTCCTATTTTATGGCCAATATCTTATATATTATGTATTAAATAATAAATATCATAAATGCCCAGTGAATATCGTGATACATTGATTTGTAGGTTTCAGTTTCGATTTTGTAGAGTATATTATTATAATATACATTTTTACAATTTAAATTATTTTGAGATTTATTTATCTATAACCTATTGTATTAACTTTGCTCTGCTATCTATTATCTATCCGACGTCGTTATGTTTTTAAGTTATGCAGTGCATTTACGACGCTATTTAAATTCACTCGCGGTCACAACTTCATCACAATTTCATTGATCAAAAACCGTTCTAAATCAGTTCTGAATCAGTTCGATGATCTGCTAGAACAAACATTATTATTTCCCATCAAATAGATCCGTTTGAAATTCGCTTGAATGTATACTGTCGATATATTTTTGATACGACTGATGGTAGTCAACATTTTCTTGGGAGAGACGGGGATGCTGAAAAATGATTTGTATTTCTAAGGCATATACCACGTGTTAAATACCCAATTATAATTTGTAATCATGAAAACATGGAATACAATAATTTGTATAACATACAGCCATCGTCTGTCGATCATCGTCATTATGATAAAATTAAATAAAACTAGATAAAATATAAATTATATAATATATATATATATATATAATTACATCGGTGTCTAGGAGGATCCAGATCTCCCTCCCATACATCCAGCACTGCTAGTTATGAGACATACCTGTAGCGAGACAATTCTGTTGTTGAAAATACGTGAATTCGCATGCGATACTGGCGTGCAACAGGCGCATTGGGTTTCGATACGACTCGGGACATGTAATAATATTTTATTGAACGGTAAAATAAATTGGTGTAATATCGTTTAATTACTATAATGTTATAATGTATTCATGGGCGAAACCACGATTCAAGCCAACTATTATAGTTTATAGTTTATAAACCGTGGTTTAATCTAATTCCTGAGTTAAAATATTCACCAAAATTACATGAATATAATAATATTTAATTACCGTCCACAGTATACGGATTAAGGTAAGCATTTCCGTTCAGCATTACAACCTTACAACGATAAAATTGTGTCATTACAATAATTTTAATAACACCGCATTGCTACTGATATTATGCTGATAGCCGTTGCATAGGCAATACCAAAAAGATTAACCCCGAACGTTTTAAATTTAAAATGCAACTTTAAGCATATTTTATTCTTACGGAAATGTGATAGCCAGTATACCGGTATACTTGCAATATTAACAATAGAGCTGCTGTGGATGGTTTTACCTATCAAATATTATATATGTACAGATTCATTGTTGGTTGACGGCTTGCTACACCAACTTGTGGTGTCATGCAGGTCAAAATCGGTAAGTCCATTTGTGAGCTGCCCCTGATTTTTCGTAGTCTCATTTTTATTATAGCACAAGTCACTAGTCAGCCTAGCTAAGTCTTGCTGCCATCGAGACGAAAAAACGACTGTCGTCTAATGACAGCATTCGCATACGGTATTTTATTGGTAAGTTTGGCGATGAGACTTTGTGATGGACGTGCATGGATCAAATGTCAATAAAGGAACATTATGTATAATTAAATATAAGTAGGCTTTATTTGCAATTAGTCAATAGATAATACTTAAACGCGAACATTGTTAAAACATTGTATTATGTCAACGTTTTGTTTAAAATGCTTGAACTGAACAAATTATTTTACTCTAACAAAGTGAATATTTATTCATTCATTTAGAGTTAAGTTAAACTTGTTTAACAATAATTAAATTATAAATCTATGACATTGTTTATTTGAAAAATTTTTTATTATTGAATCAAGGTAAATTTGAGGAAATAAACGGCACCGAAATATTTCTTGTCAGTTAACACTAAAATTTGATCTTTTCGTGGGTTGCGTTTTTGGCTCGATAATTACTGAAATACTAATTATAGTCTCGCCGATGGTTACATTAATTATTTACGGTAGATACAGGTACATATTTCGTATTGGTATCCGTATCGAATGTATCCTGTCTATAACAACAATGCATACAGCCATACCGGGCAAAATAGCCTGTATACATGTACGTGAGGCGGAGTGCACACGACAATATATGTATTATACTCGATTCGCATTCAACCGCAGACTTTGCAAAGTTTTTTTTTAAAAAAAAAACTACATGTATGTGTATGCGTGTAGGTATTTTCGCTCAGAACGTTCTGCATTTTTCCGTTCCGTTGTAATAGAATTCGATGCAAAACGAAAACTGAATAATAATAATAATAATAATAATAATAATAATGATAGTATGGAAAATCGTTTTCGCACTGCGTAGTCGCAGTAATCATTACTGTTCGTAACATGAGTATGGATCGTATCGAATACCACTATACGATGTGTAATTTGCGTATACACGAGCGCATTGTGCTCGAAAATATTCCGCGTACAGAAAGCGAATGATTATTGATTTTCAGTCGAAATCGTGAAAACATCATTTAGACGAATATGCTGGCTTCGTTTTTTATAGTTGATATTTTCAATTCCAAGTCAAGTACCGGTATTTTTGCAGTTTGCAATGATTTTTTTTCCGTTTTCGAAGAAAATTATTGAAATTAATTGGTTAATAGATCTAAAACAAAGTTAATTTTTCGGTAGGAAGTCGCAAACATCTATTGTGCTTAAACAAGGTAACTTGTTTACATTTTTTTTCCAATTCGTCATTGTTTTTTATATTCATAAGAAGCGGTCTAACATCCGAAAGCAGTGACATTCGACTGCATCTCATCGGACATTCCGACAAGTTTCTTTTAAGGGAAAAATTTGATTTAAACATGAATTTGTACTTCGGTATTAGATTAAAACAAACGAACTGCAGACTGCTATAAGTACACCGACCTTTTCTCCGAGAACATATAACATATTACATAATATGTATATTATAAATAAATAAATACACACATTTGTTCCACAATAACCGGGTCCATAAAGAAACGTTTCTATTGCTTATACTTATTTCAAAGAACTTTAGGTGTATATCTATAGTGTACGAAGCACTTTGGAGTATCCATTATTCTAACGATATAAGTTTCAATTTTTCTGAGACGTTTGTACAATATATAATGTATGTACCGTGCATATACGTGTAGGTATATAGAAGAACGCGTATTTCCAATTTTGTATTTTTCTTTTGGCAATTTAAAGCATGTATACCGGGGATGTGTTATTGTTTTTCGGATGAATAACTCGATTTTATTCACCGCATAATTTGTTTCTAAAACAATGTTTAGAGTTTTTTTTCATGCATATATAATACTATACGATCGTTTACGAAAGTATAAAAATATTTGGAATACGTTTATAGTTGTTCGAGCGTACGGTGTTTATGTTAAAACAATGCAAAACGACACGTGTGTATGTTGTTAGATTTAGATCATATCATTATTTTAGCATTATAAATTGATAGCAAATTAAATTTAAATCAGATACCGAGATTCAAGTGCAAGTCTGTGGTTGTGTTATAAAATTATAATTTTATACTCTTTTTAATATTATTGAAAGCAACAATAAAGTATCGTATTTGAAAAACAATAATTTGATTTCTGAACCAAGATCGATGTAATAACGTATAATTGAATATAATATTTAGTAACTATATAATATAATATGCAAAAATTGAATACCTGAAAAATTCAAAAAAATAAAAATAAAAACTATAGTAGAAAGAAAAAAATAACTGTCAATATTCGTGAAAAATGATCGATACACAATTTTTCTCATAAAAATTAATATTATTTCCAATTTATTACTATACACATAACGTATCCATTATACCCAAAACATTGAAAAAATCGAATAAAAATATCATCCACGACCGTTTTCTGATATTTGTTGCGTGAAACTTTCAGAACTACTAATTATTGAAAAGTTCTAATTTTGATTGCGGAAAGAAAAATCATCAATGCAATACGAGTAACAATACCATAATAGGTCAAACATTAATCGTACGATAACGTTCGTGATCGTTTGAAAAGCATCAACACTTTGGTTACACCCATCGTCGTATATATGACCATATAAATATGTTATGTAGATAGTAGATACGTAGGCAGTAATGAGCACGGATCGTTCATCTTCAACAAACATCGGCGGTACACGGCAAAGACGTCATCGTAATATTTCTAATTCATATTTGTGTAATCACACCGAAGTCCGAGTTTAATACACAATACGTGTACTTATTGTGCCTGTCGTGCGCGTGCGACTAATAATTTTCGCAAATTTTCGTGCAAACCGACCACGGCGTTAGTCCGAAACCCATGCTAAACGCTTAGCGCTAACGCACGTTAATTGATCCGAAATATGGGCATAAATTCATTGGCGCCAGGTTTTGAAAATTTCATGAAGGGCTCACTATTTTTTAAGCTTATGTGCTGTTTTACTTCTTACCATATTTTTCTTATTTTTATTTTCCTTATATTGTTCGTTAAATAATTACTAAATTTTTAGTTATTAATTGTTGTAACTTATAACATTTTAATTTTTAATAATATTAATCAACAAGACAATCAACAATATAAAAAATCAACAAGACAATATTAGTTAAACATAAAATTAATATTTTATGGATGTACATAACAAATATTGATTTTTTCATATGTGTATCATTGAGGGCTGCAGCCCCAGAGCCCCTCTGTACATGGGTGCCCGTGGGTATAATTAAACGCATAGGTGTCTGTTGTACATACTTGTACACAGTGGCGGCTCTTTGATAGGGGTGATAGGGCTATCATCTCCCTTCTAAAATTCTTTTCGCCCCCCCCTTTTTAATTTCAAATGTATATTGTACTATAATATAGTCAAAAATAAAAATTTTGTTTCCTATATTTACACTGATAAATATTACGAAACATTATCAGATAATGGGAGCTTAAAAATAAATCATTCAACACTGTAGAGGGCATCGCCCATTTGCGCCAAAAAGAATTAATTCAATTTGGGTATAGCCCATTTGCAGCAAAATAAAAAAGGTATGTTTCTTCCAACAGCCCATTTGCGCCAAATTTACCTGCATAAACATTTTAAATAAATGACTTGGTTAATTCTTATATTTTAAAGATATATTTAAAACGTATGTCTGTAACGTATAATAAAGTTATTTTTATAAGTCTATAGATTTTAAATTTTCGTGACATATAAATATAATTATGTTAGATAATTCATCATTAATAAATAAAAAATCTTTGTTTTTAGAAGTAGTGAAGTGTAGATCATCTAAAACTCGTACAACATAATAAAACTGATATAAAACTTGTTTGTTTATCTTTCGATGTAATAATATACAAAGCTTTAAAATCTATAGACTTATAAAAATTAATTTATTATACGTTACAGACATACGTTTTAAATGCGTCTTTAAAATATATATAAGATTTAACCAAGTCGTTAATTTAAAATTTTTACGCAGGTAAATTTGGCGCAAACGGGCTGTTGGAAAAACCATACCTTTTTTATTTTGGCGCAAATGGGCTGTACCCAAAATGTATAATTTTTTTTGGCGCAAATAGGGAACACCGACTGTAGCAGTAGCTTCTAACATTGATTATAAAGTATTATTATAGTATTTATAATCAATGCTCCTAAGAATCAATAACCAATAACAAATTGCCGGGACCCGCGAGCAGCGTATACGATGCTTCAGCGATTTTAAAATTCGCTCCTCATAACTATGACAGGAATAGAAAAACTAAGAAGGGGGAACACAATAAAAATACTGCCGCCGGGGCGATGATTTCAATCGCCCGATATGCATTCCACAAGGATTCCGAACTTGTGTGTGTTTATTATTTACTTTGTGCGGTCGTATCTCGTTATCAATTATTATTTCAATTTGGTATTTGTTTCCAAAAATATGCATTGGAATTATTTAATCTTTTCAATCATGGATTCATCCGTACATAAAAATGTAGTTATTAATTTAATTTCAAACCGTTTCACGTCATACTTATGAACAAAAAATTAAATGGCCTTTATTAAATAACTACCTATTATTAATATTATTTGTGTTCGATACTTCCCATAAATAAGCAATTTTATATCACCCTCCCACTTTCAAAGCACACGAGCCCCCACTACTTGTACACGTATGCGACTATACCTGATAACGCAGAGGCGGGTACCTGCGTATTAATCACGAAACGCCGAGCGCGGTAAACTCACGTTTTACGCTATTCAACCGTGTACGTCCAGTGCATGCCGCGAGAGACCGTGAAAGCGTAATAATGTAGTTTGAGAGACGATGCGTGGTCAAAACTTTCCAATACCGAGCCGTTCAAAGGCCTCTAAGTTAATATATACTCTGCTTAATTGCGTTAGAGTTGTGCGTGTAAACTATAAGTTCAAATGAATGTCTTTTACATTTCTATGTTTATGAATTATAGTACGCAGACGAATTGGCCGAGTCTGTATCGACGTTATTGTATTATTATTGTTGTTGTTGTTGTTGCAAGCCACGAGATGACACTAGATAACTTCAATAGAAATGTATCGATCTCTTTCCTCAAAACACCATCAAATGGTTTAGTATTTTAGATTGTTGATTACCTCTATTTACTCTTCAGATGTTTTTCAGCGTTTTGATACATATCGAAATATAGGTACATTGCAGCCCACCACGATGTGATATAACGTTGTAACACGAAGCTGTACACTAAATATTCACCAACTGTATAATGTTGACGTTTTAATTATTTTTGATTTTAATAATTTCGTAGTGTGCACATTAGTGAAACACAATATTACTAGTTAATCAGAATAATAATATTTTATACTATAATACTATATAGGTAATGATCACATATTTTGTAAAATACAGAGGAAACCGTTAAAATGGAAAACTCATTAAATGCGTGTTAACAATTTTCCATTTCGGTGTATTCCTGTAATTGGTATGTTATATAGAACTCTGTTCTTTTGTAATTTTAAACTACCAGAATACGCGTATAAAGGCTTTTCCCGTGCAACCACTATTATTATTTTCAAGTAGGTAGCAGGTACCTATATTATGACGTAATATTTTATTGATGTAAGTCATCAGTTCTATAATTAATATTACGAACAAATTAAAATCTCTTGAAACATACCGCTCACATGCTATACATAGCCAGATCGACATAAGATTTAGGTTAATAAATTTTTATTTAAATAGCTTTTCTTTCGTTTTTTTTTTTCACTATAGTTGGTCGATACACATTTATACATTATACGCTGTTTCGAGGGTAACGTTAGAGTAGTAATTTGTGCGCTTTCTTTGCCTGGTAAAAAAATAAAGCTGTTTATTCGCGTCTAATTGGCTCGTTAAGTTCATTATTGTTATTATTTTCTATTTTCGAGTGTTTATCGTTTATTGTATAACAATATATAGATGACACTGGGTTGGAAGTAGAAGCGTATGGGTTTTTTTCACTCGGATAAAAACGGGTTTGCATCTGATGGATTTAATGTTTTTTATTTTAAATTCTAAACGGAGTGTGTTTTTATTTTTTATTTATTTATTTTAATTTTTTTATCTCTGTTATTGTTTTGGGGTAGTAAAAATGCTTAGATTTCCCTACACAGCATTCTTTCTGAAAGGAAAGTGAATGTAAATGGTACTTGGACAAGTCAAAAATATAAATTTTTCAATACTTTTCAAAAAAATTGAGAAAAACCACAAAAAAGTGACGAAAAACGAGAATTTTTACGTGAAACCACAAATACTTGAAATTTTCACCAAATGTTTATATTGACGTTTTCTATACATGGTGAAGTTGTCAAAGTATTTTGACTTTTTTTGACCACGGTAATTTAAATTTTCGATTTTTCTAAGTTATTTTTTTTGAAATATAGATAAAAAAAATTTGGCTGGTTAAAACATTTTAAAATTTAATGCAAGATTTAATATAAGTTATAACTATCGCAACTAAATTAAATTGAAAATTATAAGCCCATCATAAAGTTCAAATTTGTTTGAAATATGGCAAAATTTCAATAATTTACGAGTTATTTTGCAGTTGAAAATGCATAAAGTTTTTTCTATATATACTTAAAATTCAAAATTGTAACACAAGATTATTCATACGATCTTATTATTATTCTTCAAATAAATATAAAAAAATATCTACCGGACTTTCAGGAAAATTTTTTTGACCGTCTGAAATTTATATTTTTATGAAATTGCATAAAATAACAATTTATCCGCAAACAATTATAAATATTTGTTGTTATTCAAAAATTATTAGTCGCAAAAACTTGAAATGTGATGGTTTTTTTCAAAATATTTTACTGATTTTTAAGGAACTTATGAGCATTTTAAATATTATATTTTTTAAATCTTTTTGAATTTAGGCTTTTTTCATTTTAAATGTTTGTAGTTGTACCAGAGGAAAAGTTGTTTCAGTCTCACTGTTCTTATAAAGCTGAAAAAAAAAACAAAGTAATGGCGTAAAAACAATTTAAATAATAATACTATACACTACGGCGTACCAATAAGGAGATACAGTACCGTAATAATATGTAGCCGCATATTGTTATTTTCAATCGGGAGAGTGCAAGAGCAGGAAAAAAGTCGATAAATATCTGTACGTGCTCGCGAATTATTGTACTCGTACTTCATTGCCACAATCCAAAACCCGTCGAAAGGATTGCGGTTCTTGTACGATTTTTTCCATTGATTGCCGCACGCTAACATGAAGGCGGAGTATATGACGCGAGACGAACGTGTACCACTACTCGTAGAGCATATCACCCGTATTGTACAGATAGGCTTTCCAGGTGTTGTGATATTTATTTATAGGTATTATTTATTATTATTGCTTCGACTAAATGATTGATTTTACACACCCACAAAATATTATAACGCATGGGTTTTGAACAATTCAATGGATTATTTTTATTATTATTCACCGTTGATACGAGAAATTGAAATGATTTAATCATATTTTCACAATGACATTAAATCGGAATTCAACGAGAGCACTGGATGACATTAAAAAAAAATTGAAGCTGTTTTTTATTTTTACTTTACTACGCGTGTACGTGAGCGTAATTTTCTGAGCGAAGATAATAAAAACAATGATTATTTACTATTTAATGGTACCTATATCAAAGTTTTAGTAATTACATGTTTAAAATTATATATTAAATATTTATTATGATTCGTATCCTTGTAACAAAGATGAATTGTAGTTACGAAATAAATTCATTTAATATTATTTACTGCTATTGAAATAATGTTTTCGAAATTGTATATACTCATATATAATATACCTATATAATATGAGTATTATATTGCTCTGTTTGTACATCATATTTATACTAACATGTGCATTTTTATGTGTTTTAGAAAATATATTGGAGAAGAAAATGTTCCACAGTATTCAAATTTAGTTAAACTTGATTATAAAGTTTCATTAAAACGACATGTGTAATTCAGTTAGTCTTACTTTAATTATAATCTGACCTATTATTTAACAGCATATAAATAAATAATTATGAAATAGTTGATTAAATACATTTTAATATTGTGTTTTATGTTTATGATAATATTGTGTACGTGTATTATTTAACAAAAAGTTTTCACTTACCTTGATGTCGACGAATATCGTATACCTTTAAGTATTTAAGTAGTTTTAAAATAGCAACTATGGTAATAATACATTAAAATTTGAATAAAAAACTTTTATCGTTTCAAAAAACTTTAAATTTTTAAAGTCTGACTTGAAAAACTACAATAATTTTTACAAAGATTTTATAACATTGTCTCATACAATGACTTTTCATATCATAATACTTAAATAAATATATAGGTAAGTAAACATGTCTGTGTACACACATAGACATATTAATATTGTTTAAACGTTTGAGTTCATTTAATCAAGAACATGTACTTCAAAACAATATCATTCCAAATAATTCTTTGATTTAAATAAGTAATTTGTATTTCATAGAAAAACATGACAAATAAAAAATATACATAGGCAAGATGTATAATAAAACCATTCAAGTAATAGTATAATTAACTTAAATTGTACAAGTAGAACATACAATAATATATTGCGTTACATACGTATACTTATAGTGATAACTTAAATGCATTCATGTAAAAGTCATAATATAATCGTATAATAGTACTTATAACAAAGTAAAATTAATAAAACATACAAAGGTTCTTGATGAAAACAAGGAGTAAACACACTCTGTTTAAGTAAAAATATTAAACATTTTAGAAGTTGTACAAACCAATGATGATAGATTTTGGATCTTTATCACAGAAGAAAAGAAAGTTTAAAACACTACATACACCATGTTTATTGTTTATATTAGGTAAGAGATATATATTTATATGTTTGAAGATCGTAAAAATATTTATAAAATTATAGTACCTACCAACATTTTGTATAAGTAATCGTTAATATTGGTCTGATTTTCGTAACCGTTATTTTGATTGATATTATAACGTTATAGGTAGGTAGTCAGGTAGTGTAATGCGAATATCGAATAGTAAAAAATAATAACGCGTATAGGTACTCGTACGATGATATAGTTTGGTACTTATAAGTTATAATATAGTATTATTAAAATCATTATTACCTGGAATAAGATAGATTGAAATGATTACTGTGAATACATACATTTATTTATCACAGGAAAAATAGAACAGTCGATGAAGAAGGACGGGGGATTAGTCCAGCCGACCTTAAGGATTTACACATAACGTGGCCCAGGAAGCGTAAAACGTTATTAACGTTGGTTTTTTTGTTACGGCAAAATCGGGAAAATACAAAAATACATATTATTATTAATATATGTTATAGGAATACCCAAATCGAAGAAAAGTATAGTAATTGTTTTTACAGCAGCCTCGGCCCTTTCGATAGTCAATCAAAATTGATCTACGCCCCGTGCAAGTATATTCGGCTCAGATCATCGGTTGGTATACCTATACCTATCATCTGTATAAATATCACATGGTAACTGAAACGTATCGTATCCAACTCTATTCCCTGTAAAGAAGTTCAAGGATTGTATCAGGCATATCAATGTATTAGAATATTATAATGTACACGTGTAGAAATCGTATACGAGCGTAAAGAAAATAAAGAGGATTATATAGAAAACATCAAGTTAATAAAATAATCATTATTGTTATCCGACCTAGAGGACGTGAAGGTTGCCGCAAGATTTCGACTTGGAGTCGATAAAACACATTTTTTGCAATAATTCCTTGGCGATATGTAACGAAAGTGAAGTCTTAGATCCGTGTATGGCCGTCTTCCGTTGGTTCTTTTTCTTTTTGTCCCGGGTCTCGCGCAGTCGGATTTGTTTCAAAACACCGACCAACAATTCGTCCACATTGTGTTGAATACCGCTTGAAGTTTCAATGAATTTACACTCCCTCGAGCATGCCAATTGTCTACCTTCTGTAACACAGGGAGAAAAATTCTTGGTTAGAACTCAACACTAACAGTCACTATGTTTATTCACACTCCATCAAAGAAGTCTTTGAACAGCGAACTTAATCATAGTATATTTTATGACGTTGTGGATTAAATATAATAAAATATCTCGTTTTGACAATATCATCATTATTACATATTATAATAATAATAATAAAAAAAAAAAAAACAAATAATACCAACGTACAAAAATAACAGTTTTTGCCTTTACAATATAATAATAGTTATCTTTGCCGTAATTTAATAATATGCATATTATGTGTGATAATAATTAGTGCTTAGATTTATTTATACTTTTATAACCTGCAAAATACGTATTCATACAATCAAAATACATGTCAAAAAACGAATTTATTTTCATTATTTATCTGTTTGGTCTTCGCTTTTATAGGTTCCTTAATAAAAAAGATATACTATAAAAAATATTAAATACCAGTAGGTAGCTAAAATACAAAAAAAAAAATGATTAATTATCTTTTACTTTTTATATTTTATTTGAGTCACACAATCTATACAAAATAGAGTCTATATTGATATTGAAAACTTGTGTTGGAGAAACTGTGACGATACTTCTTATTAAGGATATTAAGGTTCATAGTTATATTATTTGTATTGATTACAATTTATGAAAACATTCATTATTTAGTTTTTAAAATTAAATGTACACTGATTTGGTCATAACATTTCTTTTATCCACTGAACGATCCTTCAACTTAGTGTTCAGATGATCGGCATTATTGGTTTTATATAACACATAAATAAATAACGAATAATGAACACAGATTTTACACTGTACTATAGACTGCCAATAGTTGCAGTGTATGTCAATACAGTGTTATCTCGTAAGTCGTTTGTTGTGTAATAAAAATTAGATAATACTAGTTACTACCATAAAATAGCGGCGCATCCGAGTTGGGTCCCGAATACTAGGGGCTAATCGCAGGTAGTGTACTAGTTGGGTCCCGGATTTTAAAAAGTGCTATACTAGTTGGGTCCCGAATTATTATAGGTATTCCACTAGTTCCTGAATATTTTTTGGTAAGTACTACACTATACTAACATTTTCATTCTCATTTTAACAGACAGTCTATGATCTATTTAGACCACAGTTATGGTTAAAAATGGTTTTACAGTTTTTTTTTAAATATTAAAAATGCTAAAATATAAGTAATTGATAGTTAGTAAAAATATTATAATAATTTAAAATATTATAAAATAATATTAATACAATTTTATTAAATTGAAAAGTAAATGAAAAGTACTTATACGTATATAGTATGACTATTGGGATATTCGTAATAAAAAAAGACGTAAGTGCAGGAATAATCAATCGATTTGATTTTGTAAAATTAATGTCGTATACATTTTTACCAACACACATGTGATTTTTCCAAAAATATTATTTTATTTGTAAATACAAAAGTGATTTATTTTTTTATAAAATTCTAATAACTTATATTTTTAAAATTTTTTTAACCATACCCGTAGTCTAAATAAATCATAGACAGTTCTAAGTCTGTTAAAATGGGAAGGAAAATGTTAGTATAGTGTAGTACTTACCAAAAAATATTGAAGAACTAGTGTTGTAGCTAAAATAATTCAGGACCCAACTAGTGTAGTAACTAAAAAAATCCAGGACCCAACTAGTATAGTACCCACGAAAATCCGGAACCGAACTAGTGTAGTACCTAAAATAATTCCGGACCCAACTAGTGTAGCAATTATAAATTTGGGACCCAACTCGGATGCAGCCTAAAATAGTTACCCAATAGGTATTTTAACCAATAAAGTGATATAATAAATTGAAAATATAATAGTTAGGTATTATAGTAATAATTTAAATTGTCAAAATTGTTTAAATATTTATTTATGCGAGAAAATTAAATAATGTGAAATAATATACAAAAATATTTAAAATAAAATATGTACATCTATTCTATTGAAAATCACTTGAAACGATTTAATTACTGGCCAAAATTAATTTATCATGCCATGTGAAACAATGATGTATTTACATAGAAATACTAGATGATAACGTTATACTTCAGAAAACTGCAGTAATGAATTATTTACTCGAATAAAATAAATTTGTACAGTGAATATTTTATCGACCCGCAGAAAATCGTGAACTGCTTTTACAATCAAAATTAGCGTAATACGGGCACGAGCGCGTCGCAACGTATTGAGTTTCCTGAGTAGTGAAGGAGAAATTATGTAAGCAAACGGGTAGTTATTTCAAAAGTGAGGGGAATGCAGTGCCGAGGACGCACGCTTCCACTGCGAAGACAAAGAACTTCAAACCAGCACTTGCACTTGAATTTTGTATTATTGTTAATAAATATTAATAATTTTACTAACAAAAATAATGTGAAACTACAATACGGATACTTGGAACATTGAATCTAAAGAGTTTATTATAATGTGTTCCATAATGTTAAACCACATTCTCGTCACGGTTTATATCTACACATAACACATTAAATGTATTATTTTACATTTTATCAAAGAAAATTTACCTTTCCATCTTATTTTAAATTAATTGAACCCGTATTATAATGTCAAACAAATTACCTATGTAGTTTGATGTTTGATCATAAACTATGTAGGTAGATATTAAATATATTTTACATAAGTTAGAAACCATGACAAAATAGATACGTATTCTATCAACAAAACGAATATTGTCCAGAACGCGCATCCTTTTCCCGCACCTCATCCAGAACTATGACGTAGGCTGTTCTCCGCCAAATAATCTCAATATTGGTGATTATGGATTACGTAATTTTTGTGATGTGGTCTGCATATCAAAAAGTTCATAGCATGTCTATTTACTTTGTCATATTAGAAACATATTCGATTTACACTGGACAAATGTATATATGAATGTTGATAAAATGTATTGTTAAACGTAAAGTACCATTCCAACCTCCATGTATCTTCATAACTTGACGTATTAAATTTAAATAAAAAATGATTTGACGGGAACTCGCATTGCTATACATAAGGATGTGAAGTATAGCTCGTTCATAGGATTGGTCATTATAATGATTGTATTACATTTTAATGATAGGCATCATTGTATACGAAAACGGTTCTGAACGGTAATGATTTGACAGTCTAGAACAGTGTTTTACAAACTGTAGGTCATTATTCACTAGTGGGTTATGACTCGATTTTTGATGGATCACAAACAATTTTTTTGAATTATATAGAATCCAGAAAATTTATGTTAAATTATAATATACTTATATTATTATAGTGATATAGTACCAAAAATTACTACGGGTTTTCAAATTGTAATAAGTCAAATGAAATAGGTCGTAATAAGTCGAGTATTTATTTTATTTATTTACTTTTTGAAACATAAAACTATGGACCCCAAAGATTTTTCGAAGGAAAATTGGCATGCGGTCTTAAAAAGGTTGAGAACCATTGGTCTAGAATATATATTATATTATATTTAAATTTTAATATTAGGTCAATATTTCTTTTTAACACTTATAAAAATAATTGTGCTATGTATTTTAATAATTTTTGAATGACAATAAAAAAAACGCTATGTGGAATTTTCTATAAAATTTTAAAGTATTTTGGACAGCCAAAATTTTTTTATCGATACCTAGAAAAATCAAAAATTTCAATTGTCTATAAATTGGTTAAAAAAATGTCAAAATACTTCCAAAACTTAACCATGTATAGACAACACTAATATAAATATTTGGTAAACATTTCAAGTATTGAGGATTTTTGTTTTTAAGTTAGAGCAAATTAAAAAATATATTTTGTTAAAAGTGGTTTTGCCTAAAAATACTCGTTTTTCCGTTATATTTTCGGGTTTTTTTCCAATGCTCTTAAAAACTATAGATGGTTTTTAATTTAGATACCCCAAAATATCAACTGTATCCACTTTTAGAAAAGATTTTTAGGAGGAAATTGAAGCATTTTTACTGCTCCAAAACACTAAAATGTGATGACAGACACGAAAAAAAAAACACACATTATTGTAAAATCAATGTATTCATCACTCCGTTCAAAATTTAAAAAATAGTTTAATGTAATAATATATTCTTTTATTTTAATGTTTAATTAAATGCTAAACAACGTTTAAAGACTCTGATTTCAATTCATAGGAATTATGTTTTTCATATTGGTATATTTTATTTCAAATACTCTAGGGTCCTTTAAAATGGAATTCGAGGTCATATCAGTCCTTTATTAACGATCTAGCAATAAAATACGCGTAAAATGACACGTAAACGTAATGCTTCTGAATCGCAATTCTGTGATGCAATGAAATAGAAAACCATTTTATTTATGTATTTATTCATATGTTTCTAGTAGATTCAATGTTTAAAACTAGACATTTAAATTGTTTACCTTCGGTAGTAATGCATCTTGCTCTCATCAGGTCAGCCTTATTACCGACTACAATTACAGTATTCCCGTGAGTGTAATTCTCTTGCCACAAATAGTTTAAAATTTCTTCAGCCACTTTGAATGATCCTTTGGACACTACCGAGTAAACAACAATGCAAGCGTGCGGTTCGTAAGTAGCAATGGAATTTTCTACCTGAAATCAATATTACACAATACTTATAAATAGCCCTGCAATGCATTATGGTGAAAATCAATCAAAACCATAACAAATTATTATGTGCTACACAATGATTCTTATTGCACAAATTATATATGTTACAGTGTTACAATGTTGTTGTCAATATTTCCGATTAACTATTAATTGTCGTTTAATATACACTCCATTACAATAAAAAATTATGTCATCAAACAAACAAATGTATAACATTATGTACACGTGTTAGAATCTATTAGAGAAATTAATAAATATTTATTTTATACAATTCGTAATAGGTACATATTATTCAGATAAATAGCTATGTACTATTATTGGGTTCGTCAAATCGATAAAAACTATTTAAATTTATACCTAAACAAACCCTTTACATTTTTTAAAAATACTTATTTAATTCATAGGCATGTACAAATCCCTATGGTATTGAGTACGTGTATGCGTGTGCTTATACGTGTATTGCGTATGAATTGAACAAATATATTATTATTTATTTTAGAAAATGTATTGTTATGCTTGTTGTTTTATGCTAAAAATGGTATGACACATAACAAAGATTGCGAATAAAACGGTTGTGAGCAAAAAATATTAATTTAAAAATGTATTGATTTTATCGAATGCCTAAAATATAAATATATAAACACCTAAAAAATTTAATTTAAAAATTCTATTATGATTATTTTATTTATATAGATGATAGCAAACTATTTAAATACATAAGTATTTAATACTTAAACTATCACTATTATATTTTACATAAGTAGGTTACAACTACTATATTTTATACTGTATTGATATTCGACATTACAAAGAAGTACATACAAACTTGGAATACCGTGTGTATACCGATTTTTGAAATTTAAAGATTGTAATAAATGAATATGATTTTACTATGTAGTCAATTATGATTATTACATTTTTTCTGTTACATAGCAGTGTTGGACAATGTATATTAAGTAGATAGATATATAGTGTCGGACATTTTTCTTTGGCAACGAAGAATTGGATAACCGTTTTTTTCAATGGGTCATATTTTATTATGTATATACATAATATGTACAGAGAAAATGATTTTTTACTGATATTGTTTTTGTCCGGAGTGTCATTAATAACTAAAACCTATATAATGTACATGAAATATGCATTAATAATATCGTAAAAAACAAATCAAATACAGCCATATGATAAAATATAATAGTTGGACTGTTAGAGTGAAATAATTATTTATTATTTTTATGGCTTTACTTATCTTATAATACAGTTTTTGATAATCAATATTTTGTATCATGTAAATTTGAACAGAACTAATTATTTTTAAATTACTAAAATACGGAGTAATGCATTTCTGATGATAATAAGAACAAAAAGTACGTCATAAATGCGTTTTAAGTACGTAACTAATAACAAATGGATACAAATCATTTTGTAGAAAACTAAATATTTTTGATGTTTTATTCGTGTTTTATTTTTTATTTTTTGGAATGATTTTGAAGAATAATGATTTTTTTTTTTATGTGTTACGTGGTGTTAGTGTTATTTGCTTGAGTAAGTTTTTTTTCGGATTTGAGAGCTTTTTCAGTTGATTAGGTAGTCAGTGTAGTCAATCGTACTTAGTGTATGATTGAAATATAATAAGAATAGCTATTACCATAGTTTCCAAGTTAAAGTTCACTGTAATTTACATAAGTACATTAAAGTATTGTGGTGTTTGATTCTAAAGAAAGTATTGGTTGTACTTACAATGATACATTTTTTAAAGCAAAACTACTAGGTGCTATGCTTAACTTTTTCCACTGTGAAATTTAAATCTATAATTGTGAAATTATTAAAATACTTAAGTTTTATTTTCCAATTTTACTACGTTATTTAATTGTTATCTAATAAATTAATAACTAAAAACCGCGAGCTTATTTGGTTAGTAAGTCCAGTCCGGTAAAAAGTATGATACATTAATTTCTATATGGATATAATATTTTACATCAGATCTGTAAAAATAAATATTATTACTGAAATACAAATTCACAAAGTAGTTTTATTCGATATTTTTATAAAATTTTCTCAAGGACACCACGTATTTTTCGAGTATATACTCATTTATGAAAATTAAAAGACAATGTTTTTGAATGTGATATATGGCAACAGCAGCGATGGCGTTAGACTAAATAAAAATTTGATATTTCATAATCATTTATTCATTTAAAATATCTTAATTTCGAAATAATATAGAAAGTACTTTGTACAAATTATCTTAGCATTAACGTTAGTTAGTGTTTGAGGTAAAGGTATCAGGTTTCCTAGTTTAGATTTTATAGCGATTCAATGGTTCCTTTCGGGTATAGTGATACGTAGCTGAATAAGTTTTATTGCTGGCCAGTATTACAGGCATGATGGTTGTTAAAGGTGATTCAGTGAAATTTAACTATAAGGCTGACTGAAAAAAGTAACATTATCTGAAAACGCTTGACGTTATTATAGACGATTTACAATTGGACTGATTTAATTAATTTAAAATATTAATGCTTAACATCCAGTTGCTGTATAATATTATTATAACCCTTTTTCAGATATTTTTTGTCATGACAACAACGGCTATGCATTTTAACTTGTATTCCCTTGAGTTTCTGGGTTAGTTCATCAATTATGACGGAATCAAAAATACACAAAAATATTGCAAAGTTGGTTTAGAAATAGTAGAAAATTCAAAACTCAAATATAAATAAAAATAAATGAAGATATCTAAAATTACTTTTTTCATTTTGTACATTACTATAGTAATATCACACATCATATTTTATAGATTTATAAGTCTCACAGAAAGTATTCAATTTCTAATCATTATAGCGAATTCTGTAAATTTTATGTACTCAACGTTAATGACATATTTGAATGCTTAATATATATTAAATACGTATTGTATATTTTTAATTTAGCATTTTCAGCTAATTTAGATAATTTTGACCCAATAATTATGTAATTTAAAACCCCATTTAAATGATGGTTGAGTTCATATTGAACAAAAATGATTATACTCGTTTAAACCAAATGATTTGTATGCAAGGAATTAAATTACAGGCGGAACAGTAAAGACGCTGTTGGGTGTGTACACATCAAGCGTAAATTATATGTGTGCACGTAGGCAATTACTTGTAAGGGTAGTAAAATAATGTTTATGTGCTTCAAATTTTTCGTTTGATCTGAATTTAATTTATTGTACCTTTTAGAAATTAAATTAATCTAAACACGAAATATAAAATAATAAAACTATCATTAATTTTTTTTTTTTTGTAACATCTATAAAATAATTGCAATCAAACACCTAAAACTATATCAACTTCGTTATTTCAAATTTGGGCATCATATAGTATTGTAATATTTTGTTTGATTCGTAAAACAAATGATTATAAATAATTGATAGCTTATAAGTAGTAGATATTTACAACTTTATAAATAAAGTTTTAGTAAAAAATCTTGAGGTTCACATTTACATACCAAAAGAAACACTAGACTTCACCTAATGTGCTCAATACTTAAATTAAAACTCTCTACATTAATATCAAATTATAATCATAAAAATCAAAGCTATATGAGCTTACGGTATTCAAGAACGAAGTTGTGCTATGTTTTTTAGTCAATTTTCCTTCGCGAATAATACCCATATAGACGAATTGTACATCTCAAACCTCACACTTCACAAACAACTTAAAAATTGAAATAGTTTCAGTTACAGTTAAAAATTTTAATAAAACTATCACAATAGATTATAAAACAATCGCACAAATCTACTAGTCTCTATAATAGCCAGAAAATCCTCCTCGTCGATTAAAATTACACTGGTGTCGAGATCTTTTGAATCATGACTGTTAAATAATTAACTTGTATCAACGTCAAATGTTTCCCACACTAGTAAGTCTTCATTTTTGTGTATTTCTATGTTGTTTATTCTTTGTAATATTACATCCATAAAGTGTAATTATTATGCAAAAGAGTTGCAGATTGCAAGTATTCCATATTATTTTAAATATATAATGAAAAATAAGTTTTTTGTGAACATCTAGTAACTTTTTTCTATGATAAAGTAAATAAAGTTTATAAATTATAACATTATTTGTAAGTATTGCAAGCTTGATTAAGTTCTAGAGATTATTTACATTAGAGTATTACAACAATTATATAATTTTACAAATAACCAATTATTTAATGATATAAATATGTTTTTAAAGTTTTAAATATTGCAGGAAATGAAAAGATAAGTTAGTTTCATTGAAATAGTTTTTAGACGTGATAAATGTTCTCCACGCTTTACACATCTGCGTATAAGTTTTCTGTATTAATTGAAAGTAAAAACATTTACGTCTAGAAATTCACATTCGAAATAAGTATTTTCTTATTTCTTGATTAATTGTAAACTCGATAACATGAAACATTGGTTTCTAAAAAAATACTTTTAACAAAACATAAAAATCAAATTTGACAAATTATAATTACTTTATTATAAAAAAAAAGAAAAAAGTAAATAGGGTATTATGATACTTAAATGCTGTAAGAATCTTAGATCACCTAACTAACAATAGAAAACTAAATTTATATTTAAATTTCAAACATTGTATTAAAAACTCATAAAGTCATAAATCATAAGCTCATAACCATTAGAACAACGAACTTTAAAACTATCTTACAACAGGAAATTATTGACTAACAACAGTTTATAAGTTATAATGTATATAAAACTATAAACATGTATAGTATATTAGATTGCAGGCTTAAAATAAAAATTATTAGACTTATCTCGAAAATCAAGACGTGAAAATAGAATTACTTATATATTTCAGGAAATATCATAAGTGAATAACACCATTAGTCCGTACAAATAATATAAGTGAATCCTTATACACTAGTACTCATACGCATGTAAAACATTTTTCCATTGATATAATTTAATATGCAAAAATGTAAAGTTACAGTACTGGCATGAGTTTTATGAAGTCATTTAACAGTTTCGTGTGATTATTTGTCACCACTTGTTTTTTATACGTGGGCATTGTTAAAATGCCTTTCAGGTAATTTAAGATCGCTATGAGGTATTCACAAAGAGTAATAATGAATTTACCAAAATACACTTCGATGGTTCAACTTTTATGTAAAGCTACTTTAATATGTACCTAAGTGTTACTAATGATAATTACGTACATTTATTATGAGCTAGTAAATGAAATAAATTCAATATTTCTCAGAATAAATGTTGAATTATTAGGAAATGAAAAGATAAGGAATATTCATCATTTAGGTCTCCTAGAACTTATTAGTTAAACTTAAACATATTGGTAGATTGGATTGTTTTAAAGCAATAGGATAAATAAATAGTATTGTTATTAAAGATATGATTTTTATCGATTAAATATGATGTAATATCTTATGGATAAAAGCAAAAAATAAAAATAAAAATTTAAACTGGTGACCTAAATATTGGTCAATAAAAACTTTAAACTATATTATTTCTGAAGAAAAAAAGGGATATATTGACTATTAAAAATTTAACTGGTAAATATTTATAAATATTATTAATTATATAAACTTGCAGTAAAATAATAAATAATTAATAGTAATAAAATAACAAAATCTTTTAATTACTGGGTAATATAAACATTCCTGTTAAACAGCAACACATGTAATTTCACAGCAAGAAATCAAAAGTCGTGTACCCATTAGCAACATGCATGAAATAAATAAAATGAAACTAATGAAATAGTTATTCACTGTAAATGAAAAACGATTATGAACGGAGATGATTTGTCAGTCTTGTCAAAAAATTAATTTTTTTGAATTATATAAAATCCAAAAAATGTATGTTAAATTTTAATATATTTATATTATTATAGTAATATAGCACCATAAATTACGATAGATTTTAAAATTATAACTGAAAATAGACCGTAATAAGTCGTATTTTTATTTTATTTAGCTATTTTTTGAAAAATGAAACCATGTGGGTCGTGAAAGATTTTTTGGAGGAAAATTAGCTTGCGGCCCTAAAAAATTGAGAACCACTAGTTACTACTCTAGAATATATATTACATTATATTTAAATTGTAATATTAAGTCAATATTAAATTTTACTTTTTAAACGTTTATATAAAAAAAATATGCCTATGTAGTTTAATAATTTTTGAATGACAGTAAGAAAAACTTTTGTGAAATCTTCTAGTAAAATTTCATATATTTTGCCCCAGAAAATGTTCTTTTATTAAAAATTATATAAAAAAAAAAGGACATCGAATATTCCAAATGCTTTTAAATAGCTTAAAAATTAATAAAATATTTTGAAAAAAAATTCATTTGAAGAAAATGCCAATATAAATAACTGGTAAAAGTTTGAAGTTTCTACGACTTATACTTTATAAGTACTAGCAAATAATTAAAATTATTTGAGAATAAATCTTTATTTAATGATATCAAATAAATTTAAATTTCAGACGTTCATAAAAATTTTCCCATGAGTCCGTTAGAATTTTTTTTATAATGATTTGAAAAAAGAAACCTATGGATAACTTTGTGTTAAAATTTTAAAATTTTTAGTATATAAATACCAAAAACATTATGAATTTTAAATTTCAAAATAATTTGTAAGCTATCACAATCTTGGAAAAAGTTGAACTTTTTTTTAAATAATTGCTATAAGTATATAATATAATAAAATATATCTAATATAAGTCCGACTTATATAAAATCTTTTATTAAATTTTAAAGTTATTTTGGGCAGCAACATTTTTTTTATCGATACAAATACAATATAAAATAACCAACAAATTCAGAATAATATAATTTACATTTAGTTTTAATTCACCTTTATATTTGTTAACTATAATGTAAATCTTGAATATGGCTTATAATATTATTGTTCTTCATTATTTAAAGTACCTTTACTATATACAACACAATATGGATATCTGCTATAATTGAATAAATTTTGGAGTACAAAAAAATCCAGAAAAATCTGGTTTGAATTTATACTTCGTTGTATTTCAGTAAATCAAATTAATAAACGTAGAATAAAAATGTCAACTTATAATGTACACTCTCATACGTAAACCTGATAATCAGATTTCTTATCAGGTCTATATAATATATTATTATTTCATGCCTTCATGGTATTTTAAACAATGTGAGCAATATATTTATGAAAGGAGGACGTTTTAGAATTTTTTTATGATCAACTTTCGATTAATAATTAATCTGCACTAAATATTTTATGCAGCATACATTATACATAAGAATTGAACACAAATGATTTTTACCCAACGTTAGTTGGAAAATATAATTGAATTATTTGTTTAAGATTTGATTAAAGTCATTATAACGATGATTTTCACAAGTAATGATATTTTTTTTGTGTGTGGTTTATTTAAATGTACATAGAATAACTAAATAGGTAGGTGTATTTAATTTACATACAATCATATGCAATTATTTTATTTGCGTTTTGAATCATTATACCTCACGCATAGGATAATACTCCTACGTACTAGTATCTTTTCAGTTAATTTTTTATTTTCAATAAAGGTAAATTAATAAAAAGAAATATGTTTGTAGTTATATAAAAATATTTTTGTATTTTATTTTTATCAAAAATGAACTTATAATTCATATTTGTTATTGTATAGAGTACTTATACATACATACATTCATAGGTTGCCAATTTGTATTTTACTATTTTTCTATAAGTTATTTTGAAAAAACTGAAAAATATGTTGTATTTATTTATAAAAATATTAAATAAAAAATTAGAGTGAATAATATCAAGATGGAAATAATTAACATGCAATTGCAGATTTGTAAGTAATATTTAATCAACATACCTTCGCATTATTAGTGATTTGTAGATATTAATTTATGCCTTTGAGCTATTTAAATTTTACTTTGACAGTGGTTATGAATTATTGTAACATTAGGTATTACTGCGGTACTCGGTAGTACATAATATAACATCGTATGAAATAAATACACAGCAATGTTATTATCTTTAATTGATTAGGTACCACATAATAACTTAACCTGACCGTTATGTTACAATTCGATCGGTATGGGTAATAATTGATTCACATAATTAATAATAATCAAAAATCATTAGCCATGTTGTTAAAATTCGGGTTTACAACCATTGAAGTATTATTTGATGGATGATCAAAGGCTAATCGAGATAAATGAACAATATTCCTAATAAAATGTACTTTTTATATTTATGGTACCTAAAAAGTAAAAAGTAAATATCACTGTAATACATAAACTCTGAAGTATATTTAAAATGCATTAAATTTGTTGTTTATTTCAAATTATATTAAAAGGTTTTGATTCAGAATAATAACACAAATTGGAATTCGTTTGGTTGGATCGAAACTTGTTCAATCATACCAAGTTATTTACTCTTGACGATTTTTCCAATCTATTTAAGGTACTACATAACGTATACTTTAATGCGTCAATCCATCAACTAAATAGATAATCTATTTAAAAAGCCACAAATTAAGTAATTAATAATTATTAGTATTAAACTAATAACTAATACGTTTGTACGCAAGTAAAATATCATATCAACAAATGTTTAAACTAACGCTATATAGTTTCTGACTTTGAGTGTGTACTATAAAAGACGGATTATAATAGAAACATTAATCATAATAACAAATGCTATTTGAAGGAAACTTATTAAACTAGTTGTTAAATATTTTATATCAGATTCAAACATTTATATTTTTATTGTAAATCTACAAATATACTTTAACTAGATAGGTATAAGTTATTATAGTATAAAGTTGATATATATATATTCCATTCCTTTTTTAATGAATACGAAATTAAATTTTTTATTTATATACCTGAACTTTATTCTTTTTAAGAGGTCAATGTTTATTTTTGAGGAAAATAAATCTAAAATTCATAACATAGTAAATATATAAATACATTTTTTACTCTTTTGAAATACTATAGTATATAAGGGTGTTCATTATATTCAAATTTAAATTTATTATTTATTATCATTATTATTTACATTTTGTATAACTCTTTGTATTTTTTTTTTTTTGTTCAATTATAGATTGATTGATTTCTTCTACATTATACAACGTACTAAATACCATATCGTCCTGTGTCTGTACAAAAAACCGAACAGTATAAGATAAAATGAACTATGATTATTATTTAATAATATTTTGTTTTTTTATGATAATATTCTATACCGATAGTTTATGTTTGTGGGTTTAGTCACCCTTGTGATTTTTACGGTTTATTAAAAATAAAAGCCCTATAAACATAAATAATAATTCTGCATCTGAAAAACAGTAAGTACTTGTTTAAATTATTTCTATTATCAATATTAACAATAGTTTCTGGAGTATAATTTATTTACTCCTACATTTTATTTGAATAAGAAGTCATAAAACATCAGTAATACATTCTACAATATATTTATTTAGTAACTTAGGTACTAATAACTACAAGGACTTAACTTATAATATAATATAGACTTTTAGTAGGTACATATTAAATACTTATAAAATCATATGAAGTAACGTTACTATATAAATATAAAAATTATATTATAGGTACCCGTATGGATGAAAATATAATATCATAAGAGCATTATAACCAGTAAAGGATATAAATATCCAGATTTTAAAAACCACATAATCGAAATATAAGAGATAATTATTTTTGAGGTGTCAATAAAATAATTCGGTTTTTATTCTATATACATAATGTTTTATATTAAATACCAAATTTTTTAAGAAACATTTTTTAAATTGGTTTTAAAAGAAAATATCAAAAAAATAGCATTAATTATAGTTGTTTTATTAATTTTTTTTTTTAATCTAAAAACCATAGTTTTATTTAATTTCTTAGGAATGAAGATTTTGGATATGTATTTTACAAAAATGACAAATTTACCTGAGTAAATAGCTATTCAAATAGTTGAAATTAATTAATTATTTACTAGCATAGTATGTCTTAACATACAACAATATTGCACTGAAAAAAGCCAAATGTATTTAAAATAAAAAGTTGAATACATGAAACTAAATATGTTTTAACTGTAACGTTAATTCTCAATGAATTATTTTATTAAAAATACTAATTTTTACTTATTTATTAATTAATTTCGGCCACAATAGCCATTCTTTTAAAAATGTGTTACTCTATATAGCGAAATAATAGAACAATAACAATATCCAAAACATAATATAAAAAAAAACAGATTATTTCCGAAATAAAATGATATAAAATTTCGTTTACATGAAGTATTAACCCTTTTAGACATTATTTGTTTTATAATAATTTACATGGAAAAATTATATTTTTGTGGTTCACAAAATTTCATTACACTCGTGGACCATTATTGTATTGCTTTATTTTCGACGTAGGTAATAATGTGTTTTATTGTACTATTTACATTTAAATAAATCCTAATATCAAACGTTAAATAATCTAGATTTTTGTCGGCTTCAAGGAGAAAAATCTATGATTATACGCATTATACGCAATGGAATCATGTACACCTATGTATTATAATAATATATTAAGGTTAGGGGTGGAAAAAAAAGATTTCCATAGCATTTTTAAATGTTTTTTATTGCCGAATCGTGTTATAATATTGAAATAAACTATAATGATATGTTTTAGAAAGCTTAGGGTTTGTGGCATTTCGCGTTCGTATACAACTTGATCGGATGAGGAATATTCGTCGTAATTTCCGAAGCGTGCGTTGGGTATAATCACCACGCATATCAACCTTTCGCTGGCCCGTGGTGTATAATAACTACAGGACACGTGACAGCGTGAACGCGAGATGATAACATCTAATGAAATTATTACGCCGCCTTATAAGTTATAATAATGGTGGCGGAAACTATCGCGTGCGAACGAAAACGTTTTTGGGAAAAGTGAACTCAAATGGGAACACTCGTGTACTATGCTTTTAAAATATCAAACATTTAATTTAATACAAAATGATTGTAGTGCGCCAAAAACGAGTACACATGAAGATTGTAGGTACTTCCTAATCAGTGACACATTAACGGTATGATGGGGGGGGGAAGATGCACTTGCCCAGGAGATAACGTTAACTGTGGGTGGAAGTTAAAGTTAAAAACAAAACATGTTTCATAGACAATATTATATAAAATTATTAAATTATTAAATATGTATCAAAATAAAGCTGATTATATAAATCATTTTTTTTTCGTTTTTTCCTCCAAAGGTCCCTTTGGTTCGGTTGTACAAGTCTTTGTGGTTTTCCCAAGGTGAGTCTTATGTGTCAGCTGTAGTAAATTCGATCATTATACTTAGATCGTAGATATCTCCTTTCTTGTCTCCGGGAAATTTTTTTTGAATAACTGTCTATGCTTATATACTTGGTAATATACAATGTCTTCTTCCACGCACCGTGAGAGGTGTAGAGTAATTTTTATTACTTCTATTACTTTCTATTTATTACTAATATCTTTTATTGATCCTTAATACGGCCTTGGGTGTAGTACGCGCGTATAGTGACGTTTACGCACATAAAACGAGCCGTTTTCGCCCTCAGAAGAGACTAACCTATACTCGGCAGCAACGGCAGCAAGTACGGCGATCGAAGTGGTGTGTAATTCGCGGGTATTCTTCATAGTTCTAAGGGCACGCGTTAGCATATTATATACGTTTTCATAAAATAACGACTTTTAACGGTACGTTTTCAGAGGCAGTCCGTCCCCCCTCATATTATGATTGCGGTACCGGCATAGACGCGGGCGCGCGCACACACACACAAAAACACAAATAAATACACACACACACACACACACACACACACACACACACACGAACATGGTTCAGGACGAGTGCGTTTCCTTCCGATTCTCATTAAACCCCCGCGCACCCCCGGGCACAACTGTCGAACCCCACATGTAGCCGTCGGTGGTAGGGAGAGTGTATCTCGTCGCAACAACATAATGTTATAACAAAAGGAACACGCGCAGCTGCAGCCGCGCATAATATTTTGTAACGACGTTGTTGCTCGCGCGACAACGACCGTTGGCCGGAGGATTTTCGCCGCGAGTTTAACGGCTGGTATAGTGCGACAACGGTTCCGGAAAATAATCAATCTACTACGGAATCGCGGTAAAAACCGCGTTGATAGTAAAACAACACATATCCATCAGTATTATAATGTACACTTATAATCTCAATAACAACAATAATAATAATAATAATAATAATAATAATAATAATAATAATAATAACAACAATAATAATGTACCGTATACAACCAGGCATTATATTGTATTGTATATCACATTATAATATTAAACACGATTTGACGTAATGCGTACTTACGATATTATAATGTAGGTGTATTATTACACAGTATTTATTATAATATAATATTATACACTTATTCGCAGGAACCGAAAATCATGGGAATAATAGTGTGTCCCGAAACACTGCGATGCAGTATGTTATATAATAAACCATCATAGCGCTAATTGCCTAATAAATTATTATTTATCTCGAATGTATAATAATTAACGTGCAGCGCCCACACAACCACGGCTATGCAAACGAACCGATGATGGTAGGGTGGCACGGGACGCGTTCCCGTTACCCTCGTGGTGGCTATATTGCGGGATGGAATGTTATGTGGTCCGCCAAGGGTAATAATAATAATAATAATATACAGCCCAGACTCGCTTTTGGCACGCGTCTGAAACAGCCAGAAACTCTAGAGTACAACTACAATACCGGGCCACATTGGTTCGTGTATTATTACTCGTCGCGTGACAGCTGGAATCGTGCGAGCACGTGAAATACATAAATATTTAATACTACCTACATCACACATAATATAGTATACGCGCGAGCATCTACGCCGTTTTTCGTTTCAAATATTATTCGGTGCCATCGAAACGCGTCCGAACTCGTATATTATGTAGTGACTATACTATTGTTATTGGTTTTTCACGAAAAATCTTTGTGACGCACAACGCACTACTATACAGTATACATATTTCCACATCCGGCGAAAGCATTGTATCAATTCTGTAAAAAACCACGTCGGAACAGTTTTTCGCGAATCGTTTGGTAGGTACAGTCGGTACAGTCGGTACTGTCGACGGGCTGAAACTCACTTACGACGTCGGCACGAGTGGTTGTACGCGTTTTTGTGCGGAAAGATGCATTCGGAAATAGCGGGAAACGTTTTCCGTCGAGACTCGCACGATCCTGGTTAACACGCAATTTTGTGCGCGAATAACCAAAGGGTTTTGGTGTTTATCGTTTTCACAATTCACGTGCACATAATATATGCTATAATATATAATATACCATGTATATTATATAGGTATGAATGTGTGCAATAATTCAACGGTGCCGCCACCGGTACACACAAAAAGAAAATAATATACGTATATATCGTATATATAGATATAAAAGTGTAGTACCTATATATAGCCTGACGCCTATTATAGTACACGATCCTCACACGTATATACCGGGTGTCGCACAGCATTTCGTTCCTAGCACCCCCACTCACCCTCGTATATGTCACCAAAGACACCACCCGTGTTCCGTGTTCGATTCGTCGGCACTACATATTATTATGTTCGTCTGGTAATTGTTTAGTGTTGATTATTGTTTTTCTACCAAACTAACAAAACAATTAAAACAAATCAACATAATTTGGTTGCTAGGTACCTAGCGAAAACGCGCTGAAATCGAACGTACAAAATGCGCGTCGCAATAATAATATAATAATATATTATCGTAACAAAAAATCGTCGCGTACTCCATAATAATATGCACATGTACATTTGTGTAATATATATTATAATATACAATCAGGATATATGAGATGGTATATGCGTTATATACCTATACCTACCCATGCGGTACAGCTATGCATTACCCTGTACACATTATTATTATTATGTACACTCTGCGCGCGTTGTTTGCAGCTGTCCCCGGTGGCGGCCGCGCAGCGGTCGCGTGCCCAAACATCTGCCCCCCGTGCGCGGCTCACAACAACACATGGCCCGCCCCCCTGGCCGTACGTCATCAAAACACAACTGGTTGCCGCCGTCGGCCCAGTCAAACGTCGTCGCCGTCATCATTCGAGCTATACGCGCGCGCGCCGTCGCCGGGATACTCGCCCGTTACGTAATATCGCTATAGCCGTGGTGCACCTCGGGATAGGAAACGGACGCGAAGGACATCACTCGAAGGATATTCCAGGACTCGGTGCGATCACATGGATTCGTCGTACTAGTGCATAACCGGCATACTGTTTATAATCAGGTCAGTAGTGGCGTGCGCGAACCATATACGAGACAACGTTTAGTTTTTCTACCGAAATCAGCTTGATTATTCGAAAATAATATGTAAATCGATTATTATAATAGGTAATTATAATGATTATAATGTAGATCAGCGTTTCTTAAACTGTATTCCGCGGAACCCTGATTCAACGTTGCAAGACGAATGTATATATCAGTGTCATTATAGTAGAATTTATTAAAGTAATAATTTAAGTATAAGTCCTGTTTGTACGTTTTTTCAAGATATTTTTACAATTAAATATAGTATAGGTATATACACATTATTAATATAATATGATATTAGAATTATTTTTATTTTATCATAAATATATATATATATATATATATATATATGTGTGTATAAAAAATAGGGATTCCACGGATGGAAAAGTTTAAGAAACGCTGTAATATATAACCGATCACTACCTATATATTATATATAATTGCAAATATTACAATTATTATTTATCAAATTTCTCAATAGGCATAAAAAAAAAACTATAAAAACGATTTGTAAATGTTGCGTTTATATCTGATATTATTATTCACGTGTATTCATTACGATAAAATCAAAATCTCATCAATGAACCCATTCCAACAATTGATCATAATATTATTATATTGCAATAAAAAATATGCCGTTCGACGAGGGACATATTATGTGCATACACGTTATAGGCTGCAGTGGATTTTTCTCTGTGTCCCGCGGTGACACGGCGCCACGCAAAGTTTTCCGTTAAAAATTTTTAACGGACTTTCGCGGTGGTTTTTTCTAGGTTAGGACGCGCGCGTTGCGTTATATAGAATACGCGAAAAAATTATCATCGCCAAATGCGCGTGCACGCAACGCGTACTTTTAAACGAAACCGTTTTAATTGTTATACATAATATACTATTACGTCAGAAGATCTATCTTGATTTATTTTTCTTTAGAAACTCGATAGACGCGATAAATGAGTGCTGCGCACGATTTGGAAGTCGCGTGTAAGACGTTTTTATCCTCCGGGACTCGTTTGAAGTAAATTTTTTTTCTAACCAATAGAAAACATATCCTTGCAGGAATCGATTTTTTAATTTATTTATTACTTTATACCGTACCTACTAGTATGAAGTTAAACATTTTAAAAGTCTTAAGTTAATACGCATAAAATGGAATTCTTTAAAATTGATTGAAAAGGTATTTTGTACCTTCAATCAATTATGCAAGAAGTGTCGGTCATGCGGATATAAACATATAATCATGTTATTACAAATATTTTTCACAATTAATTGGTTATGGAACTTTGATAATATTAAAGTAAATGATTTTTATTAATAACAAACATAACAGCATGGCAAAGTAAGTTACTTCTATACCTATTATTGGTATATTATTCTATCGAAATTGGCCAGTATTGAATTCTACAATAATTTAAACACTTGTAATATGTATATCTATATATGTACAAATGTCATATTATATTATATAATATTGGTAAATGAATTATATAGTCATATTACTTCGACTAAACCTATACAGCTGCCATGACCGCATTTAATGCGTCCCTCTGCCACACACAACCCCATTTTGTTTATTAATATCTACCATTGTATTCTACTAAGAGGTTTGTTAAAATTCTAAAACCTAAAACGTCATTCGTATGTGTTTCGATAACTATTTGTGTACGAAAATTATGTATAATTAGTAGGTATATAAAAATATACTTTAATAATATTGTTTTTTCTTTTGGTGATGTGATGTGAAATAACCTTTTTCTGAATAAGGAGGTTAAAAATAATAATATGTATCGAACATTATAACTTATAACATACCGTAGTGTACTATAATGCTGTTACAGCTGTTTTACAATTTATCTCTTTATACAATCTATACAATCTACTATGAAATTATCGAATTTTTTAATTTAATAAACAATTAATTATGTTTTAACTCTGTAAACTTAAGATGTTTAAACTAATTCAATGTACCTAAATATGATTATTTATTTTTTTTGATATAAAAAAATATATGAATTAAGTACAATAGTCAATTTTATCAAAACAATAATTTTATTTATCTCGATAAAAATTTTAAATGTTTAAATAATTTAGAATTAAGACGTAGGGATTTCAACTACTTTTATATATATAAAATTTCCCTAATAAAATTGATTTCATTTTAAAACCATCAGCGTAGCTGACATTCCGACGACTATGCTAAAAATTCTTTTCCGAATACACTAACCAAAAATGTAAGATGTTTTAATACTTTTATTTTGCTGGTTTAAATTACTTCAATGTAAACTAATATAGGTATTTCAAATTAACTTTTATAAGCTGTATCATACTGCTTTTGACGTATACGGTATACCCACACCTATTCTAAGTTTCTGAACAATAAATTGATCTACAATTTTTAAGATAATAATATAATATTATGTACCAACTTAGGATATTTGTTAGACTATCTTCTTAAATAAAAACTAGAAATAAAAAAAATCCTACAAAACTGCAGGTAAAAAAAATATTAACAATCATCTCGAAAATATTATAATTAAATAAAGAAATAAAAAAATGAATGCGACTAGAACGATTTCATTCTGCAAGATATTCTGTATTTCTGTTGTTTAATATTTTATACATAACGTGTTTATTTGTACAAACATTGATACACGATTATTTTAAAAATGTAGTGAAAATCAATCAGACATTTTTCCATAAACTATATGAATCGACTGCAGTTGGATTAATGAAATGGAAAACGATAGTTTTACACAAACAAGTATTTTATAAAATTATGCAGTATTATACTTTTGTTGTTATTATTCATCACAGAGAGCTTGAAAGATCGCTTTCACACAGTTCTTATAAGAAAAAAGGCTGCGAAAATCACTATTTAAACTTAATATGTAGAATAAACAGTACCAAAAATGAGCGTACAATGTTTCCCTAAGAATAAATACATATATTATTATTATATAAGAGATTGAACTGTATGAGCACGACACCCCTACGAAAAACTATAAATCTGAACATTTTCATGATGGCCTGTTGAGAAGAAAAATCATTATCCGACCATTCAAACGTACGTCGTCCGAGAAAGGCGTAGAAAATGTATAAAACTCTAGGGGACGGGAACGCTCTTAAAATTCGTTATCCTTTCTTTACCAATGAAAACTTTACCCTGTCATGTTCTACGCCATCGATAACGTACGTAAATAATCTACGAAATGCGCTTCACACGTTATCTTACGTATTATGATGGGATTATTTTTACGCAGCGAGAACTTATAATATGGTACAGTATCTGTCAGAGCTTTAATATCACAATTTAATTTCATTGAAAATATTATAAAAAAAAAGGAAAAAACCACTACATCCAGTCGATTCTTTTGTGCGGGCAAATGGAAGAAAAACAAAGTACCTACTTTAAGAGTGCTTTCTGTGCTAACCCAGAAATCAAAGAGGGTAGTCTTAATTCTCAGCACAAGATTTTAATAAGTATAATTTTTATAACTACGTCTGATTTCAAATTACTAATTAGTACGTTAATAATATGTTTTTTATTTCTTTTTTTTAATGACCTCATGTAAATATAAATATAAATATAAATGAAAACCGTGTTCGTTTCATATAAATATACAGCAAGAATGTCTAACCCATAGCCTATGGACCGTGGTAGATATTAATACAGCCCTCACTTTAATTTCAAAACAATCAATTTACTGTGTATTTCAAACATTATGAAAAAAAACATTATTTTAATAATACAAAACTACCCACAAAATGTTAAAAATCAAATAAACTCTTAATATTATATGAAAGTGTTATTTTAATTAGGTCATTTTTGTACTTTAATTTAATCATGAAATTTTAATGTGTTATTATTAAATTAATTTTGAATTATTTTGTGATTCACAACAACTACACAAAAGTCTACGCAAAAGGTTAGATACCCATAATATACATTATATACCAATAAGTCATAAATCTTTCGGGATGTTTTTATATCAGTTTGCTGTATTAGTATATAATGATAGTACACACGATTAAAAACTTTTTTTTGTCACATATAGTTTATAATAATATATTAGTATATTATAAATGTGTATATTATTTTTAGTTTTATGATACAGTTTTATTTTAAAATATTCTGCTATTTCATTGAAAATTCAGTTTTGTGTTAAATTATACTCAAATATACTTAAATTATAGTAAAAAAAAAGCCACATAAAACTGTCAAGTTGATAAATGACAAAAGTTTTATTAAAATATGTGTACATCATCGAATTGTAATTTTAAAATTTTTTTGATACAAATATTTATGATTTGAGCAAAAAAATAAAAAGTGATGATTCGCAAATCATTATGAATAATTTTCCAACGTGAAGAATCCGTGTCATCGAACCGTAAAATCTATTTTTTAATAAAAGGCTGAGTCGATGATGGATAGGCATACTTTTATAACTTAAGTAAAAGTATACGGAAGGATGTATAAGAATTTTTGTATGGTATAGTTTCTTGAACATTCAAGTATACACAAACAACAGTGTTCATTAAAATAAATTGGAAAAAAGAATAGCATCGGTAATCTATTTACAGAGGTAAGCGTAATGAAAGAAAATATTAAACAAAAAGTTTGTCTTAAAATTAATCATTAGTAATACATCTTATTTGCCAATACAATGAAAAAAAAAAAAAATCCGCATTTTTAATGTTCGTCCATCGCTGAAATAAATTATTTTAAATTTGTGTTTGAGGTATGTTATTTATTAAAAGATTGACTTAATTAATTTAAAAAAGCCTTTTCTTCAAAATTGTCAGTTTAATTCAGTTAAATGTATATCCAAAACAAATTTTTAGTAGCTGAATATGAAATACGGGACATTTTTCAATTAATAAATAAAATATTAAACAAAATTAATCCACTCTCTCCAATCCAATCGTTAGAAAAATTAAGAAACTCGTATACTCATAAAAATATTAAATGTTTATATTATAATTTTAATTAGCTATTAGGTATGTTAAATTATTTATTATATATTACTTAATTATTGAATTAGGACTTTATAACACTTATGTACAATTATATCTTAAAAATAATTACGTGATAATTAACTTAGAAAATTGATATATACTATTTAAAACAAAGATCTAAGTGTAAGTAGTCACTCATGTATTAGTTCGTCTATAAATTGAGTAAGATTTACATCAGGATTTTTAAATGCTTAAAACTAAATTGTGGGTTAAACATGGAATAAAAATTAAATGTATAATAAATATCAAGAACACAGGAAAAATATTTGAGAAGTTAATTTACTTAGGTACTTATAGTTTTGTGCTTTCAACCACCTTTCATCTATAAAGGTCCAAACATAATAATTATTTGTCGATTGAATTTTTAAGTAGAACATTTTTATTTATTTATAGCTATATTTGCTTGACTATTGCTTGATCTAGATTAATTTTTTATTTAAAACTTTTCCTATCAATTAAGAATGTCAACAATTGATTAGAGAAGGTTTCAAAATAACTATACAATTTCATGTATTATTATTATTATTAATTTTTGAATTAATGATTCATGTTAAATAACTATAAGCAAATCGATTCTTAAACTGGAATCAGCGGGATCAATGACGACTTACTAAATACCTACATAACTTTGTACCTCAATATTATTGTTATAAATCATATACAATTCAGATCGACGTGCTTAATAGAAACTAAAAATTAGACGGAGTGTTCACATAAAGGGAGGGCACAATGGGTAGATGAAATTTTTTGTTATCTTTGAAACACGGTTTCCGAAAAATAATGAACAACGGAGTAAAAGCACCACGGGAGGTCGCTACTATAGTTTTAGATTGATTAATGATAGGAAATTTACCAACCACACACACAAACACATACACACTAATACCCACATAGGGCTCAAGAGAATCATGAAACACCAGAGGAAATTTTTCATTCATCCTTTGGAGTGTACAAGTAATTTCATACACTTCGTATTAGAAGTATAGTAAATAGGTTTGGATTTTTTCATTTAAAGTCAATTAATGTACAGATTCTTAGAAATTAATAGATCTGGGAATCATATATTGTATAACCATAATAAATTATGCTATTGAAATTCAATTGTGACATGTACGAATGATACATGATTATGACCGAACATTATAGTTTGTTTTGCTGAGAACCTTATTATAGTAACATTTTGATAATAACGTTTTGTAATAATGTTATGTTGAAACAAATCGCTTCGTGTAATAATTTAGATTGACAGACTGATGATATTATTGAAATGGTGAACTAACCCGACGGAAATATAAAGTTGGTTTGCGTCGAGGGAAAACCGTCCCGCGTATAATATATAGTATCGTACACACAAGGGTTGAACGTGGCATTTTCTCGAGTAGCTAAGGTGAAATAATAATACGAGTATATACCTATAAGTGGGTGTACGCGGCGATGGCGAATCTAGGATTATTCCACGGGTAAAGGATGTTGGACAGGTAATATTAACACTCATGTATAATGTATAATATTATTATATTATACACTCATACAGGCACAGGCCGCATATTGTACTGTTGCGTAATAATATTATGGATGCATATAGATAAAAGTTTCATTAGTTCAATAGAGATATATGTATACTTTATTACGAAACTCGTAGGTAAAAGTAATATAGTTGTTTTTATTAAAAATTGAATATTATAGGTATCTAAAAGAAAGAAAAAAAACTTGATCTGTACCCGCACGATAAAATTTCAACAAATTTCGGATGACAATTATTTTTATCACACGTCCACCGGTAGATACGCCATCGGTACGCGGAACATGCCGAATGGGCCGATCACAGATATACGTATCGTACGCGCACGCATCGATCTCGATTCTGGAAAGTTTGATTTCGCACTGCGATGGCTTGTTTATAATTACTAATAATAAAAACAATTACTAAATATATTAAATAAATTACTATTGTTATTATTATTACTGCTAGTCAACAAGTCGAGCATTTGGTTGTCGCGACCTGGGACGCTCCGGCAGCAGTCAACAGGTGGGATGCGCGGTTGATGCGCGACGTCGCACTATTGACCCGATGGGACGGGAAATGGATAAGAGACTGTGAGCGAATATTATATTAATGAAAAAAAAAATAATAATAAAATGAAAAAACTCAATGGCGTCCGGTAGGTATAATAAAACGTTGATATGAATAATAATAAAAAAAAAAAAAACGCCAAGAAAACCACTAGTGGGTCCGCGGCCGGGTTCTGTAACGAAAACGACGATTAACGCGTCCGCCGACGGATCGCGCAGAAAAGCGGATATCCATCATCAACGTTTGGGTTTTGCCTCGGCGGCGTGTAGATACACATTATTATCATTTTTCTTTTTACTGTATACGTACTAGATACGTACAGTAATAATAATAATACGTATTATGTACTCCTCCTCCCACTGTCAGGTCTTCTTTGTCACCGTAGCATGCCCCTAGCCTTTTATCACGGCACGATGATGGTATTGTATGAATAGCGTTTTCTGCTACATCCGTGGGCGCCGTTTATTGTCCACGCGATTTCAAGCGCTTCGAACCCGGAGATTGGCTTATTCAATCGAAAACGTCCCGACCATCCTCGAACTGTGTATAGGAGGCACCTAACTCCTTGTAATATTATATGTACGCAACGACGGTCAAGCACGCGCGCAGTCCGTCCGGATACCTTCTTCTCGCTGTCCGTCGGCGCCGACCTAGGAGTTATTTAGTTTCATCGGTCACACCTTTTGCCCCGACACTCATCCGCGAGATCGTTCGCCGCGATTGCGCGGAAAACGATCATTCGTAGAAAAAATAAATAAAAATATTACATAAGGACAATGTATCTCATATTATCCTGTCACGTTCGTCCATTCATTCATAGATGATAATATATGGTTTTCGTGTACACTACACAATGGTTATTGATATTATAAAAAAAGAAAAATGTATAATACAATTGCTAAGGAAGTACTGTCATAGCCTAGCGGCCTAAGGCGGCTGTGCGTTATTGTACGGTCACCGGTTCGAATCCGGTCGGCACAGCCGTCTGGTGAGAAGATGCCGCTACCACTCCCTCCCAAACTAATACACGTAATTGAGTCTTGATAAAATAATCATTGAGATATAATGGCCACGATGCCAAAATCTCCATTACAAAAAAAAAAAAAAAATTGCTAAGTATCAATAAAACATAAAGGCAATAATAGAATTAATGAAAACAAGTATGTACTATAACATTTATATATTATACGGGTTTTTTTTTTTTTTAATATGATGTTAGAATAATATAATAAAGTAATCGTATTAGTGCACTAATACGATTACATAATATAATACATACTTCTTTTCATTAATTCTGTTATTGCCTTTATGTTTTATTGATACTTAGCAATTTTTTTTAATACATGAATACATGTATTCCATCAATTTAGTTGAGTAAATTAAGAAATTAATACCATGTATAGGAGAAAGCAATCTCAAGTATTTTGGTAGGATCGATAATATGAAAACATGTATCAAAGAGAAATACGAAAATGGATAAAAAAAAATATATAAAAGAAAACGGATGCTATAGAAAATGTAATAATGGAATGAAAGAAAATAATTCTAAAATGACTCAAAGCCTTGGAACACAGGTACATTAGATACTAAAAAGATTTTATTTTAAAGATTTCCCAAGTGTCCTAATCCATGTAAATCAATTTAAATGATATTAGACATGTTCAAAGGTACAACTCTTGGAATTATTTTAGTATTATAACTGTTATACGACAAATTCCATCAATGATGTAATAACGATAAATGTGCCTAATTATTATTGATCCTTAGAATTATATCATAGTTTTAAAAACATTTTTAATCGAAAGTTAATTAATACGTGCATTAATTGAAAGTAAAACAAGCAAACTACTGTTATATCACGAATGTGTAGAAGATTCAGTAATATATTTTTAGGTACTTTTATTTGATTTTGCGCATAATATGCAAATGTTTTCTGCTTGATTTTGATCGAGGACATACCTACAATAGTACCATGTCCATATTTGTCCAAAATTGATAAATTATATTTCAAATGTATCTATATATATACATACATTTAAATGTAATACATCACCGCATTTTGACACTTATATATTATATTCTTACATATATTGACATATTGATAGGTATGGTGAATTGTCAACATTTAAAATAAATAAAGCAGTTGACCTATAACTATATATGTATATTATTTTTGTAATGGCTATTAAAATTTTTAGAAAATAATAAATGATGGCAGATCCAAATGATCCAATGCTGTTCCTATCAGATTGTACATTAGGTATATTACGAAACGTAAATTAATATAAACGATTATTTTTTAACAACGAATGTTATATAAACTCGGTAGTTGAAACATAAAAATACAACTTTTTTATCCAAATTTTCACCATGAAATGATAATCAATCATTTTTAGACGACGCGTCGACTAATGTTTTAAATATGTTACCTGTAAGAGGGTTGTTTAAATGTTATTTATGGATTGTTCTTATAAGAGTGAAACAAAAACTATAGGGGAGACCTGGGTAAGTTGACGAATCTAAGGTTCAATGCGTTTTTAAAATATAATACCTTTATATACATCTGTCAATTTACACACATAGATAGAGGAACTTCTGAAAACTGTTCTTAAATAAAAGTTAATCTTAATTATTTTTTAAAACAGGTTAAAAAAATAATTTAAAAAATAATTTGGAATTCGTTATCTTACCCATATGCTGGGGTAAGTTGACATTTATCCGGGTTAAGTTGACGTTATATAATTTAATGAATAAATATACTTTTTATAAAATTCAGTGCATTTATTTAAAAATTAAAATTGTCTTAAAATTAAATATAAGAATAAAATAATATCCTCCAGTCTCAAAATAAAATAAAATTTTAACGTTCAGTTTTAAAATAAAATAAACTATAACTTTCAGTCTTAAAATAAAATTAAACAATAAAATAGACTGTAACCTTCAGCCTTAATATCAAATACAAGTATCTAAAACATGGCATTGTATCTATGATATAACGTACACACTACACATATTAATACAAATATTTAATATAAAATATAATAAGATGGGGTAAGTTGACGATAGTCATCTTACCCACGTCAACTTGCCCCGATAAATAGTATTTTACTCAAGATGATATTTTTGTCCCTTTAACTTACGTAATAGATATTAAATACACATGAATATAAAGCTTACAATATATTTTATTGATTTAAAATAATATAAAATTAATTTAATTTAGCTTTCTTTGAAAAATCGGTATTTTCAAAACACAGAAAATTAAAATGTGTATAGTGATAACAGAAAATCGTAAATAAAAACTCATGGGCTTTATCACGATTATTTCTTATCAGTAAAATAGTTGTTCCTATTATCATTCCTTACATTTCTTGTAACTTATCCGATATTCATATATATACTATCAGTTTTTATCAATTCGTCATCTTACCCAGCTCGTCAACTTACCCAGGTTTCCCCTACTAACAAATAACAACAATAAATTGAATTACTTACAAAATGATGCGACGTTTGACTACTAAAATCTCCAAGAAATTACAAAAAAAAAATAAACTGTTGAAAACCGTCTCTATAGAAAAACAAGCAAGACTTTGCGCTTTCCTTGCGTTTCAGAAATGCTCTTAAAAAATAAATAACAATTTGTTTAACAATCGAGTAGATGTATTGAAGTACCCATGCCCTATATATACAATTAAAATCAATTATACACTGATAATAAAATAAAGTTTGTTTTGCAAAAAAATATTTATAATTTTAGAAGTCTTTCAATTTCGAATTAGTTTAATCGAAAATAACTATTCCTCAGCGGAATACAAATAATTATCAAATGTTAACAGGTTCATTATACTGCAGAGAAATCGTGAGTTACGTATATTTTGCTGTGGTATCATTGTTTAGAGCGTGTTTACGATCCGCACGGTAAATTTATGGAATGTAAACTTTATTTAGTCACACGCGTGACTTGTTACATAATTTTACTCTCGCGCGCCCGCACATCCCATCCTGCAGCCGTACAACGCGCGACGGTTCCATCATACACTGCAGATTCCTTATCTACATCGGCGATCTTGTTCGGTCTTACGAATCGAACTAACAATATCATTGATTTTAGAGTATAATACGTATTGTACTTGTACACGACAAATCTATTTGGTAAACATTATTGGCGGTAGATTTACACATGACTGGATATCGCAACTGGTATAATCGATTCCAGCAAAAACATAAATGTGATAATGGGAGCCATGTTCAGTATTAATAATTTGCGTGGTTGTCGGCTAATTTAATAATTCAAGAATATTTACAGAACCTGGCACCCATTTAGATCTCGATCATTATGTCGGCAAAGTCGACAACCACGCACATTTTTAATACTGAAATTGGTTCCTATCTTCACATATTTTATGTTTTTCATGAGATTTCATTGCTATTTCTAAAGAAATTAATATTATCCAGCATTCAAAAGTGATCTAATGTATAATTGGTCTTTTTTTTTTCCACGTCTAGTGTTTACGTATAGTTAGCTTTTACGAGCTATTTTCTACATTTTCTATAAAATTTATTGATATTGATTTTATGCACTACGTGATAATGTACATTGTGGTGCCGCTACTATTTTCTTCATCCTTAGCTCGTTGTATTTGACTGGATATACATATACACAAAATTCATTCCACCTATAATAAATTAATTAAAACATAATATATAATGTAAAATTAATTTTGCATTCCCTGGTATAACTTTCTGCGAGCTAGGTGTTAAAACAAATTGGTTGCTTGGAAAATATTTCATTATTTCAAATCGTAAAACTTCACTGTTCTATTATTTTTTCCTTCGTATACACTCAATTAGTATCCAGTTGCTCGCCAAATTTCTACTTTCTGATAATCTAAAAGTGGGCTTGGTTTTTGATCTACATTTCAGTGTGCTACAGCCTGTAGCCTACAGGTTGTGATGAAAATGTTGAGCTAATAAATGTATGAACTGGGAACTGTATTTATGAAATTTGAAGTTCTGTTTAATCTAAGGGGTTAAATAAACCAAATTGTATGTGTTTATATTAAACAGATTTTGAGTTATAAAGAGGGTAAAATGTGGCTCCAAATAAATCCTGTCATATAGTACACGACTGTTGCGTTACCAGTTCCAGAGGTGACTTGAACTTGGTTTGACAACCTACCACGTGTCACAATTTGATAAAAGCGCGTTTTTAAAAATATAAATCAGCTGATATTTTTGTATAATGTTATATTATTGTATTCTAAGACCAACAATGCCATATTATTACAACCTAACTATATTATATTATGCAAGGGCGGCACATTTGAGAGGTAGGTGGCGAAATGTGAGGCTCATCCCATAATTCATATTTTTTGCTATATGACACATTGATTTATTTAATAATTTTAATGTAGTTATAATTAAGAACAGTAAATAATCATCATTAGTATTATCATTATTTATGTATTAGTGGTTTTGGGTAATTTAATTGTAATCTTATATCGTAATTACTGCATAGAATTTTTGTTTGTCGAACGGTAAGTACTCCTCCTAAATTAGTATTGTTCTCCATTGATATTGATGTCTCATTGTCGACTATCGTAGACATCTACATCCGTGACCTAGGTTCAAAGAGTTAAGATATAAGCTTCGTATGTGTACGATATCAGTATAAGAAACGTATAAGAATATTAATATACCCGTTGATAAAGTAATCAACATATTCGAATTGAAAAAAAAAGAAATAATGAGTTCGTTATTTGATTAGGTACCTTATATTTTCTACTTAGATATTTGTCAAATCAAGTTACATACCTACGATTATTTGTTGTTGTTTTTTTTTTTTCATTTTTTTGCACAATTCAGACGCATAAGGAAACATTTAAAATATTAAATATTTTTTTCTTTTCTTTTTCGTTCTTATAAATAATTATTTTACACTCGGTTCAATAATATATTATACGTTGACGTTAATAATATTGTAATGATTTGTTCTTAGGTACATAGAACATTATCCAGCACCGCACCGTTCTGATCATGTCGCGCGGTTACTACAACGGCGGTTACAACAACATGTGCGAGGTGGACCACAGGTACGAGGAGATACCGGACATCGACCCGTCAATGGATTTCTTGCAGGTGGACGACACGTCCGCGTCGTTCTACTACATGGAGTCGCCCACCCGGTTGCGCAGACCGTCCGTCGGCGCCGCAGACCCGGCCGAACGGTCGTCGTTGCTGTTGCGCGCCCAACAGCACAATCACTACCAGCAACAGCAACACGTCAACAGCGCGCCGCCACCGGTCAGGGCGAGACGCCACACGCCGCCGCAGCCGCAGCCGTCCAACGGCAGAACGGTGGCCGCGGTGACGCCGTGCAAGGCCAGACGCCGGTTGGACGTGTACGGAACCGGTTGCACGGTCAGTCTGCCGACCACGCCGTCCAGCGGTAGTGGCCGTTCGTCCGACGTGTTCGCGCCTATGATGGCGCAGACCGCGGCTTCGGCCACCGCGTTCGCTGCTAAACCGGCCACGGTTCGCCGGACCAGGTCATCGGCCGCCCTGTACAACAAGCACAAGCGAACGCCCGAGTTCCTGTCCGAGTACAACCTGGACACATGTGTGCCGGCCACCGGTGTCCAGTACCACCGGCCCAGGAACACGGCCGTCATACAGCCCATCTACAAAGCTCCGTCGTCCGTATTCCAGGTATGACAATAATAATATTTTTTTTATTACAAACACATTTAATTCGAAATAATTCGATAAAAAAAAGTCTATATAATATATAAAAGAAACGATGATTTAATTTGAATTCGAATTCGGAAGTCAATTGATTCTCTCGTCAGTCACAGTACCCCGCTTGAATTATACGCTTGAAAGATACCAGAAAATGCACTAAAAAAGTAAGATATGACTTAAAAGGCAAAAAAATAACCCAAAAAATTAATAAAACCGAAAAATCCAAAATAGTATCTTCACAAATGATTTTGTTGTCACATGGTTCAAATGATATACGTAAAACTATGTTTCACAATGATCTAAACAAATGCACTTTCCTACATATTCCCAGCTCTAATTGTAATATTATCAGCAGTTATTTCATAAATTATTATCTATTATATAAAACAGTGGTTCCCAAATTTTTACGAAATGATAACTTTTTTCGGACCAATTTTAATCACGGTGCCTCACGTGAGTTATTGCAATTGCATATTGTATACGATATATGCAATTGCAATATGCATAATAAATTAACACTTGATCATCAAGCCCTAGTTTTGTATTCATGTGGACTGCGGCAACTCTCGAATAGGCTCGTAGTGCTCTTGGGGGCAGTGCCACCGGTGCTCAGTTTATATAATAAAACAACAAATTCCAACAGACCGACTGATTCATAATCAACGCATAGCCAAAGTCATGATAGTTAGCAAATTGACATTTTTGGGGTATGTTTGCACCAAAGACATGGTAGCAAAATAATTTTTTGAAAATTCCATTTTTAAGAGTCGATGGCCGCCGTTTGGACTCTGGATCGGATGTATCATTTTTTCACTTATCTGGATTATCAAGGTAATAGTGTATGATGATGTATATAAAGTACCCGGTAAATATTTCGAGTTTCTATGAAAACCGAAATAACATTCAAATAACTAATATATAGTTGTTTAATTTTGTCTATTTCTACACTGTTTTTCTCAATTATTCAAAAATAGAAAATGTTGATAAAAAAAGTTATAGCTTTTTAGTTATTTATAGGAGCAATCTTTCTGGTTGAAATCGTATACAAAGATACAACAACAAAAAAAAAAAAAAACAGAGATAATATCAGATATACGATAGCACTAAGAAAGAAATTAAGTACTAACTATTCACAGTTTAATAATTTGATCTTATCTCGAAATGGCTTTTTCGCTCTATTGATATAACACGAGATTAAACTTCACACGTTAAAAACTAAAAACCAATTATAATTTCATCTATTTTTTAAATTGATCTATTAAAATATAATTTGCATGCATAAGCTTAGAATTTATTTAGTAACCATACTATTTTAGTTACAAGTTTTCTCAATTACATTTTAATTTAACTATAGTTAACAAGAATTATTTTTAAAATTTTTTAAATTAACTTTAAATTGTGCTTGACTTAAATTATGTAAGTCAAAAAAATTAAAAAATCACCGGGTATTCAAAAAGTAATAAACTCATTTCAAATTAATGGAATTGGTTATTCATCAGAATACAAATCTGTTTCGCAGTATGATCACGTTTTAAAAATTATTTTTTAATTTAACGTAGTTTTTTTACGTATTGGAAGTTTGACATAGTTAAAGTTATGATAATTTTACTTATAATAGTGACATAAATAAAATATTATATCATAATATCATTGCGTTCGTATTAAACATTCATATTGGTTTTATTCTAAAATATATTTCTCTACCATGGCTTTGTGATTGACTTGTAAAATAAAATCGGTTTCGTCACTTTTCGATTATAGTTCTGACTTCTGATTACATATAGCGACGAGCCAATAAAGTGGTGAATGAAAAATTCAATGTGCATTACGTAATAATTTAATGCCATAATATTATTATCTGTGATTTTTATTTCATATACTTAGAATAGTTGTAATTGAATATTTTTTTCTTTAAAATACTCATACAATGATTTTATTATAGAACTTTTTTAACTTTAAATCCATCAGAATTTTAATTAAAAAAAAATATATTGCGAGACATGGGCACATGTTTTCGAGACAGTTATCAGAAAACGGAATAAGTAGAGGATATAATATATTAACATCCACTTACGACATATTTGTGGGGTAGGCATGCATTTTGTAGATAGGAACGAACTTCAATAGTAACTGTTAATAAACAATTTTTCCCATTTTGTGTGTACGGCGAGAAATTAGTGATGAAAGTTTGAAGTTTTAAGTAAGATATGTTGAGGTTTCCGAGTTTTTTTTTTTTTGCATCACGTGAAAATCCCTGGGATTGTAAATCGTGCATTTCCTCGAATTCCCTCGGGTGGCTTCTGTTTAGCAACGATATCTGATAATATGAGAAACCCGTCAAACACGAGTGGAACACCGAAGCCATGGCTGTACTTTGCTTGCGGTCATACTGATATAAACTTGGAACGGTGGTGGTACTTCGATTGCCGTTGTGTTTGCCGTGGGGAGTATCAAAAAGTTTCTCATTAAAAGTGCAATATTATTACACCTATATACGACATCGAGGGCGACGCGTGAGTCCCTGGCGACTCGCAGTAAAATACGCATGCGTATAATCATGTATTGTTGGGCGTATCAAGTATATATTCTTGTCAGAGCGGCACTAAAGTTTTCAGGACTTACGATTAACCACAAGGTATATGGTATGAGGTATCATGTTGCACGTGTGTGTGCGAGTGTGTTTACATGTGTAAACATGTATATTTTTATGCGATTTTTCTACGATTGGACGTGCGGTCATATATAGTCATATTTACTCATTGAGCGTCATGTTTTTCAAAAATAATCCGATATACGGGAAATTGAAAGTTTTACTCTCATTTTGTGCACACGTTTATCGAGAAAAAATTCTATTTACGTCTATTTACGCTGCACCGGATGGCCGTGACCGTGTATGTTATATGGTGTACATAACAAGCATGCGGTTAACCGTACAACTACGTATTGTATCTAAATGCATGTAGCTTTATTATAATACTATTATATTATATAACGTGTATATATTTTGTGGACGGGAAGACCCCGTGTGAAATGCAATGTCGATCAATAATTACTGTTTTGAAAATTTATCATGCTGTTGCGGAATTTCCGGTCGAACTTGATTTGGTTTGTCCTGCAATGACACTTGTCACATTGTCACGTACATTTAAACCCAAATATTGGCACGTGCAATTGAAGACTGTGCATTGCGAACTATGGAGCCACGCGATTTTTCACAATCAATATATCAATATCCATCTATGCGCTACAACGCGGTTACTTATATGGATCTCAAATTTGATACCACATACGATAGATACCAATGTCCAGAAGTAACAATAATATTGTTGTCAATTAATAATCGATGATAATGCGTTGTCGATGGATCTCCAATTTTGTAATATAAAAGTTACGAATATAATAACGTAAACAAAATACAAAAAATGTGTACACATTTTTTTACGGGCCACTGTACCTGTCACAGCGTCAAGATATTTTCTATCAGCTGTGGCCCAGCTTCATGTCCCCGCCCGGAGAATTTCAGGATCGAACGTGCACCGCATTTGTTTACGAGCACCTGATTCAATCGTCCGTTTTCCGAGTCATCGAATTTTTAAAACGAATACGTGTGGCTCAACCGTATAACAGGATAATATAACATGTTAGTGTGCGATTCTCTATACCGGGTATATAAATATAGTATAGTCGGTATTATAGGGTTGTCTATCTTCACCCACTTTGACTTGGACTGGTTTCACTTGAACTTTGGAATATCTGTCCAGTGTCCAGTTGTACATTTCAACAGGACGTCAGGTTTAATAAGAGTTGTAGAAAAAACAACCGGTCGAAATCAGAAATAATTTTTTTCAGATCTGTATAGTATTATGCAGTATGATACATAATACGCTCTTGGGAAACACGCATAGATACGTCTATTGATCCAGAATAAAAGTGTCAATTTACCTGAAACATCGTATTCTTGACTCGCAAAATGATGAAAAACATAAGATGGGTAGATGAGACTAGGGGTATACGTCGAAAAAATGTCCAAAATTGGCAATCACCCTAAGTTGGAATGGAATTTTTTAGATTCTGAACGGAGTGATGGAATCTATTGATTTTACAATGATGTGTGTTTTTTTTTTTATGTCTGACGACACCTTTTTTGGCAGTAAAAATACTTCGATTTTCTTACACAGCAACTTTTATGAAAGGAGAGTAAATGTAGATGGTACTTGAGCATGTCAAAAATCCAACTTTTTCATTACTTTTTAAAAAAATCGAAAAAAAACGATAAAAAAATTACAAAAAAACTGGAAATTTTACCCAAAATCACGTTTTTACAAAATACATTTTTTTTAAAATGCTCTAACTCAAAAACGAAAAACTGTAACTACTTGAAATTTTCACTTGAAATCTTTATATTGGCATTCTCTATACATACTTAAGTTTTCAAAGTATTTTGACATATTTTGACTTATTTATAGACAATTTAAATTTTCAATTTTTTTTTTTTTTTTTAATTATCTATAAAATTTTTTTGACAGTCCGAAAACTCTTGAAAATGTACTAAAAGATTAATTATAAGTTATACTAATTTTAACTAAAAAATATCGGAGATGGTTTCACTCAAATTTTTTTTATAAGCCCATAAAGTTCAAATTTGTATAAAATATGTTAAAATCGCGATAATTTGCAAGTTATTTTGTAGTTGAAAATTCATAACATTTTTTCTGTCTATAACTCAAATTCAAAATTTTAACACTAGGTTATTCATAAGCTACTCTTCATAAATCTATAAAAAAAATTTCTATTGGACTTAAAGAAAAAATGTTATGACTGTTTGAAATTTAAATTTTTACGAAATTGCATACTATTGCATTATATTTCAATTTAAGTATAAAATACTACATTATTATGTACTCATTTTAGACGAACATATTAACTCCGTTCAGAATCGTTATTCGTATACAATGATATCTATCATTGCATTTAAATTTAACAAATCCATTGCAATTATGGCCTATCCTATAAACGAGGTGCACTCCACTCCCAACTGTACAGCAAAGCGAGGCCCATCCGTTATTTTTTTAAATATTTTTTTAAATCCCGTAGGTTGGTTTGCAACTATTTTTCTTCATTCTTCACGGCATCAATGTTATTATTACATTATTTATGTTTGCAGGTGGAGGAGAAGATGCCAGAGTCGCCCGGCAAACCGTCGTGGTCGCACACGCCGCCGGCCCGGACGCCCGTCCAATCGCTGCCCGTGTGCACGCTGTGGTCCGCGGCCATGGTGCTGGTGGTGTCTGGCACGGCCAGCTGCATGCTGTGCTTCTACCTGATGTCGCGCCGCGGCCGCCTGTACTACCTGGACGCCGGGCTGCTGGCGGCCGCGGTGTGCCTGGTGCTCGGGTTCCCGGGGTTCCGGTCGCAGCAGTGGCGGTGGCTGCCCAACCGCAACTACGTGACCGGTTACATACTGGTGGCGCTGTTCAGCGCGCTGGAGACTTGCGCGCTGTACCTGATGTGCCAGAGCACCGTGCTCGATCCCGCGCTCAACGACATCGGCGCGGGCGTGGTGTGCGGCATATCCGCGCTGTCCGTCACGCTCGCCGTCCTGGGCGTGGGCACGTCGTACTGCTGCCGGTACCCGCCGCCCGACAACCGGGTGGCGCACGCCGTCCAAGGGTTCGTCGTGTAAGAGGAAAATAGATTTATAACGAACCAAAAAAAAAAAAAATAATGAAAATAAAAACACCACCACCCGCGCACGACGGCCGTACAAAAGTGCAAAAATAATAACATAATTATTTATGTGCCGAAATTTGTAGGACATCATGAGCCGCGCCCTGTCCAATGTTTAACACACGTTTCGTGTAAATAGGCATTGGAAAATATTTAAAATTGTCAATAATCGATGTTAATCGTTAAGATGTATCATAAAATTAATTCATGTAATATACATAAATGAATATAATTTCAATAAATCGGTCGACTTTTTCATCCATTTCTATTCACGTAGGACGTTTTATTTTCTTTTTGGTACACCTCAATGACACATTACCATTGGCCATTTCTCGTAAAAATCTACGTTTTTTTTCCGTTAAATATAATACGCATAACGACTCATATTTGTATTAGTCTTAGTAATAGTAGTTTTACACGAAGTTTACATGAACGCTTACGAAATAGTCAATAGGTACTAACAATATGTTAACACAAATAACACAAAACTGCTCACACAGTATGCAACAATCTATCGACGCTTTTGTACACGATATACAATTTTGGCACTTTTGTACGATACGACTTTTTTTTTCTCAACTTATTTTGTTGCCGATGTTGCTGATGTTGATTCGACCGACGAAGCATGCAACCGTTTACAGCTCCTATACCCTCCCTCCTCCCACACCATCGAACGGGGTTTTCACAACCTTTTTGGTTGCACATTTATTGCGGTCACACGTTTTCCAAGTTGCTTGTTTTCGATTCTGGCACATATGCGGTCAGCACACACACACACATTGAGGTCACTACCAATATTTAGTCGCACTTGCGGTCATTGGTTTTTATGCATTCAAATAAAATACAACTTTACATATATTATATTATTAACTTTATTAAATCTCCCATATCAGTTCGTACAAATCGAAACTCGTCCGCAACCAGGAAACTCCACATTATATTAATAATATAATATTATTATTAAATTAAGTTGTACTTTGAAACACGCAAGATTATAATAATTGTGTTACTTAACGCAGTCAATAGTACGGTATTAATATTTAACGTCAGTTTTAAGCCTATTAAAGTGTGAAAAAAAGTTTTAATCAGGTAGTACAGCATAAAAAACTAATGACCGCAAGTGCAACCAAAAAGGTTGTGACCGCAAATTTGCCGACAGCATCAGTGCTCGACTCCGTTGAACTACGACACCACGTTTACCGCACGTTGCCATGTAATTGTATCTCATTTTGTCTATTTACAAGGGGATTACTGACTACTGGACCTCCTAGAGCCAAAAAAATCATAATACCACTTGGAAATATTATTAGAATTTATTTTACAAAATGAAATATCATTTTTTTGAACCACGTGAGAAACCCAGAAATATTACAACATATACATAATAATGTAGTATTACTTCCATACGTATATTATACTTATTGAATATCCTTATGACAATTTATACGTAACTGTTTTAAAATTAAAAATCGTCGACTGCGTTTATTCTCCGAACACTACTTTTCCGTTTCCGATTCGTTTCAGTGATATTGTAACCGTTCGATTATTACGCTGGTGTTCACGCACACCCTATACAATACATCAATACGTGTCTTCTAGCCGTTTAAATTGTCCCTTCAGAAGAATCCCCCGAAGGTCCACTGGGAAACTGTTTTGGTTTTTTATTTTATTTTAAGATCAACCGAAAACCCGTACTTACTTAATGCACGGGAACCACATTTTTCAACACAACAAACATAATACTCCCAGAAAAATGTACGAAAAACACAACGAGCCGATGTAATCAATTTAGTTCGACTTTTCACCGGTCATGAGTCGTATATACTTGTTGCGTATTTTTCTTTTAACTAGCATTGACATTTCACAAAATCTACTAATATAACGCCAATAGTTCGTTCTGTTCTTCAGCATACACAACTATTACTGTCCATCTGGACGTATTATTAGACATTATTATGATGGAAAAAAAAATAACAACATGGTTAGAATTATACATACGTCAACGAATGAAATATAATAATATTAATATCCATTCATACATGGTTTGGAAAAATGTATGCAAAGCCCGCTAGAATATAAATATTAAAGTACGTGTGAACCGAGTTCTCGGCTGTTGGTGTATGGTGGGACATCGGTAGAAATATTGCGAAATTATGATTAGATATTTATTACATTTTTTTTTCTTTTATATTGAGAGTAACAAATCATAAAAATATATTATAATGTCATACGATTTATTATTAAAAACGTAATAAATATTCGTCTCCGTAATATGTAATTTATCTTATATATATATTATTTATCCAATATTTTATCTTTAATTTTTAAACACATAAAATAATAATAATAATATATTGAATTGAGCTTTTGCTCATTCAAGTTCAAGATTATTATAATATGTATGTAGTATGTAATATGTATATATATCATATATGTAATTGCATTCGTTTAGTTTTTAGGATGAAGTATACGTTAAATGTTAACTATGTAAAAATAAATTTTTATCAGTTTCATTATTATATTCAATATTGTATGTACCAGTATATTATTAGTTCATCAACCTTAAATGGTTTTAGAATATAATTTCCTTGACATTTTTTGTATTTTCCAACATGTAATGTACAACATCCATAATTATTTATTATTAGTTATTATTATTATTATTATTATTATTATCAATTATTTATTTGATGAATTTATAGAATGTATTTAATATTCTTATTGTATCTTGTTTTTAAATTTCACGACTATCAATGATATAAATTGATTGATCATAATAACTTTTGATGGGATTTATCTACGGACAGTAAAATAATTGTATTTTATTATTACTGTTTTCAGGTATTTCTTCTTGTTAAACTTCTTAGGATTGAATATTAATAAGTTTTAAAAATAAGAATTGTAATGTTTATTATAAGATTGTTTAAAGATGTTTCAATGTTTATTAAATACATAAAAGTCTTTATTATTTAGTGACTATATAAAATATTTACCCATGTGAATGATTCTTTTCTTAAAAAAGCTTTCTATTTTGTACTTGGCTTAATTATGAAACCTTTAAATCAAATTACATAAAAATAAGTGCCCACAAAAATACTGTTTTCAATAAAAAAAAGGCCGGTTATTGGAGTTGGACATCCGTGCCTTCTTTAGAGTTAGATGATCATAAATTCATAACAATTCTTTTGGTCAAAATTGTGTAAACAGTCAAAAAAAAAACTACCATTATAAAATCAGTACAGACCAGCTTCATAAACATTTAGAACCTTCCTGTTTTAATTTTAAATCCTACCAATATATTAATTTAAATAATAACTTTACTATTGACGTTACAACTGCCATAATAGATAACCATTTTCATTTTGAGTTCTAAATGAAATTAATTGTATTCATACATTCAATCATTAAGTAATTTGTACAAAATATAGTGTATTGTTTTACATAAAAACAATTTTAACACATCATGTATTGTGAATAAAGTATTCATAACTTTGGTCTTAAGCCTGTGTAAAATATGTTTTTTTTTTATAAAATATATATATTATGTGATATTATTTTATATAAAATATATTATTAATTACCTATTATAATACACAATAGCGGTAAACATGGTAACAATAAAATACAATTGAATACACCTTTTTAAATATTCCCTGCAAAATACGGAAAAAGTTGGAGTGCACAAACTAATAATTACTACCTACTTATAGTAAACTTATATATCGTATTTAATTTTAAAAATGATGTAGATGATTCAATTTTTTTTAGAAATATTCATTATGCGAGATACAATATTAAAATGAGCTAAACTAGATATAAAAATACTTTCTGAGGGTTTAAAAAATTAAATATAATTGAATTATATAAGACGACCATAAAGCATATAACATGTTGGAGCTACGATCGAGTAACCCTTAGTAATTTATATTGGAACGTACAAGTTAGAAATGTACTTACCGACATTTCGATACTAGGATGATCAATGAAAACCATTTCAGTTTCTTCGCCGTCCAAGAGTATAGAAACTGTTTTTTCGCCGAACTCGTCGTCTGTAAACGTAATCGATAATTTAACACAAAAAGTTGATATTCACAGTAAAATATATTATATTATGAATACGTAATAAATAATAATCATTTGGCTTTAAATCAAATCCATTTTAAAAGAGAAAATAATATTCACAGGAGTTTCTATTAACCGTTCCAAAGAACTTTATTGTACCATAAGACAAACAGACTTAATACAAATCCGTCATTCAATGTCTAATGCGTGAATAACAGACGTTTATCTAAGAGTTAACGTCACTTCAAGTTCAAATATAATTTGAAAAAATAAATAAATACATTGAGTTAAAGTGGATCCGAACAATTTGCACTAGAACTTAACGTCTCTCCGCGTCTTGTTCGGATTAAGAACGTTGTCTGCAATATTTTTAAGGATTTCGGTGTCTTTCAAGCATTAATTCGTCAATGTTAACTAGTTGTGCTAAAAGCAGCGTTTATTATCAATAAATAGTTCAAAATTAATGCCTTATTAGTTTTATGCATATATATATATGTATATGATAAGCGCTATTTAACTTCGGTATTAACAAAAAAATAGATTTATATATTTATAAAAATTGAAAAACATCAAGCAAAAAGCTATTTATTTGATTATAGATGTTTCTAAGAGTACAATTTAAATATAAAGTAAAAATTAATAGAAAGTAAATTGATTTTATAAATTATACCGTAATAAACAAAAGCCATTTTCTAGTAAAAAAAATTGTGCCCATTGCCCGCAGTACACCAATGTTTTACTTGAGGTTATAATTAACTTTTTTTCCTATAACAACAATTATTAGTCTGATCAATACACATTGCCTATATATTATGGTTTCATCCGAGAAAAAAAAAGTTTAAGATTTTAGAAACATCATAAAATTATTATTATATGTCAAAAAAAATATATTATTGTTCGATTTTATTGATTTCATATGGCTAATTTTCTGATCAATAAATAGTTATAGCCTTATAGAATAGAATATTATTATGCATATAAATCATGAAATAATGCAAATGTGAACAGCAAGCATGATACTTATTGTCTATAGAGAGAATCAGTGGTTCTTGGCACGATTTTAATTTATAGTTTCGGAACAAATTGTGGAACCTTTACAGCGCTATATACAATTCTTATTTGCGTACGTACATCGAAAACAATTTTGAATTATGTAAATTATGTATAGATAGTGGCCAACGCAAAAATAAATATTGAAATTATTCCTATCCAGCTTTGTTCGATGGTATACCATATATACATAGGTACACCTACACCTTGAATTAATGTTTGTGCGGTAATGATAAAAACTTCACAGGTCAAATTAAAATAAAATAAAACATTAAAACAAAAATCCGGCATTTTGTTTTTACGTCAAAACATGCATGTTATAAGCAAATTTGTAATCTTTAATAACATGTTATTTGTGGATCCAATAATTAATTCTATATAATCCTTTTAAACGCATAAGCAACGGCAGTCTGAAGGATTAATTGGATCTATTTGATAGTTATACACAGGATTAATTTACCCATTTTCTGAAATGAATATTATTTTATTTAATAATATTTAACCATCTACTATCCACCTATGATGGTTTTATTATAGATTTGAAGTTTAAATAATTAATTTATAAATGAACTACAGATTACTTACGATATGAAATTTGTCAAATAATTTGAATTTTATTGAAATAAAATAAAAATATCATTTCATTATTTATTTATAATCATTTGATAAATACACTTTATTAAGAAATTATAATTTGTGTGGCTACAATCCAAATGATTAAAAGCTAAAAGTCATCCTGGTTTTTAATAGAAACCAATTTGTACAACATTCATAGTGTAAAGATATACAATTAATATCATCAAATCAAAACTTTACAATTACAAAGATGTGAAAAGTATCGAAGGGATTCTTTAACTACACCTAACAAAGTATCAATAAATAATAGATATTTAGTATAATACTACTTAAATTTTATAAAGCAATGGCCAAGAACAGTTAGAAAAAACCACGAAAATAATTAAACTTTAAGTCATTTATAGAATGCGTCATTGAAACTAATATATAAATCTTTAATTCAAATAGATATTTAATCTACTCTCGTGTATTTAAATAGTTTAAAACATTAACTAACCAAATAAAACATAAAAGTTTCAGTTGTAAAGAAATATATTTTTAAATTAATTTTCTTAATAAGCAAGTTGGGAATTTTTTTATTTTAATTTTTAATATTTATTAAAATATATAAAAAAAAAAATTAATTAAATTTATTATTTAGTATTTCAAATAATTTGCTTAGTACAATAATTAAAACGATAACAATAACATATCTAAAAAAACTTAGATTCATATATAACTATGGTCATTTGAGAATTTCTACAATATGATAAATCAAAGGAATATTTAAATAGTTAAAAATAGTTTATTTAAATATTTATTTTAAAAACGTACCTTGTACAATATTTTTAATGTTACGAATAAACTAGATATTTCTGCTCTAAGAATCTTATAAATTAAAAGGCTATTCCGAAGTATGCAAATTGGTTGTATGACATATGAAACTATGTACCTTGAAAAGTTAACAGTAACAACTTTAAATAAAATAGTAAAACTATTATAAAAAAATAAATAAATAAATAATCAACCGACTTTCCATGTATTTAGTAATTATTCCCATATATTGATATTAGTTAGTTTTTTTTTTTTTAATGAGCAATTATTTTCATATCCAGAAAAAGATAATATTGCTTGGTTTTAGAATACAATAATAAATTGCATTAAATTGCAGTGTATTTAATCATATTATTATAATCTACCAATCATGATTTTTAATTATATCAAACAATATAAGAACACGTACATTTTTTAAATTGAGCGTTAAAGATTAAATGAATTCACAAAATTTAGTACCTACTACCAATATCTGTGGCATAAAAGTTAAGAAAAAATGGCCAAATTATAATTTAGGTTTGGCAGATGAAGAACGAGGGCTATAAAGCGATAAAATCTGTGAAGCCAACTTTAACTTTATGAATTATTTTCCTGTAAACGAATCTATCGACTCTAACACTGTTAGTATAAGGCAATTGAAAGTAGTTACATTTTACATTAGCCAAATTTTATTATTTTACTTTTTTTGAATCGTGTGTTAAATTATAAATTTATCTCCCCACGGCGGGTGTTATTGAATGATCATAAACTGAATATATTTTAATCTTGAGATTAGTAGAAATTAATTTTCAGTAAAAAATTTTGTTGAAATTTTTTAGTTACAAATTGGTTTTTAATTATGTATTATATCATAAATTCGGTAAATAATTATTATGATATTAGAAATATTAGTGGTTCAAAAACTAAAATTGTTTTAGTTCTTACTGTAATTTGAATCGAAACATTTTACCTTCCACATTTTTCTAGGTTCACGGCAATGTTTTTGATGTATATTTACACGCACAGATATTGGTAGTATTTTTAACCTCTTATTTAGCCTCGTAAAAAATTAAACATCATAGCACCAATGTTCGTTTACGAACGAGTTTGAATTCGGTAAACCCATTTTTGTTGTAAACAACATCGTATTATATAAAAAACAAACTACACTGATTCACAGAAACCTATTTTAAAACTTTCCGATAAATATAATTAATTCGTTACAGCTTATCGGTGGTCTTGTATCTGGTAATTTTCAATTTGTTTTAAAGACAAAGAGAACCATGGCATATTCTATTCTTCTGTCTTAACTTTACTGAACAGACTTTCGCGGAAAACATTCCAGATTACACTGTATAAATCTACTCTTATTTATATCTTAATTTATTGATCTTAAAATAAATGTTAACATTAATACATACAAAACTAAAGCACTATGAAATCAGATTAATCCGTTTCTTCCTGACTTATTAATAATTACGGAGTAAAAAAAAAAAATGTAATTTCATTTATAGAACACGCATTACGATTGGTTTATTTATCGATTGAACTTGATTTTATATTATTTTTTACCTTTAATCTAACAGTAATAAAATACGAATAAAATTTAATATAAAAATGCATTAAAATAAATATAAACTATAGTTTCGTTCAGCTATTGACATGAAATAATAATGTAGGTAATAAAACTGATTTCTATAGGATTTTATATTACTAATCATAGAACACTATAACTTAATAAGTATGGCATGAAATGAAATTTCTAGATTACAAATCGCAGTAAAATGCATTGTAATTTAGAAAAGAACTACAGAATAATATTTATTTGGTTCAAAATAAGATTCGATCATCATCAATAATTCGTAAAAATTGATTGGTTAAGAATTGGTAAATGGCGAAATTATTGTTAAGGTCACATTTAACTTAACTTGTTAATAGATACGAACATGGCGATATTTAAGGCGAAAATTGAAACCGCCCAAGTTCAAATGAACAAGTTTCACTTATAGAAATCAATACGATGCGAGTGAAATATATGGCCCAAGCAATTTTCGTTCAGTATTTCCATGTTATAAATGCAGTACACACCATACTATATGTAACGCATCATAGAAGTTTGTAATTTGCTTTTTTTAGTTAATGTTTGACTTTCGATCAATCGTAAAATAATCTTATATATCCATCATAAAACTAAATTGACTTACCAAGGGATGCGTCGTACGTGTTCATGTATTCCGATGTCATGAACTGCGAGACAAGCGCTGTTTTACCAACGCCCGATTCGCCAAGAAGCACTACTCTGTACTTGGGAATATCCTCGGCTACGCTTGAATCTCCGGAGCTCAAATCGTTATAACTGCTATTGCCACCGCAACATGAACCATCGAAAGGAGAAATTCCACTTAAATTACTAGGACTGTGCCTGAAAGGAGAAAAAATTTCCGTTTAAATGAATGGCGGATTTTTGAAATGAAAATTATATTATTGGGAATCATTAATACAATATTATTATATTCTAATGTGAAACGATCATAATATACTGCATGGATTGTATAATCCATTGCAGTTGTGAACATTTATGACCAAACATGCAAAACATAGTATTATCTTCATAAAGTACCTCCCCCCTTCCCATACGCGCACACACACACACACACACACGCACACACACACACACACACACACACACACACACACACACACACACACACACACGCACACCACCACCACCACCACCACCACGTCAACTGGCCCCTGTGAAACGTGTTAAAACTGCATGATTCTGTGTTTATAAATGTGTACATATTGGAATTTCAAGAATATAAATGCACACTTGATATACCTACATGTAAAAAAAATATATATATTTTTAATACTTGTAGAAGTGTAGCTGTAGATATTAAAAGTGTAATCCACATATATATATATATATTAACTTTTAAGCAGCTGATCGACACACCACTATATTAATTCCTTTACTCGTGTTACTTATTTTATCGTATCGCACGAGTGACAACCACAGGAACCATAATAATTATTATAATTACTAGTTATAAATGTATTGTCGACTCACTACGTAAATGCGTGTGGCAGTTACGATACTAATTTGAAAAATGTTTTAATACACTTCCCACAAGTTTTATTAAAATTTTCGATCGATTAATAAACAGTTGATATTTTTATATTTCCCGGTATACACATTTTTTTTATCATTTCATAGAACTCCGTAGAAGTTTGAAAAATAAATATCTTCAGATTTCTCGATTAGACAGCAAAAAAAAAAAGTATAGTAATTTGTAATTAACATATGAATTATAATAAACAAAATATATCTGATAAAATAGTTATAAATAAATATTAATAATATAGAATTCTAACTATATGTGTCATAACTTTATAAGTTTTTAATTTGTTATATTTATTTCAAATTAAATAAAACTTTTAAACATTAAATAAATGGTAATCTTTTACTTACTTATTTACATAAAATGTTTGTTTTTTAAATGCAAGTTTCAGTCTAATAAATTCGATTAAAATCTGTGATAGTATATAATTGTATATGGTCTGTATATACTCTAAAGTAATGTTCGTTATTGATATAATATTATAGGTATAGTTACATCATTACTTGATACTCATGCTATTAAGTGTATGCTTAAACATATCTTGAACAAATAATAACCTTATTCCAGGCATGAAAAACCTTTTGGTGTCCGTATATCAAATAAAAATGTTTGGTTTGATTTAAGTTTGATCTACATTTTAGTAATTTTAATTGACATTGTTTTACTTAATTCCTTTTTGCTTAAATAATTGATTAAAACATATAATCCTTAAACAGGGATTTATTTATTTCATTACTTAAAACTTGCATTACCTTTACTATTGCATATTAATATGAACACATTATTTTTATTAAGATATCAATAAATTAAGATAATGTATTCAAAATTATGAATTATATTTGAATTGGCATGTCACTGAAATTGGGTGCATGTCGCATGTAAGGTATACGGAAGAAACTTGTGTTGTATATGTATAACCATCTCGTTTATTTGCTTCCATTTAAGCCGGTTTTATACTCACATATTATATAACACATTTGAATACCGTGATAAATTATCTTATTAGAAAACGCTTTTGAAAAGAGATTGGTGCACAATAGTGTTTAATATAGGAGACGTTTATCATGTTGTAAGTGCTCATTAGAAGAAAAAAATTTAATAATTATGATTTTAAAAATTTGTTGAATATAATAATGAATATTTTTATTGATGGAAGATAACCTTATATAACTATTTAAAGTCTGAATATTTAATAGCATTAACTATCTTTGATATCAAGATAAACCTTATCAAAAAATTAAGTTTTAAATTAATAATTTTATAATTCTCGAGATTAACTACTTATAACAAAAATTCGTTTATAACTATTATTAAAATAGATTCAGAAAATTATTTAAATTGTAGAAATAACCCAACCTTTATAAATATATACTATTAGATAAATTATATTAGTTAAAGAAATATTTAAAATATCTTATGTTACTTTAATAAATTAAAAATTGTATCTTTATTGTTTTTATAGTTTTTAAATGCTGAGCTTATATATCGATCTATTGAATGTTGAATTTTAATCGAATATTTATTCAAATTCTTCTTTTACTTAAAAAATTGCTAATCTATAAAAAAACTATTTTGAATCATTTTAAAATATCTATATATGGTACAAACAATAAGTACCTATAAAGGTTTGATAAAATATGACATCATAAAAATACATTTCTCGCTATTTTTGAGAATTTACCATCCATTGAAAACGTTAAATATTAATATAGATTACCAAAAGTCAAAAGTTATTGAGTCTTAGATCCGTTAACTTTGTTTCCCAAAGAAAGAAAACTATTTTAAATAGTTCCAGTTTACGAGAACTGAGGAGTATACTTTATTTTGATAAATCGTTCAATTTCATTTTTGAAATCCATTCAAATACTTTATGGAAATTGATAAAGCTTACCTTATTTTTATATAAATAATATTTTTATGTAATGCCTTTATATACTTTCTTTTGGAAGGTTTACCATTTGGTAAACAATAACTACAACCTATATAATAAGTTAAATCGATTTTGCTATACATTAGTTTACGCTGTTTTAAAATATTTACAATTTATTCCCAATTTAAAATTAATGATTTTGTGCAGAAAATAAACTCTGCTTTTTTGTATTGGATTTAAAATTAGGCTATAGCTGGAGGCATAGCCTGGGTATATGAAATTATTTTTTATGTAGTCATATTGAAAAAAGTTTTGATATATTTAACAAATGGAAAATAAACAATAATTTTAAATCTGAAATTTGTTTAATATAGTATGGTAATGTCAATCAATATTTGCTTATAATTCTACATGCCATTTCATAACATTATATTTCAAATAAATTATATAATATGATATGAAATAAAATAAATAGAAAATAATCTATATGTTTTCAAATATTTTTTCAATATGAGTTTCAATACATTTTATTAACTAAACATTTGAAATGTTACTGTTAAGTAACAATTTTCTAATAATGAACACATTTTAAAAAAAAAGTAAATGAAAATGTTTGACTATATAACCACGATTTAGTTATTTATTATTTATTTATTTTGTAATGCATAAGCAGATAATTTATTTTCAAGTTATTAATTATCAATAATTATTTGAGAAATTTGAAGTACAGAAGTACGATTATTGTACTAGAAATAAGACTTTGGTATTTTTGTAATTATAAATTACATACTGTTTATATTTTTGTCATTTAATAATCATGAGCAACACTAAACATGGCTATAAATAAGTTAATAATAAAATCTCATTCAAATATAACGATAAATAAAACTGTATGATATGATATAAATATATAATAAAATAATAATAGTATATGGTATAAATAAGAAATATGTATTTTATCTTATTTGATAAAAAGTTACGTTAAGCAACTTGAATTAATAACTTTGTTGAATATCGCTGGTTCAGCATTATTCTATTAATTTTCGTGTTAACGTTGAAGACATTATATTACTAAAATTCTTTCAGATAGATTGCACAATGTAATTTGTTTTATTAGATGAAATGGAAACGTGCAACATTAAGTCTTCTCTAAATCTCCTTTTTCTTGTATTCTTTTTTTTTATCTGCAGTTTCGCTCTGGACGATAAACATCAGACATTTTTCTCTTAACCCGATTCTTAAGCACTCGCATCAATTTACTGCCAGCTCTACGACTTCTATATTATGTACTAGGTCTGATTGATAGCAGAACAGTCCGAGTAATGGTCATTAAAAATGTTTGCATACTAGTGAATATATTTAATTAAAACCCAGTGTCAAATATGACGTAATAAACCAGGTTTCAGAAACCATAGCGTAATATTATTGTTTTTATTCGTGTTATGAAAAATATAATCCACCGTTAAGCATAGCATATACTGCCTACACGGTTGTAATTAAATATTTTTATAAAATATATCCAACGTCTATGTATTTATTTTTAATTTTTCACTGTAAAATTTATCATATTCAGTACTTTATTGGAAGCCAGTGAGGAGTCACGTTTTATAGTATTAAATACTAATATTATAATCTGGAAAATATTTAATACAATTCCACATTATTATTTCCACATCATTACAAATCCACAATTACCTATGTTTGTGGTTTATAATAAATTAATAATATTAATTATTTTTATATAAACCGATTGATTTTAAAAATTTTAACTAATAGGTAAAATTAACATATTATCTTTGTATAATATATTAGTTTAATTATATTATTCATACGTAGGTATAGTGGACATTTTTATTTTGTTTTTTTGTGAATGTATCAAACATTTATACTATAAGGACAAGGGTCAACATTCAGAATATTATCCAGATTCATAATATTTATTAACAGAGTAATTACACTAATTATTTGTGTCATAAAAATGGCTCGTGTGTATGCATATTTTGAATATAATATTAAAATAAAAAATAAAATGTTGAAAAAATAATCCTTTTTCATTCAACTATTGATCATTTTTAAGTTCAAAATCAAGTTTTTATTTATTGAAACCGACGAAAAAACTTCAACGCCTTTTCCTTGAATCCACGGAAATTTATTTAGTCGTCTGTTTGATGTGCTAATCACTTATGCAATGTGTCCGTTATTTTGAATATATATTTACATACATCGTCAGACACTGAGAAATTAATATTATTATTTAATTTTCATGATATCTTAATTAATTAAAATGTGTGTAGATATTAATGAATAACCTATATTTTGGTAAATGATGATGATAACAATAAGCATAATATGATTCTTAATGCACTCAACTGATCCTGTCATTTACTGATTAATTTTAATTATCAGAGTGCTACATGCATTTAATTTCAGCCAACAAATAATCAAACTACAAACATAATACTGTAATAGATTGCGGTAAAATGGATTTGTATTTAATATGCACGTGATGTTAATAATCGCTGGTGTATCGTGTGCATTCATAGTTTGCCCAGAACATTAGGTTTATATAATATTGAATGAACAAATTTGTATTGATTTAAAATTTTACATAGAAAACGGATAAACTAATATAATTATTTATGTGTTACGTATAATTCATGATAATTTTTTTATTTCTATGATCATTCCAAATGATTTTAGTAAGACTTCAAAATGTAGTATTTTCTAATGCACTAAATCACCGTCGGATCCTACCGTATATGTTCCCTACTTTAAGCCACATACAACTTTTTACAATTTATTTATGTCCTTCATGTAAAAAATTCATCACGAATCTCGACCGTCGAAAAACAGAAAGTTGACACTTCCAAATTGCATTCTACGCCAAACTTATATCCCCACGATATAACGTTGCTCCAAAATCGAAGCAAAATAAAACCTACGCCAATGTTGCAGCTAATACGTCGTCACAAGCAAAATAAAATACGAGTCAAAGAATGTAATTTTCAAATTCCCTAAGGATTTCAACACTACTATACCATTATATACCATTATACTATTATAACATCTGTAATAAATAAATGCAAGCACATATAGTTATAATAAATAAATACATATTGCTAAGTATTCACTTGCTGGTTGTTGAATTGACGCTGGTATTACTTCTGGATCTTCTGTTAATGATGCTATCGCCGCAATTCACCACTCCACCTTTATTGGTTATACTAAATGTCCGAAGTCTATACAACTCGTCACTAGATCTTGGATTGTATGGTTTTTCTGGAAGACTGCATACGCGAGGCCTCACATGATCTGCAACTAGAGTAAAATAAGATTACGTTAATAAATAAACTATACACGTGTCGTTACAATCAAATATGAAAATAAAGACCTTAAATTTCATGAATAGTATAGTCTCAACTTGCAGTCAACTAAGAGTTATAATACAGAAATATCGCGAATGAAATATTTAACTCTAGTACAACACCGATATATTTGTATCCTCTTATCTAATGGACTCGGAAAAATCCACGGGTGTTCACAAAAAATACAGTCGTATCACGTTTGTGAGTACCGATATAGCCATATATATAGGCTATAAACGTGTATATAAATTGCAATACGTATTATTATCACAACTAGTAGTTTACTGGATTTTTTTTTTTTTTAAGAAACATAATTTTAAAAATGATTAAGTAAGGAGAAAAATAATAAAACCCTAATTTCCTGTTAGGTACCACTGCTGGGAGCCTTCCTTCTCTATAATTAATGTTATTTTATGTCATCACATTTACTCATTATACCATGTTTGTATAAATTGTAAATACACTATTTTCTAATAAAAAAAAAAAGAAACATAATACCATAAATAGTATTTATAATATAATACTTATAAAATAAAATAATTCAAGTGGTAATGGAAAACTGACATAAACCAATCAAAAACGATTAAAGACGCGAAGGAAAAAAAAGTACATATAATCTAAAATACTTATAAATATATATCTCTAATCAATGATTATAGTGATAATTACCTATTAATGAAATCATTTACAAGCAGTGGCGCATAAAGGGAGGGGGGCGCGTAGAGTGAATATAACGACAAATTTGTTTAATTACAAAACTATATTTACTTCTTGGCTACTACAGCCTCCCCCCCCTTGAAAATATTTTCTGTATACGTCACTGTTTACAAGTATGTCATTTCGTAAATATCATGAGATCGATGTTTCAAATAGTTGTTTTGAAGTCAATGGTCTTTTTTTTAACTCGTTGCATTTGTACATTACACTGTGCTATAATTGTATAGAATTTATATAAGGGAAAATAAGTATAATTTTTTTTTATCATATGCCACTAATTTTTTTTTACAGAATGTTACGAACAGAGCATTTTTGTGTACCTACATTAAAATAAAATAATATCATATCAATGAAGTGTTCTGACTTTAGATTAAACCTCATTACTAATATATCTCAACTGTATCACTTTCTATTCAATACAGATCTTATATAAATGCAACACATTTAAACAGTTTGAGTTTATATAGAATAAAAAATATTTGGGCAGTGATAATTAATACTTAAGTGCTATGTTCAATCATACGAATATGAATAATTGATTTGAATATACCTTTATTCAAACAATATGAATGGAATGTTTTTCCTAATAAACAATTAACATACTTGCAAATTTCTTACCATTGAACATGGTAAACTATTTATGATTTAAAAATAAAAGGTTGTAATTGAGTTGTCGGTCCCTAATAGTATGAGTAGTATGATATAACCTAGTACATTTTTTTATTGAAATCATGTTATTTTATGCTCAATTATGTCCCAAACTAATCATAAGTAACGCAATGTAGAGCTTTTAAGTTATATTTGTGTCTCATAATTTATACTAATTAATATAAAACAATTTGAAAAGTCACATGATAAAAATAGCTATCTTGTTATCATCAAGGTGGATTGTAGGTAGAATTAATTACACAAATGTTTACTACTATGCTTGATAATTTAACATTTTGTGTACGTATGTACCATATAGTACCATTGAATCATTTTATTTAATATGCATCACAACTTTAAGTGTCGAATGATCAAGAAAGTATTAATTTAGTCAGTAGTCTACATTAAATTTAATTTATGGAAGGAGTGGGGGTAGATTTTTAATGACACATATTAATACACATTATAACTTATGAGAGATGATCGACAAAGTTTATAAGTTATATCATATCTCATAGACCTTAGTTAAAACCTTCAAACAATCATATTTTTTGAAGATATTCATATATTTAAAATATCATAATTCCTAAACAAGGAATACCAAATGGTTAAGTAAAATATTTAAAATCTGTTAACAAATCATAATAATTATTCATTTTACAACTTATAATTATTTTATTTACCATAATCAAACAAAAATTATTTTAATATTTTTTTTAATTCTATTTCTTAGGGCTTTTGCAATTATGGTCATAAGCACTTTATGTGGATTTTTTGGTTTGTAGGTTAAAGGAACTGTAGGAGATTAAACACGTGAGTAGTATATGTGTGAGAGCAAGGATAAAGTCATGTATGGTCACCCATCCAACTGCTAACAGCGTTAGGTAGTGATTAGTAGTAGCAATAAGATTCACTATGGCAGATCGTTTTACCACATCATATCAATGGAAATAGTTTATTATTAAAATAGAAATCTGTTATTAGCAAAAAATTAAATATATAATATCTAAAATATTTATTATATTAATGTATTATTTATTTGAAGTTTGAATTATGTGTTTTATCAATTAATGATACAATACATCTACATGTATAAATTATAAATAAAGAATGATTTCTCACATACTCCACCACAATAATAGACACAAACAAACACACAAAGAATAAAAGATAAATATCTTTACAAAAACGATTTTTATATTATTAATTATAATTTAAAAATATAATAATAGTTATAAAAGTTAATCTTTATTTAGTTTTATACTTTAGACAAAATATTAACGTTTTCGAGCTACCGTAATAACTGACAAATAATACAACTGGCGAATGAAAAAAGTTGATTTTCTAAAGTCCTGGAAGGGGATTAATCTTAACCATCCCCCTATGCATACCACCACTGAATGTGGCAAGACAAACACTTTATTCCTAAAATATGATATCAAATAATTATAAAAAGTATAAATCCATTAATACACATAACTTGATGAATAGTTTTTCAGAAGAACTACTTTCAAAATGTGATAAAGTTTTAATGAAAAACTCAATGTCCTGGATAATTGAATACAATTAAGTATGAGAGCAGTATAACTATACATTTACCAGATTGACTTAAGATTGTAAACGTAATAACTCATACTAAAACTATATTATTGAAACTCTAACATAAACGACTTATAAATTTATGATAATGTTCATATTATTAAAAATAAGTGTCACTTTGTGGCTTCATTATCATTTTTCATTGTATATATATATACATTTTTTTTTAAATCGATTGTTTCAGCATCATCAATAACGTTAGCTTATAATTTTACATTTTTATGATTTGGTTTACCTTTATTAATTGTTGTACATTGAAAAATATTGTTATTAAAGTTGTTTTTACATTAGAATTAGTTGCAAATTTCAATTGTTTTTATATAAGTACCTAATTATTTTCTCTGTATAGGGATAAAATCAAATTGTTTTATACGGGTTTTTGGAATTTAGCATTATTTTCTATAATTTCTAAGATTGGGTAATGTATGATGATATAGTATATGTCTTACTGTAATTATGTAAGTGTTGCATGATGGACATATCAATGACTCCATTCTCTACATATATCCGTATAAAATATCCATGTAAAACATCTGTTTGATCAAATCTTAAATTGTTTAATTTGATTTCTTCATTCCGGCTTAAGCTGTTGGGTTTTAGCCAGAGTTTGGCTGAAAATTTTATTTCTCTAAGTTGGTTTTCAGATATTTTGATGCCATTTATATCTCTATAATATATATATAATTTTAAAAAAAACATACATTATGCTTATTGTACTTTTTTTTAGTATAGATTGTATAAATTCTGAATTAAAAAAAAAATAAAAAAATAAAATGTCAAGAAATTAAAAATAATGATTTCAGGGTACTTCTGAAAGGCAAACATTATTGTCAATTGTAGCAACTGACGAGTAAATTGTAAGAATTATGAAAGTCATCTGAAAGTTATCATTCAACACAAATAAAACATTGAACATTAAATAGAAAAACAAAATTTATCTAAACACTCGTAAACATATTTCTATTATAAAATGTTATAAAAAATTCAAAATAGCAACATAATCTGAAATGTTGTTTTTTTGGTAAGTGCTCGGTATCGCTTTGAGTATTGACACATGGAAATCAAAATACATATTGTGTATAATAACTTATATTGCCAAAAATCCTATTTTATCGTTTGAGCACCAAAAATACAGTAAAACCTAACTTAGCGGATACTTCTCTCCACGGACAAATTGATAAAGTTCTTTTATCTTAGATGGTAAATAACGATACTTTCGATGGTCTCATGACTGTCCGTTGTATACAGATTTCATTGTAATATTATAAATAAGTATATGCATCCGTGTCAATTTTGTCTGTAAACTTATTCGGTTTAATTAATAATAAGCTCAATATAATTAGCCCTAAATAGGACTATAATGAAATTAAAAAACACATTATATAGTGGTAGAATCATAAATTTCCACTGCCTAATATTGTATTATAAAGATTTTAGGAACATAATAGGTAAATTAAAAATGTTTTATTTCTGAAACATTATTTTATAACTTTGTAAATATCTTTAAATGTATGAGCGCAGGAATGAGAGTGTGTACCTATAACTTATAATTTTTGTGAGTAAATAATTATTATCAATATAGACATCACTCAATGACTTGGCATATTTTATCAGTTTATTAGACACAATGTCAATAAAAATATAAAATAAAAAAATATGAACACATGTAATGATCAATGACTTTTTATTATTAAGCTCTAGTAGGAAATTATACACGATACACCTATTAATTTAAAGGGGTTGGTGAATCAGCTGCGTGTTGTCTTGGCATAACAATTTACGAGCTTTGAGATAAACTATTTTGGCTTAATAAATTATTCAACCGGTGATAACGACCAAAAATATATTATTCTTTTTATGACAATATATTTTAACGATTTATTTAATAATTTAAAAATGTATACAATCGGCATATAATATAATATAATATAATATAATATAATTGAATATAACAACATAATATAATTATTTATGGGTGTTAAAAAGTAGCTCTATAAGAAAAATTAGCATTGATCAAACATTAAACTAAAAAAAAAAGGGAATATTCAATTTATTCTATGTTATAAATTTATTGGATTTAAAAATTATTATTGCAAACACGGAAAACCCTAACTTTTTTGTTTGACTTTAAAAGTTGCGTTTTATGAATATAAGAGGACCAAATGCAGTAACACGTTATGAATATTTACAAGTTCATTAAGGTGATTCGTAACCAAACATACTTCACATTATACTTCTTGATATACTGTACAGATGTTATATCTATATTATAACAATATTATTATTTTAAGAGTTAACTAACTATATATTTCTTTAAGTATAGAACATTACATTTCCCACCGTCCCACACCAGTATTCCATTCCAAGTTTTTCAATATAATTTTTATTAAATATAATTCCATGATAAATATTATATATTTATTTGAACAGTTTTTTACTGTAAATTGTAATTTTAAATTATGTAAAAATAGTAAAATAGTAAAAAATTTTAAAGTTATTTTAAATTCTAAACGGAATGATAAATATATTCATTTAACCATTTAACAGTATTGTGTGTTTTTTTAATTTTTTTTTTTTTCATGTCTGTCTGACGACACCTTTTGAAGCAGTGAAAATGCTTTGATTTCCTTATAAGGTAACTTTTCTGAAAGAAAAGAGAATGTAGAAAGTACTTGAACGTGTCAAAAATTAAACATTTTCAATGCTTTTCAAAAACGTCGGAAAAAATCATAATAAAATTTACGAAAATACGGGAATTTTACACAAAACCACATTTTGACAAAATATATTTTTTTAAACGCTATTACTCAAAAATTAAAAACCGTAAATTGAAATTGTCACTAAATGTTTACATTGGCGTTTTATTTACGTAGTTAAGTTTTCGTATTATTAACAAATTAACATACTATCATATTAATAAGTGAGTATAATATAGTTTTTTACGTTAAATATATTACATGACTTCTTATATTTTATTATAAATATAAAATAAAATATTTGATAAATATATAAGTAATATAAACCTTAAAATATCTTATAAAAATCTTGTCATTCGTGTAATTAATAATAAATAAAAAAAAAAAATTCAAAACCCACAAATCTAATGGAAAAATTGCTAACGTTTTTAATCACATGTATTAGATTTTGAAAACAAAATGGATTGTACTGATTTCAGCCAGATCCAGGTGATATTTTTACTGTTTTCAAACTTTTGTGTAAGAAATGCAATTTTTTCAAAAGTTTCATGATGGTTTTAGACTAAATTATTTTAAATAGTTTTTGAACAATTTAAATATTATTGTTATATGAGCCCTTGGCACCTGGGCCGCTAGAATAAAATTATAACTTTGGTAGAAGCAAAATTACTATTGGGAAAGTTATAATTAATTTACATTTAAAATACAAGTACTAAGATACAATCTAATGAACCGTACTGTACAAACAATTATTTTTTTATCCTCTAAGATTTAGATATGAATAAAGTATGTTAAACAATTATTTTTTCTTCGATCTAATACAAATCATTTCTGTGGTTAGAAAAAATAATTTATGTTAAATAATATATTCACTCAAATTATAAAATTACACCCATTCAAAATATAATAACTCATTTATTTTTATATTTCAAAAGCATTTTAAGGACTAAGTTAGTGAGGTGGCAATGTAAGGATTATTTGTGTTCGGATAATATTCTGCAATCTTGGTTATGGAACATTAAGCTTAAACAATAGTCATTTAAATACGCAGTGAACCATACTATATAAATAATAGACCGACGATGAAAAGTTTATAATTAGATATTTTTCTCAATAAAAAGGTTATTTTAATTCGTAGACAGAGTTCTTAAAAAATTAAGGAATCTTTAAATTTTTTATTTAGATATAACCAAATTTGAAAAAATATTATGCTGCTCATAAGAACCTTGGTTATTTTATTATTATCATTATTTATTATATACAATTACATAAATTACGTGTGACAAAATAAAACCAGCTTTCTAGACATTTATTACTTATCATTTTAAGAGTTTTATGTTTTTATTCAAGAAGAAACTCTACAAGTGTTGTAGTTGCATCAAAGTTCACACAAAAAAAAAAAAAAAAATGCTTGAAAAAAAGATAAAGCGAGCAGATTGAAAAAGTTGTTTCTGAATCTGAACCATCGAGTTCATTTCATTATAACAAAATCAATATTAACACAGTGCTTCATAATATACATACCGTATATTATGTATTATTTTTACACTCGTATATCATATTCGATCAGTATAACTAAAGTAATACAACAAAACTGGTATTAAAATTTTTTTTCCCTCAATTGTTAGTAGATATTTATTAGTAATTATTATTTTTCAATGTGAATTTATGTTAAGTAAACTATTTTCTCTTTAATAATCGGAAAATGTACTTATTTTAAGTATAAACATTAAATAAAATATACATACGGGCATATTTGTAGACACTATTATAATAGGTATGTAAAATGTTTCAAGATTATAATTATAAGTTAGTTCATAACACATTTGTTATATTGTAAATTCTTGTACATTTTATAAATTTCATTACATTCTTATTAAGATATTGTAATTAATACATTAACAATTTTGTGTAATAGTAGTCAAAAATACATTCGCCTCAATAATATTAACACATAATTTTTTGGTATAGATAAGAATTCATTTACCTAAATTTTTCATATTCTAACTGTTTATATTAATCTTCACGGAGTCCTTATTTCTCAAATAAATACCTAGCCATATATGTAATAAATATAATCTGGTCGTATATTTTTACCAACATTTTGAATAAATTTTTTGATAATTATTACTAATTAGAATTACTAATTATTATTAATTATTATTAATTATTACTAATTAGTTTTTTTATGACGAAAATATAAAATCTGACATCTCTGTCTTTACTGATATTACCGTTAATAATGCTAAGATATATACAGTTGTAGAGATTAGTAAAAACAAAAATCATATACTCAAAATATTTAATTGGCATTTTAAAATTTACCGTTTATACCTTATTGTATTTAAGTAATAAAAACTATAATATAGTTAAAATCGTTTCTTCAACGTTATGTTTGTTCAACATCGTGACAACTATTTTTATGGAAATTATTAGTACTCTAATTTTCTTCTTTTAACAGTAGGAATTATTAAGATTGAAATCAACTGTTATCTTCTAAAAATGTGAAGAGATAATATAAGATATAATATATACTGATAACCGTCAATATGACCTTCAATCACTCGGGCCATTTGAAGATTAAAACCTTACGACACCAACTTGCGATGACAGGTCAAATTTAGAGATTACACTTATCAGGTGGTCTATAGTCTTTGGTCGTCTAAATTCCAAAGTTTAGCTAAATTATAAGTCAGCCTTGTAAGGTCTTATAATATAGAAACAAAAAAGGGAATTTCCGCTGATGATTATCGTACGGTATTTTTTTGATGGGATTTTGCGATTACTTGTTTAACGGACACCTGTTTTGTAACAAACTATATAAAGTCAGTGTCTTGTTTTCTAATGCCCCTGAAACCGGAAAGTGCTACAACTAATAATAAGACAATAAAGATAAAATATAAATAATTTAAAAATTCTATTAAATATAAAATTTTTAATAGAAAATACCTGCCGGTAATGTTCATATTGCTTTATAACATTATATAATACGTGAATAGTTAGAGCCATCGATTATACCAATGATTTTAGAATTTGTTCTAAAGTCAATGGTTTTACTAAGAAAAATAACTATGTTGTTTAACCCTTTATTAATCCAGGTATTGCTTTATTAATCTATAAATGATTATATTTTTTCATCCGCGAAAACGGTAGGTCAAATTTTGATGAATAAAACACTTCCATAATTATTACAGATTTTGGAAAAAGCCTGAAAATAACAAAGAATAAGTCATATTATTCATTTTTTCATTTATACTTAAACCTATACTTGAGTAATAATAATTGTACATATTTTTAATTTATCACATTGATAAAAATCTAGAAGGGTGTACATTTTGATGAGTAAGACACCTAAAAATAAACCAAAAGCCTCTCTCTGCTGTATAGTAGGGGGTGGAGTGGACCTCATTCATAGGATAGGTCATTACAATAGATTTGTTAAACTTACATACAATATTAGGTATCATTGTATACGAATAACGATTCTGAACGGAGATGATATGTTAGTCTAGAATAGGTATATTATATAATATAGTATGTCAATATTTGCTTTTCAAACGCTTATAAAAAATAATTATGCCTATGCATTTGAATAATTTTGAAATTACAGTAACAAGAACTTCTATGGAATCTTCTATTAAATTTTCTATGTACCAGCCAAATAATTTTTATCAACAATTATAAAAAAAAAAAATAACTAGATGAGCCTCACTCTGCTGTACAGTTGGGGGTAGAGTGCACCTCGTTTATGGGATGGGTCATTATTACAATGGATTTGTTAAATTTGAATGCAATGATAGGTATCATTGTATACGAATAACGACTCTGAACGGAGTTAGTATGTTGGTTTAAAATGGGTGTATAATAATATAGTATTTTATATTTAAATTGAATTATAATGCAATTTCGTAAAAATTTAAATTTCAAACAGTCATAAAATGTTTTCTCTTAAGTCCGGTAGAATTTTTTTTATAAATTTTTAAAGATAAGCTTATGAACAACCTAATGTTAAGATTTTGAACTTTAAGTATAAAAAGAAAAAATTTTATGAATTTTTATCTACAAAATAACTTACAAATTATCGTGATTTTGACACATTTTATACAAATTTGAGTTTATGGGCTTATAAAAAAAATTTGAGTTAGACGATCTAAAATATTTTCTAGTTACGATAAGTATAACTTATAGTAAATATTGTATTAAATTTTCAAGAGTTTTCGGACAGTCAAATAAATTTTATAGATGTTTAAAAAAAAAAATTTTACAAAAATCGAAAATTTAAATTGTCTATAAATAAGTCAAAATATGTCAAAACACTTTGAAAACTTAATCATGTATAGAGAACGCCAATATTAAGATTTAGTAAAAATTTCAAGTTTATGCGGTTTTTCGTTTTTGAGTTAGAGCATTTTCAAAAAATGTATTTTGTAAAAACGTGATTTTGCGTAAAATTTCCCGTTTTTTTGTAAATTTTTTATCGTTTTTTTTTTGATTTTTTTAAAAAGTATTGAAAAAGTTGGATTTTTTACTTGCCCAAGTACCATCTACATTCACTTTCCTTTCAAAAAGTTGCTGTTTAAGCAAATCGAAGCATTTTTACTGCCAAAAAAGGTATCGTCAGACACAAAAAAAAAAAAAAAACACATCATTGTAAAATCAATAGATTCCATCACTCCGTTCAGAATCTAAAAATGTAATTGTGACGAACGTTTGCCCATAATAATATATGTGAAAATTACAGTCAATTAACAGAGTAGTATGGAGATGAAATAGTATGGTCTAACGTAAATGACCTTGTTTCTTGTAATTTAATTACTATTATTCTCTCTATAACAACAAACATATGATATTTTATTTTATGTATACATTCTGTTATCATTGTTGACTATTATTCAAACCATTGTAGCAATATATTCATTTGATTAAAATGTAAATCTTACATTATATATGTATTGAGTGTTTACATGCAAATGAAGATAATCTTTTCCTTTTATAAATTTATAAATATAATAAAATCAATATTTCATTACTTCGTAGTACAATATAACAATGAATATTTGACAATAGTATAAGTGTGTCACTTTGGACATAACATAATATTTTCTCGAAAACACTGTTCGCCGATGAGTACACATTAGGTTAAGAAGCTTATTGAAAAATATAGTAAAAATTCGAATCGAATAACCGGTTAGTATTCATTATTAGATACTATAAGTCCGTAAAGATTAAATGATTCATACGATTAAAAAAATAATATTTTATTGATGGTTGTGCGCTTAAAATATTCTACCTGACCGTTCCAAAACGTGCGTGAGAGAAAGAGATAGAAGGAAAGTCAATTTTACTTTTTCTCGATAGTAAATATATATTTTTTTTTAATAACCTATTTATTTATTATTTAAAACATCCTGTGCGATTCATGTATTAACTGTAAATTTTCTATATCAAAAGGATTATAATATGAGGAAATTATTTAAACCTAATAATTATAAATGAAAACTTTATTTTTATAAAAAATAAAATAAACGTGCTTATATAAAAATATATGAAATGATAAATGATTAAATCGTGTCAATAGACATAAAAATAAATCATGGTATAATCAATACATTCTTCGCTTTGCTCCGAATCTAATATGAAAAAATAAAGGAATATAAATATTTATTTTTTCGGATATATTAATGAAATAAAGTATCGTGTTGACGTATTAGAATCACTCCTGGTACCATTTTTTAGGGTAAAGTGCATTTGTTTAAAAGCATTTTGAAAAAAAAAATAGTTATATGTCAGATAAACACTACAAAAAACGAAACGAGCGAAAGTTGTAAAATGTAGAAAAGAAAGAAAGAAATGCATCCACGGTATACATATGTAGAAATATGTCTGAAAATATTTCCGGCAATATAGAGAATATACCTTACCTAATCCTTTATCGCTAGAAGATAACAGGGGCCGGGTCAATAGTATTAAAATATACAAGTCGGAAAAATGTGTAGTAATCAGTATAAAATTATGTTAACAACAGCGATATACTTTATATTTTATACAGTAAACTACTACTATGAACACATTGGATGAGAAGGAACATGCAATGGGTCAGAAATGTCAATGCATTACACTGCTGCAGATGGCATAAATATGATAAAAATAAATAAACGTTTTACGCGTCCATGACAACATTGAGCATTCTCCGATTCATGGGATGAAAATTAAATGGAAGACGTATCTCGTCTGCGCTGAATCCAATGTTGGTCATTTGCGGCGGCGGCGGCGGGAAGTTTTTCTCAAGGATTACCGATTTAATAAGCAGTAAGTGTACGCCACCATCCGCAGAACATAGTAATGATGTTTTTACAACATTTTAATGTTATACACCCGAGATAAGCGAATGATATGATATAAGATTTCGCCACAGCAGTTTGGACGATTCCGACGAAGTCGAAAATTCGAAAGGGATATACGAGTATTACTATGATAAATCAGAAGGGTGGTGCATTCGTTAGCGGAGGAAGTCCATGAAATAATATGTGTTAGTTTTTGATTCGTAGTACATACGATGTGTTTATAACGCGATACGAGTGAACTGCGCAAATGGTCTCGATGCGGTTCCGGAAAGACGTGCAGCGCGACGTAGTTTAATGGACTATAATATTATGTGCGAATCCCCACGGCGCAGCGGTGGATTTTTATATGGCCGCAACGACGACGACGACAGTCACTTTCCAGACCAACGGCTTTTGGGCCGCGCTTGCCATCCGTTTAAAATTAAATACAAGACGACGACCATTACGCGACCGTCCGGCAATCTATAAGATACTTATACATACATATACAGGGTGTTTCAGGATGATTCAATGAATGCAATAACTATTGTTCTGTCCATTATTTTAACATTTTTTTTTATATTATAGTAATGCGTTATGATCAAATTGGTTTAAACTAATTCTTCTATTTTTGTAACTCAAAATTCATTTAAATGAAAAAAAAAAATTAAAATAACTATTTTGTAAACTGGGTTTTTAGAAAAAATAATGTATTTAAATAACTTATTAAAATTTAGTCATTGATTTATTATAATTTTTTAAATTTCTTGAAAATCTGAATTTAATAATTAAATGAATCATACAATTTTAGTATTGTATGTTCAATCAAGATGAGATAAGTTTCTATCCAAATGAAAGACGATGTTCTGTGACGCTTGTTATGCGATAAAATTGTTTGACACACAATATGAATGTGAACTTTTTGACAAACTTAAAATTATCGTACAAAATTTACGGGTAAACCTTAATAATTAGAGCTTGAAGCATCAGCATTTTACTAAAAATCCGTGTCACAAATGGATATTTTGAATTTTTATTTACTCAACAGTGGAATAAATTTAAAATTTGGGAGTTTCGAAAAAGAATAAACATTTTTAACGTACAATGCGCAGTACAATTATAATTTATTGGAAAGAAGAAAAAAAAAAGTAATGAAAAATAATGAAAAGGTAGGGCAAAAGTATTATCGCATTTGTCGAATCATCCTGAAATACCCTGTATATTATATGCATTACGTATTTATGTACGTATTATAAATACAGCGGCGAGAGCACCGTCACCGTGAGATAGGTAAGTATAAGACGTATAAGCGCGCGTTTAAGTTATATTGTACTCGACGACGGTGACGGTATTAGTATTGCGAGCGACGGCGACTATGAATATTCATTAATTATACGAAAACCGCGTCCGGCGGGTTCCGTCCGTCATGGAGATATTTGATGGAATGCGCTGCCGCGCGCCATCGATAACGCCACGACCGCCACCGTCTCGCGCGCGCAAATACGCACTTAATCGATACACATTAAACGTCGTCGCAACGGCGTTTATAAACACGACGATGCGGTCTACGCGTCGCGCGCACGCATACATACATCACGCGTTCACGTGTACAGGGTGGCCCGCCCGTGGAAATATCTCCATGGATTTTTCGTTTAAGTCCAAAAGCATTCACAGCACACGATATTCAACACACATGTATTTACGCGTAGCCAAATATTATTCGTATGTTCATCCCATGACCGATTGCAGGGGTAGACAACATATTATGTTCGTGAATATTTTTCACTTCTGTGAAATTACAATAATACATAATATTATACAATGTATAGTACAATAAGTTGGTATGACATTTTCAACATGTCGCAACCGAAAATCGGAATGATCGGTCTCGTAATATTGAAGCATACGTATAAGCTTATAATATGTGGAAGACCGATGTATTAGATCAGGCTGGTCAAACTCAAAGTATCAAGTGAACCAAATATATTGAATAGCTTGATACGCGAGCCGCACATAACCAATTAACGAAAAAAAAAATTTGTACATTTCAATTTTATTCTTTACAAACACAACAGGTACAAATAAATTCAAATATATATATATATATATATATATATATATATATATAGATGTTTATATTTTTTTTTGTCCAGTAATATTTTTAGCCATGGGCCACAAAAAAATAAGCCATGTATTTGATATGCCTGTATTATATCGACTGTACTAAAGCGAATGAAATTTAAAAAAATAAACATCCACGGAGATCTTTCTGTCGCGGGATATCACGGCGATAGACGACTATAATATACACTCGAACTTATATGTAACGAACTTGATGGTTCCTTGATGAAAAAGAATGTCTTAAGAACGGATTGCACGTACCTATAGGTATATAGGTTGTATAGGTATATACATATCCACTAAGCACAACACAAATACGTACCGCTTTATTTTGCCGCATTTTACATAGGTTTCCGTCGTTACATGCGTGCGATATACGATACGTACAATAGTTGTGTGGATGTGTGCATGACCATGCGTGCGTGCGTAGAATACGATACGCGAGCGAAACACATCGGCCATCGACTTAATATACATATTATGGAAATAAACATGCGAATGAAAAATATTATTGCCAAAAAATATTATTTATGAACCATTAAGATGATTTTTTTCCCCTCACATTTTTAGGCAAAAAATTTTATTTATTATTAATATGTATATTTTTTTTTTATCTGAATACATATTTATTTTAAACGTTATTCTTTAACGCTTCTTTTCAAATGTTATACAAGTATAATTTATTTATATAAAAAATATGTATAATACATTATATTATATATTAATACTACGTAGGAAATGCGTGGACTTATCGCCGTATGCAGTTGTGTACGCGTAGGTATTTCTTTTCTTGAGTACTACATTTACATAGTTAAAAATACTTTTTTAAGCTGAAATTCTGAATAGAAATTACAATTCGCGGAAAACTCGTACCAAAACGCAATAATATACAGAAAAGTATAATGTTAAGTAGATACGTAACACTAATGAAATCGAATAATAATTATATAAGTGTAAATAGTGTATGTGTATTGAAGTTAATAAATTAATAATTTATAGTATTGCAATTTAAATAATGCTTAACAGTAAAATTATAAGCATAAATAATTCCCATCAAAAGAAGTATTTTTATTAAAATATTGTAGGCAATTACCTCCAGACGACTGGAGTTAATAAGCTAAGATAATAATAATTTGGTGCGAAATTTATATCCTTCGTGAGGTAGGACAGTGCATTTATTAAAAAAATGTAAAATAGCTGTACTATGAAAGTGTATAAAAATATATTGTATTATATTGTATCATATGAAAAATTTTAATTAAGTTTTGAACGCTTTAAAACTTAAAACAGATAAACATCAAGAAAAAGGTTCGACAACAATAAGCTTTGAAAAAATACCCGGCAATTTCTTCACTATAATAATGTATAATTTTTCAGAAATAATAGAACAATGCCGCCGTTTCAACTCGGACTCCAAAATATAAAATTCAATTGTTCGTGCATAATACAATAAAATTCTTTTTATTTTTTTATTTTTACAAGATACATACAATCTGTGATTTAGGGCACAATAAGAATATGTAATAATAGAAAAAAAATAATATGATAAAGTGCAATGAAAGAAGCCACCCAGTGGTGACACTACCTGTTTTTAATTTTATTTTGTATATTATAAAGCAGTATTAAATAATACAATTTCGTAAAAAATGTTCTCATTACCTAAATAATGTATTTAATAATGAATGATTCGTGTATGAGCAGTTATTAATTTTTTCCCGCAGAAGAACAAAATTACTTGGGTTAAAAGTGAAAATAGTAAATTTATGAATGACTTGAAGTCATCAATAAAGGACGTGAAGTCTTTGGTTCAATCAGAACTTAAGAAATAGGTATAGGTGGTAGTTGAAGTGATTGACTAAAAGTACCCTGAGTATATTATGTTTTTAAAGAAATCATACATTAAAACTATTTGAATTAATCATGATAGTATCATGTAAAAGAGTACTTTTGGTATTGGATATTTTTCGACATAGTAATTATCTGTAGACATTGCAGCCCCTGTACAATTAGCTGGAGGTCTCCAGAAAATAGCATAGTTTGATAAATTCTATGGAGGAGTAGAATATACTGCAGTGGACAAATCGGGCTGGATATCCACAGTAAGTTCTGGTGTGGTTGACATTGATTTCGATTTATATGGTTCTTCAACTTTAACTTTTGTATAAAGTAACAAAGGTAGTTTGTATATTTCATTCGAATGATCAGTGGGTTCAAGATCGTTAGAAGTGAACACTTGTTGATTGTGTGTAACGTGTTTTACCTCGTACAGTCATAATTTGAGTTCAAATATTATTAATTATTCAGTAGACGTAATAGGCTGTATATTATATGGAAGACAAATCGAGTGTGTTTTTCCTTTTTTAGTTGATATGTGTCATATTCTAGTCCTTTAAAAGTGTACTAGAATTCTATACGCTTCAGGATTTGATGTCTGTATTTTTAGTCGATCAACTCAGAGTTCGCAAAAAAAATTACCAATTAGCTGGTTTAAATCTGAACACTCTGAACACGTGTCAGTGTAAGCAACAATATCTTTCACGAAAATTGGTAGAGGTATTATTATTTGTGTCCATATATTTAGAAAATATAATTTGTGTCAAAATTATATTAAATTACTAAAATAAATATATAATATTAATAATTTATTGTAAATTGATTGTAAATTTTAATAGATAAAAATGAAATAAAATAATAACTAATAATATATACACATTTGGTCTGTTTGGAAATGAATTTTGAATGCAGTTTTTGCATTGTTAAAACACAACGGATGAACGGCTCACACTAACAGCGTTTACAATGCGCGTCGAATATCACGTCGTATGGGAAACATCTCTGGACAATATCGGGCGTCGTTATAATTATACCCGTACGTTGGGGCAGCGTTTTTCAGCCCGTTGACGACAACACAACGGGCGCCGGGCGGCGGCGGCGTCCCTTTCGGTTAAAGTCGATATTTTTTTCCAGCGGGGTACTTTACTTCGCATAGGCCGTCAGACGGGAGCCATAAAACCAGACACGATTGTCGAATGATATATGATTTTATATGCTCATACATACATATATATATATATATATATATATATATATATACATTATATATGTGTATATAAATAAATGTAGATACCGAAGACTATATATATGCTGTTAGAAATAAAGCTCTTATTTTAAGTGGCATTCATTATGTACTGTAACAGGAGACATGTTAAAGATAAAAACATTGTTATTTTCTAGGAAAAAAAAATCGATGATCACGGTTAAAAAAAGATATTATTGTTGTCGATAATTTATTATTATTATTATCGTAATTATTTTTTACAGTACACCCTGAGATTTTAGAACAACCCTGGTCGTCACTAATTTTCATTTACATGAAGTAGTCACTGTACATTATTTTACTATCTTACTCCATAAATGTAGATATTATAAAATATATAACAGGTACATTATTATAGTACCACTAGTGGCACTAATACAATATTGTTTACAGCAGTATAATATATTATGTATGGAATTTTCTTTTTTATCCATAAAATTAATTATAATTTGGGTACTTATGGATAACGTTCAGCTATCTGTTGGCTGAAACTAAATACATTGAACATTTAATACAATTTATGAACTATGAATAGAATAAACGAAGTTATGGTAAACATTTAATGCAAATAATACATAATATGCTACATATTCCAAGGGCTACAATGATTTAAAGTTTAGATTTTAAAGCAGTCATACACATTGGTATCTACAACATGTTTACTTCACAAAAAGTTAACTACTGGTAAATAACGTTCTTATAAACGTAACATTTCTCGTCATAACACAAACTTATAAACTTATAAGTACGCGCTATACGGGGTGTAGTTTAAAATACTTGTGTTACAATATATATGTGTTACAATAATGGTACGCTTTTTATTTTATTCGATCAATTTTCAATATTATATACTTACTATATGCTAAAAATATCAAGAGTAAGCATCAAAAGTTTTCAAAAGTCTATAAAGCGATCACATGTTATGATAACATTTTCTTCGCCTGTGTACCAATTCATGTGGCCACACTCGAAGCAATCTGTAAATAGCTCAATAGCTATAAATATTTCTATAGTATTGATCAAATACGGTATTATTATTATTATTATTATTATTATTATTACTAGAATTATACTGTCCAAATTACAGATTCTATATATTAAAAACAATACGGATAATTCCACCTAAAAATTTACTTTTAAACCCCAGACTGTCACCGTACACCGATTTGTTTGAATTTTTAATATAATTACCTTCTACACACGAGATCATGGGTTAATGGAGGTAAAGAATTACGAATGTACGTTACAGTGTCATCGGTTACAACAAATACACATTTAATAATATTCTGTGCGATGCGCGAGAAAAACGTTATACTATAATATTTTGGGCACGGACATGTTCTTCACGACACGGATGTACCAGAATTGCATAACCGACGTCCCGTGTTTGCTAGAGCGCTTCGGCAACAACAGGCAGCTCCTTGTGCGATTTATTTTTATTATCATCAACATTATTATTGTTATTATCATTTGATTTTTTCCTAATGGTACTCCGTCATATGCATAATATAATGACTGGGTTATGACAGACGCCCTATCGATAATATTTGAGCTCGAAGACATGTTGTTTTTCGAATATTCTCAACGTCAGTACATGACATGACGTTGTACTTACGTAATAATGATAATATACCAACACACGCGCACGCACACACACACACACACACACACACACACACACACACACACACACACACACACACACACACACATATATATATATGTTTATGAATGTTGCACATACGCAGAACACAATATAGTGATAAACTTATTCATGTATCCATCATCCTTAAAAACCGATTGAACCATAAAACACATATTTATTTTTTTTAAACAACTTTTGTTATTTGGCTTTCCATATAAAACACATTTGTACTAAGCTACAATTAATAAATCTTCGTCAACAGTTTTTTTTTTTTTAAATAGCTTTTTATTTTAATTTATTCAATGATTTTTTATAGAAGTAATTTTAATGCACTTTATCATTTTTGCACTATATTATTGTGTTCATAGTTAGTATTACATAAAACTATAGCTATTACGTATACATTATTTAGCCAACAGTTTATAATTAAACAACTGTGTAACATAATACGTACTTTAAAAAAGAAAAATCTTTACATTTAAACCGACGGCCGGGAAGTACGTAGAACCACTAAGTATAGGCTCATACCAGTTAAACATTTACTAGAGTAAAACGAATGATGAAATTATTACAGATAATATTTCTGTAGATCTATATAAAAATGATAAAATTAATTGACAAATTTAAGTGAAATTGATCGATGTTTATTAATTAAATCTGGAAATTATGACAAATTATAAAATTTTTGAGTAAAATTCAAACTAAATAAGATTTAAAATAAAATAAACTTAAAATAAATATGTAGTTGATCAGACAACTGAGTTTACTAACTAATTACACGGTACTAGTATTTATTTGGTAATTTATTGTGGTTTTATAATTATTATATTTTAAAAAAAGAATTTAATTCGATTTCACTTTTATAACTGTATTTCAAATTGCATATGAACATTGTTTTGTTTTAAAATAAGGGTATAGGTAAATTAATATATATTCTCAGGGAGGGTTAAGTAGACCTTAACTTTATTTCCCAAACTTTTCTCGAAATGATATTTCTATATATTATATTTTTTATTGAGTTAAAAGTATTATTTGGTTTCTTACTAATTTTATAAAGTGACAACCTTTTGTGTATCTAATAGTTCTACTATTTTCCAATATATATATATATCTCGTAAAATAAACTTTTTTAACAATCCAAAAACTATTACCATGCTTAAAATATATATATATATATATATTTAAATTTTTAATTTAGAGTTATTTTATAGATAAGTTTAGAACATATTTAGAATCTACGCATCCAGGTTTATTCAAAAATAATTAAGTATTTACTACATAAAATATTTTTTAATATTTTTTATAAAAATATATAATACAAATATTTTTGGGTTCATTCCATTTTCTGTATATTGCAATTAATTTCCTCACAATTTTTAACATTTGCAACTTTTCCAATAAAAATATACTTTAATGGTAACTGAGAATTCATATTTTGAACACATAGAAAAAATTCTAAATAAAGCTCTTTATTGTTTATTGTTTATGATTTTTTTTTTCACTCTCACATTTTTAATACAATACTTATATTTAACATTAAAGTTGAACAAATAAAAATGACCAAACTCTTCAGAGTGCTCTAGAACACTTATATTTACATATATTATTTATTAAAACTAATGATGTTATATAACTAACACTTTAAAGATATGTTTTTCATCATTGTATAGCAAATATGTTTTTAAAGATAGTTTTTCAGCTGTTGTTAAGAATATTGATTCTACAAGACTAGAATGCTTTTTAATGCTATACAAATATTTCATACTTTATAAATCAGTGTAGTGTTATAGCTATAGGGAACCACAAGGGTTTCAGATTCTCGTTCTTCTCAAAATTTCGGATCAATTTTTTAATTTATAACATAAAATTATATTTTACAATATTTTACCAGAATATTGGTTGCTGATTGTGTAATGCTGTTAAGATTTTTTAATTTATAAAATATGTATAAACTGTTTTTTTTTTTTTTTCTTAACCATTTGTCTTCAAAACTAGATCAGCAAATATATAATTTAAAATAAAATAATGAAATTACAACTATAAATAAAATAAATATAAATTTCATCCTTATTATCTTAATTTTGCTTATGCCAATAAGCAAACTTGGTATATAATTTTTGAAATTATTTTATGTGCATTTAAAAAGAAAACTGACAAACGGCAAAGTTCTCTATAAATGTGTTTTTAAATATAAAGGAATGTTATGAAATTTCCAAGAGCCTGAAAGTATATGAATGATTATTATAATTTATAATACATTCTGTAATCAAGGATCAATTTCCTTTAAAACTTTACAAGAAATCAGATAACAATAACCTACATCAGCTATCCCCTTATGTTTTGAAATATGTTATTTTTATTTATTTATGCATGTTTTAAACCAAAAGCAAAGTAATTTTCACGAAACTTTTAACTGAGTAAAATACACTTTGCTGATTTTACTTCCTCTTAATGATGATAATCTACATCAGATGTCACCTAAGTCATGAAGGTTGCTCCACATTATTCATCGTTCATCGATGTAATTTTCATAAAAATAAAATAACATCATAACAATATAGCCAAGAATAAAAACGTTACATTTTCTTTAAGATTATATGTCAATCATAAACACATTTATGATTAATGGATAATGGAGATTATAATTACATAATGGTATACACAACATAGTATGTAATAAGATCATTATAAGTTACTTTGAAGTGTCAACCCACTAAGATTTTTTAATATTATAATATTTCTTCAATCAATGATAGTAAAATCTTTAATAAGTCAAAGTTTTTGTATAGGTACATATCGGTTTTTACCTTGTTACTTTTAACAACAGTTTACGTTTTAAAATAATTTAGATTAACTAATTTTGTTTTAAATAATGAAATAAGTGAAATAATCGTATTATATCATTCATCCATGATTAATTTTATTATAATATTTATATATAATTTATATATATTTTTATCTACAGTAATGTTACATAAATTTATATTACAATAATGTAATTACTAATTAAAACATTTTTAAATTATAACAAAAAAATTTATTTTCATTTATCCATATTTTCTGAATAATTGTTTTTGTATAATATATAAGAATTCTAGATTTGATATAAGGGTATTTTATAACTATAATTTATTGAAAAACATCACAAATTAATGTATGAAGTATATATTTTAAATAATATATAACAACAATTGTGTACGTCAGCTGTTTTTTTAATAAATATTTCATATAGTTTCTGAATACTTCAGAATTATTTGGTATTTTTAAAGCTATTATTTAACACTAAATTTCCGACAGCATAATTTCTATGTGATTATTATACTAGCTAGACATGCATACATTTAGTTTAATATAAAAGAATAAACATCAATTAAAGTGTGTATGGAAATATTTCTTAACCATTGTGTTATGATGACATAATACTACTGAAACATTATACACTTTGTGACATACAATAATAAAAGAGAATAATGGATAATTTTAATATTTATATTTATACTTAATTATGAATGTACAATTTACATTGTAAACTTAAAAATAACAAATAAAAATATAACGTAAAACAGCATTTAATGTTTTAATAAGAAATTTGAAACTGATATTTCGTATGTAATATACAAATAATTTAACCATTTTGTTTCAATTAGTAGCTCGCAATTACTGTATTTAGTAAATTAAGAAAATAAAAGTCTAGTCAACTATAATAAGAAATTTTATATATGTTATTTATATATTTTATTCATTTTTATTTATATAAGCACTAATGTACGGGTTATGGAAAACAATATGGAATTCAGAATCTTTCATCTCAGGTCAATACTGATTCATGCTTTAAACTTTAGATCCTGAGTAAAACGCTAAATGTAAGTGTTGGTTTTATCAAGATGTGTATTATATTAGATTCTGAACGGAGTGATAGAATCTATTGGTTTTACAATGATGTGTATTTTTTTTGTGTGTATCTGACGACACCTTTTTGGCAGTAAAAATGATTTGATTTTCTTAAACAGCAACTTTACTGAAAGTTGAAAATTTTTCAATACTTTTTAAAAGCGTCAAAAAAAACGGTAAAAAAATTACGAAAAAACCGGAAATTTTAAGCTAATTTACGTTTTTACAACATACATTTTTTTTAAATACTCTAACTCAAAAACGAAAAATCGCAAACACTAGAAATTTTCACCAAATCTTTATATTAGCTTTTTCTTTACATGGTTATGTTTTCAAAGTATTTTGACTTATTTATAGACAATTTTAATTTTCGATTTTTGTAAGTTTTTTTTTTTTTGAAATATCTATAATAGTTATTTGGCTGTCCGAAAACTCTAGAAAATTTAATACTATGTTTATTATAAGTTATACTTATCGTAACTAAAAAATATCGGAGATCGTTTAACTCAAATTTTATTTAAAAGCCCATCAATTTCAAATTTGTATAAAATATGTAAAAATCGCGATAATTTGCAAGTTATTTTGTAGTTTAAAATTCATAAAAAATTTTCTGTTTATACTTGAGATTCAACATTTTAACACTAAGTTGTCCATAAGCTACTCTTCAAAAGTCTATAAAAAAAATAATTAATAACCTAATATTTCTATGAATAGAGTTATTTTAAATTTCATTTAGGGAATATCTAAAATAATATTAATTAGTTCTTATAAATTCATAATAATAATTTTTTCACGAATAACATTTTTTGACGTGATTGAATACTCATTTCTTATATTTTGGGTAATGATTTCATTGTAATTATTAAGGTTAAAATTGTAAATGTTTAATTAATTTTATATTGTAATTTGTAATACTTCTTTCATCTTTGAACTAATTTGATTAGAATTAAAAATACTAAAAGCCTAATAAATTTGTTTTCCTTATTTCCCTTCTAATTTTCATTTTCCCATATAAAGTATACCATAAACCTTAAAATTTCAATTATGTTTTATTTTCCTGTTCATATATAATATCTTTAATTTTTTTGTTTACAGTTAAATGAATACAATTATTTTAATAATAAAACAATAACTAGTAAAAACTGACTCATTTCTAGAAAGTATAGTCAAGAGTTAACTCATATATATATATTATGCATATGATATATACATTATATATCATATTTTTCAATGACATCGTGTAATCTAATGATGCATTTTAAAATATGTTCATGATGATGCAAAATTTCTATTTACGAAATAAAAATGAACTGTAATACAAATTTTCGAAGGAAAAATACTTAATTTAAATAACGTTTATATTTTAAACTTTGTACCACTGATCTAGTATTTTTTTACTACTCGAATTACTAACGGTAGATATTTAGCGGATAGTAAACATGTTTAGTGTATATTACCAGGAAGCTCAAGAAAATTGGATGTCCTCCTTTGCCTTCCACGTGCCGTCGCGTTAAAATTGAGTGGTGCTAGTTCTTCGTTGGAAAATTGAGAATCGCGGCTGCTACGACGTGATGCTAAGTATGCCAAACCCCGGCATCTGGGCGATGATGGTCGGGAAAGTGACGCCGGAATTGTAGATGGATCTTCCTCTGTACACTCAGTCAAATCTGACGCAGACCTACAAACAGAAAATTAATTGCATTTAGAATATATCTTTTAAAAGTTTGTAAAACAAAATCTATTTATAAGTAATAAAATATAAAATATAAAATATGCATTTTAATTTGTATTCCTTCACTACTTATAACTTGTAATCCAAAATTAAAACGTATCATGGTTTTACAAATTAGATCAGCATTTAATGAAAATGGTAATACCTATGAAGTGTAGAGTTAAAAAAATACTAATGCCCTTCAAAATAATTAAAGTTTGAATGGACAAAGATTTTTAATCAATGCTCTGCTGTGTACCAACATAATATAATTAATAAAACTGTAAATATGTATAACGTTACTTATTTCCATAAATATGTAATAAATGAGTAACGAATAGTATATAGATTCTATAAACGTTTTAAACTATAAATATTAATTAAACGTTATGATATTGCTCTAGTATTCTTAATTTTTGGTACTTATAAACATTTCATTAAAATATGTTGTCACCAAATAATAACGTTAGTTCAGCCCACTTTAAAATAAATCATTACATTTATCATAAGACATCATAATTTTTACATAAATAATGGGAGATTGAGAGAGTATACTGTTTGTATTGATATAGCGATATGGTACCTATAATTATGGACGGATTAATTAGGCGAGCTACCGAGAAAATCTTGGTAGGCCGCTTAAAGTTTGGGCCGGTCGTGTCAGAGTGTGGGTAAAAATAAATTCATGTTTAAAATACGATAGCTATCTATAAGTTCGTACAAATTTTAGGTGTAAATTACACCAAATTTTGGGCCGGTGAACATGTAAATGGGCCGCTTAGAAATGAAAATCTTGATGAGCTGATACATACCAACCGGTCCTGCCTATAATATAAACTAGGTATATACAGTGTGATTCCTTTTAAAGGTAACACTAAATAATTCTGTCCAGTGACATCGGATTAATATGCGGTTTTCGGTAGGGGATAGGGAATACATAAATACACATTTCTTGATGATTTTTACATTTTTAGATCTTTTCGTATGCGCATGCGCAATATAACTTGCATTTTTTAAATGGCAACAGATGTTTTAAATATCAAATTCAGATAGACCAAATTTTTTATGTCGATTTGGTCCTTTTTACCGTAGCTCTAAAATCGAAATTGACCAAATGGCAACCAGTCAAAGTTTCGATTAAAATTATTGAATTTTTCAACAATCATACTAGAATTTTTTGAATTATTATGAAATTTTAAGTATTTTTTTTTTATTTCCGTAGGTTTACAGATATGTATTATTAAATTATTCAAATTTAATTTTGAGGAATTAATTAACATCAATTAGACGTAAATGTTAGTTCATTTACTAGGTAAGAAACGGTTAAAATAATGAACACAATTTTTTTATAATCTTAATAATTTCTATTAAGAAGTTATAAGAAATAAATCATATCAGTTTGTTTAATCTTTTCTCAGTAAATGAACTAACATTTATGTCTAAAAAATCTAAAAATGTAAAAATCATCAAGAAAGGTGTATTTATGTATTCACTATCCCCTCCCGAAAACCGCATATTAATCCGATATCACTGGACAGAATTATTTAGTGTTACCTTTAAAAGGAATCACACTGTAACTAAACCGTATATAGTTTCAATATTTATCTTGATTAAATTATGGGAAAACAATATTCGTATTATGTTATTGTTAATAACCACGCAGACGTGTCAACAATAGTCAAAATTTACAATTTCCTATCATAATTCACTACGTATAAATAATAGAAAATCCAGATTACGTAAATATTTAAATATTAAATATAGTGGTTGTCACATATTGGACTCGCAGTTGATTGGCTCATTCGTCTATTACAGTGATTATATGTATACATATCTTTGTTTTAATAATAGTTTTAATTAAATTGAATTTTTGAGAAAATAATATGTACATTTATTTTCTGGTATTTTGCTTTGTTCAGTTAATTATGGACTTAAATAGCATAATTCTAAAGTGAGCCCAATGGTGACTACTGAATGTATGTATATAATATAGTATGTTATAGCCAATGGCCAATGGGATAACAATATACAAATTTTTGCCATACACTTATCAGTTCAAAATTTTGAAGTTAAGAACATTTCTTCATATTTTTTAAGGATACCTGAATACGTATACTATAGGTACATGACAAATAACATAATAATAATCAAATGCGTTATAAAAATGAATAAGTTATTTTCAAAAAATGTTATATATTACTTATAAGTATGTTAATTATTTGAAATGGAATTATAAACTCATGTTAACAATAAAATTAACCATAAGGTAGAATTTTAAAAAATAACTATCAATAATACTATGAGTTGTATTCTTGTAGTTAATTTACCTGCAAAAGTTAAATTAATGATAAACTTTGATCAAACATGTTAGTAACCATAAAATATAGCTATCTTTAAATATGTATTATTTATAATCTGCATAACGTTTAATTACAATTCAAAAGTTGAAAACTAGAAATTTATAATAATACTAATGAAATAAATTATTACTATTAATTTATTTTACCTTTATAGTCATAATGTGATAGTTTCTGTAACAACTAAATCAAAGATATGTAATAACTTTATATCTGTATCCGTATATTGTAGATGATAAATAACACTACTATATTTTCACAACACCATTAACAACTTTTTGTCATCCTCTAGGATACTATAAACGATGAAGTATTATTTTAAAGGAGGAACAATTTAATAAATTATAGTGAAGTTTCCAATTTACACTAAATCATTTTACCTGAACACATCGTTGACATCATATTTTCATTTCATATACAGCTTAACAAATTGCTCTAATTTACATAAATATAGTGAGTATAAGCTGTACAAACTTTAATATAATATGTATTTTAATAAATGTTAACCTGATACACTAAGACTATCATACAATTTTGTTGTTATTAGTTGTTACATTAAACAGATATACAATGATTCAATTCCAACCATTAGTTTAGATATTATCTACTATAGTACATTTGATTTTATATTTATATGTAATATACAATACATTTAATAAACTATATTTATAATTATCATAAATATTTTTCATTTGTATATTTTTTATACACTTCATATTTTCTACTGAACTTTGGTTGTACCGTAACTGTTCTTCTGTAAAACGTGAATAATATTTTAGATTCTGAACGGATTCTTACAATGATGTGTTTTTTTTTTGTGTCTGACAACAACTTTTTTTGCAGTATAAATGCTTCGATTTGCTTATACAACAACTTTTCTGAAAGGAAAGTGAATGTAGGTGGTACTTGGGCAAGTCAAAAACCCAACCTTTTTAATACTTTTTGCAAAAATCGAAAAAACCGTTAAAAAAATTACGAAAAAACGGGAAATTTTACACAAAATCACGTTTTTACAAACTACATTTTTTTAAAATGCTCTAACTCAAAAACGAAAAACCGCAACAACTAAAAATTTTTATCAAATCTTTATATTGATGTTCTCTATACATAGTTAAAATTTTAAAGTATTTTGACTTATTTATAGACAATTTAAATTTTCTATTTTTATAAGTTTTTTTTTTTTTAAACAGCTATAAAATTTTTTTGGCTGTCCGAAAACACTTCAAAATGTATTAAAGGATTAAATATAAGTTACACTTAGAATACTTTTGTAACTAAAAAATAACGGAGATGGTTTCACTCGAATTTTTTTATAAGCCCATAAAGTTCATATTTGTATAAAATATGTTAAAATCGCGATAATTTGCAAGTTATTTTGTGGTTGAAAATTCATAAAATTTTTTCTGTTTATACTTAAGGTTCAAAATTTTAACACTAGGCTGTCTATAAGCTTATCTTCAAAAATATATAAAAAAATTTCTACCAGACTTAAAAGAAAAATTTTATGACTGTTTTAAATTTAAATTTTTAGGAAATTGCATTATAATTCAATTTAAATATAAAATACTATATTATTATACACCCATTTTAGACCAACATACTAACTCCGTTCAGAGTCGTTATTCATATACAATTATACCTATCATTGCATTTAAATTTAACAAATCCATTGTAATAATGACCTATCCTATAAACGAGGTACACTCCACAACCAACTGTACAGCAAAGCGAGGCCCACCTGTTCTTTTTTATATTTATTTCAATCAAATAGATTTTGTTGAATATATTTTCAATAATTTCACGTTACTTATTAAAAATAATTGTTAAAAAAATAGTTTAATTGTTTCATTATTAATTTTAATTATCTGTGTTACTAACCCTGAATAAATCCAATTTATTATTTTAAAAAAACTCCAGGTTATGATTACATTACGAATATTACTGTCAACATTTTACTAAAAGAAGTTATAATATTACCAACCCATATCTATAATGCAATTTTAATGACTGCTGTGGAGTACACTACATGCTCGTGTACCTACAAGTAATATTTTAACGACGCCACACATGCGTTGACGGTGTTGGAAACGATTAACGAAGGTATTGTTTGAAAATATACAGATAAAAGGAATAAAAAACAAAACTTATTGGTTAAACTAAGTAATTTACACTTGATTGGTCTTTTAAAACACAATTATTTTAATAACATAAACTTCATTAACCCGAATATATTGGAATAATGGGAATTATTGTGCCTGGGGCTCTGTCTGTATTTATATCTAGGTAGAGCTCATTTTCTGATGTACGTATTAAAATAGTTTCTTGACCTATTGGTCACCTCAGAAGTGCATAATGCATTATATAATGTATTTATGATTACCATTGTAAATTTAAAGAAAATCATATTAATATTAATTCTTAGCATGTCTATTAGACATTCTTATGGTTTTCAACGCCTTGGACTTAACCCTTTGGTCTAAAAATGTACCTAGTAACATAAATAATATTTATATCTACTAGTTGTTTTAAGAATATAATATTATAATTAACCTGAATTAAGATCACCGCGTAAACCATAATGACGTATTTTCATAATTCTAAGTATTCTAAATGTTTATTACACAATGTTGCACTATCCCATTACCTTCTAACTTGGAAATTCTTCGAGATTATCTTAATTCCACAACCAAATAAACTTCCCGAGAAAATAACCTCACACTGTCCTATAGCCTACTCCTAACTTTATTTGAAACAATTTTACTAAAAACTAAAAAGGCTTCTCCCATTGACTAAAACAAACATTCTCCCCGGTACTCCGATTCGGTTTCAAACTAATAACTTGACCATTCATCAACTAAACCTAGTGATGATACTATATCCTCGTCATAAGTGGAAGAAAAAATGTTGTTCAGCCTTATTTTTGGACGTATCTCAAGCGTTCGATATGATCTGGTTTGACATTCTAATATTTAGATTAAAACAATTTCAGCCTACGTTTACTTTCTTTTGTTGTACCTGAGCGATCGCACTTTCGTTGTACGCCAAAACACTTGTTACTTACAACACTCCAATATTCTAGTCGGAGTTCCTCAAGACAGTGACATTGCTCATTTTTTTTATAATTTATTCACTCATGATTATATTTTAAAAACATATTTCACTGAAATCGGTACCTACAATAATGATACGGTAATCGTATAAATAAAATAAATAAATATCGAGCTATAGTTTCTAGTATAGTTCAAAGATACCTTAACATATTTATTGACTTATGGAGAAGGTGGTAGAAAATTAGAAAAATTAAATTTATATAAAAACTTCATTATGTATAAAATAATTTCCATATTTTATAGGTACTAAATACAAATCGCGTTTTTATCTGAAAACACTATCGTTTAATTCAAAACTTCAAAGTTAAATTTTACATTTTAATATATGGCTAAAATAAGTAATTAGATAGGTACACTAAATTATACTGATATAGGAATCTTACGAAGAAATCATTTACTTGTTAAAAAAACATTTACATTTTTATTTTATAATTCCTATGTATATAATATTATAAATAATTAGTATTCTCCTGGTTATTTGTCATTATTCACTTCCAAGTACAGGTAGTTAAGTGGTAAAAAAACTCTAAAACAATATAACTTTCCTAAGTAAATGTAATAACTAAAACCTTTTTAACGTGACCATATTATTATCATCTATAAGACTACAATTGCTCAATTATAGAATTTATCAATGAGCGTATTTTTGCCCTCATTGTTGAAAAAACCCCAAGCAATTGTTCCCGGTTCGTGAAAAGATTCAATATTCATGAAGGGTGACTCTTTTCGCGTGACAGATAAAACGCGACTTATCATACAAATACCGAAATTAATGTTGATTCCCAACTTATCTTTAATTCAAAACATTTAACCAATTACAAATCAGACCAATTATCAAAATTGAATCTCATCATCATTGCATTATCAACTCTATAATAAATGACAATTAATGTGAAGAATCAACTCGGTACTCTAGGTAACGAAACAGCTAATCGGTTTGCCATATCCACCAAAAACATAATCGTTCCTTTTCCACAAAAAAATACCCACAACAAAATACCCCCAATAAAAATATCCTATCCTTCATAAAACTCTAAAAAAAGCATGGACCGACCTTTGGTCTTCTGTTCTCTTCGCTTCCTGGCATAGATCTATCCACATCCATCACCATCTCCTTGGTTCCAGGATCTGAACCTACCCCGTTTCACGACCGTCTCTTTTACTCATCTTCATCTTGGACACAATCTTATCCTTCCTTTTTCACTAATTTCTCCTTTCTTTTAATTCCTCTTCCCTTTGCACCCTTCATAGACACAAAGCCGTATATGAACTTCATCATATTATATTTTCTCTTGACCTCCTCTTTCTCATCCCCACGATACATTACTTTTCAACTGTCTTCCTTAGGCTACATTTCTCCTGATGGTATACTCCTCCTAAATTCCCTTCTTCATTTCTCACACTATTGATTTCATCTACAACTCTGTTTTAGTCGTATAAGAAAAAAAAATGTATTATTTATATTTGATTAATTAAATGTGTATTATGTAATTCTATTTGATTTCATTTATTTATCTTCTTTTGCTTCTTAAACTATTGTTAATTTTCTTGACATTATATTAAAAAGATAAAATAGACATAAAGAAGAAAAAAAAAACAAACAAACCCGAACTGGCCAATATAATAATATACCTGTGTGTGTTGCACGCACTATCGCTGTTTGTGTTGTACGACGTGGTGGTGGCACTGCCGGTTGACGGGCTCCTGGGCAAAGTCCTAGGGGTGTTGGGGTTGGTGCCTCCGGAGCCGCGGGCATAGTGCTGGACCATGGAGGAACCGCCGGACGACGAGGGTGGGAACTTGAACACCGTGGACGACGGGGTGGTGGGACTGCGGCGCGGCGGATTGTCGGTCGGTGTGGTCACGCTCAGCGACGGGCTCCGGGGCGGCGTGTAATACGACGTGGACGGCGAACCGGTGGCAGCGGTGGCGGCGGCGACGGCGGCGGCAGTGCCCGGCGGCGTCTTGTGGTGCGATTCCGGGAACGAGTTGACGTGTCCCAGGTCGCGGCGGACGACGGGCCGCGGTTTGTTGGACGCTTTGGCGCTGGACGACCGCCGGCACGGCTGATGGTGGTACGCCATCGGTTGTTGCTGCGGCTGCGGCTGGTGCTTGCCGGCGGTGCCGATGGACTCGGAACCACCAACGCCGCCACTGCCACCACCAACGCCACCGCCGCCACCGCCGCCGTTAGTGTCGGACACGTTTGCGGACGACTTGGACCGGGGTGAGCACAGCGCAAAGTACGGCTGAGAGTGTTCGGAAAAGGACGTCTCGGACGAACCGATTTCGCTCGCCGAGTCGGAACTGCGGAACGTGCGCATGGAGCTGCTGTGCGACGACATGACAGACGGTGGGCGCAACAGGTGGACGACGACGACGTGGTGACGGACGTCAGAACGCGAATCGCAACGGCGGCATTTCCGACAGACGGTCGTCCGTGAGTCGGTGTAATATACAATACCGCGTGCCTATGCCTAGCTGGTAACCAGCCGAGTACGTGCCGGCGTGTGTTGGCGAAAACCGAAATGCAAATGCAAATAATGCGGTCGCGGAAACGTGGCGGAAACCAATGGGCGGATTCGTCGGGCGCCGGTAAGTGCCGGTGTACTCGAAACGTTCCGTGAGTGGTGATGGATTAGAGCGGGCCGGTCTGATCGCGGAAAAAGCGAAAACTCACGAGGGCGCGTCAACGGGTTAGGATTGCGGCCGCACGAGAGTCGTGTGTCGGGAAGGCGCGCAACACGTCGCCCACCGGACGCCCTGCAGCTTTCGCGGACGAAGGCGTTCGGTGCACTGAATGCCGCGCCGAAGAGCTTTCGCGACTCTTAACAGAATCGCTGCGTGGTGGACGGCGTCGCGCATAGTCGCCACCCGCGCGGCTGCCGATTCGCCGGCGTAATGTTAGGCGCCATCTAACGGTGATGTTTGTCGGCGACGGAACTGGACCGGCAAATACGCCGCACTCGTAATATAAATGTTATATTATTATTATCTGGCCCGTATAACGTATGGTCAGTGACACAACTAAGGGGGGTGGGCTATGGGGAGCTTAGCCCCCCCCCCAAAAAAAAATATTCCATGTTGATTTTAATATTTGTTTTACTTTAATTTAAAACTGTAATAAATGAATAAAGTTGACCAGGAAATGGTTTTTCTATATGTCATTCTTGTATTACAGGTAAAAAAAAATATATTGGTAGTTAATGTACGATAGTGTGGAGGTGGATCCCCGTAGGTTATTTTTAGTTAGGTGAGGGCTGTAGCCCCCCTAGAATTTTAATCTTAGTTGCGCCTATGCGTATGGTGGCACCCAAATGACCCTATTTTACCTATACAGTTGTTGCAGTGTACGACGATTGGCCGTTTAAAGGCGAGAAACGCGATTTGTCGGGGAAAATGGCTCAGAAATGAAAAGTCTCGTAATTGAACATTTATTTATGGTGAGTATTTTTCATTATGTTAGCAAAAATGTTCGATAAAAAATGCGTTTGCCGGTATTCAAATAAACGAAAAACACTCCATGTTTTTCTCTCCGGGATCAGCCACTGGTGAAAGAGAAGAATTTCCATCGTTTAGACCGATGTCGGTCAGAGTCGGTCGTCAGCAATCATTAAAGACTTCGGTATGTTTCATAATATGTAAAACTAATGATTTTTATTTATTTATTATTATCGAAATACACGCCCGAATACACTGCGTACAGTAATTATTATTTACAATAACATATAAAGTGAAATTTTAAGGGTTTAAATTGAATGATTAATAAGTGTTTATAATTGTCCAAGCAGTTTATTTCTTTGGTGTTCAATTGTATAGCATTAGTAGATGTAAGTCAAAGGAGACACTGTGACATTTCACAGTGACATGTTATAGGCGGGAATGGGGTACTTGGGGGCTAAGCACCCTTAATATTAATATGGATTTCCATCTATGATGTCACATTGTCACTCCAGGGTCCATAATCTCTAAATTCACCTCTATAAATATTACGTGGTTGCTTGTATCAGTAGATACATTATAACATTTTCTGGTTTTCGAAATTATTAATTTTATTTTTAATAGTTTAAATAGGTGGCAAAAGGATCTAAAATAAACATACATTGGAGTCAATGGGTTTAGTAATTTTAAGTATTAAAATAAAATAAAACTCTCAATTTATATACCTAATAATAATTATAAAAGTTTAAAGGTTTAAAAGTACTGCAGTTGTGGACGAATGTTTATAATTTCTTTAAAGTTAGGTATCAGGTGATACATAATTAATACTCTGAAATTTATAATTTCCCTTTTCACCACTAATATACACGATTTCAATGTGTGTACGGTTTTCAATAAATACAAGTTGTCTTATTTCAAAACAAGTTTATTTTTAAAAACTGCATTATATATACCTACTGCAATAATTTACAAGCATAATATAATTAATAAGTAAGTATAATTTTTTGATTTTTTTGATATAATGGTTTAAATGTTCATATAAAAAATTATAAGAATTTTTTTTTCAATTTATTTAATTAATAATAGTTTTACTCTATTGTTATCAAAATAATAATATTTTTTCACGTTAAAACTGTTTAAAAAATTTACATATTTTCATTTCAAAACTTTTTCTTTTTTAGGATATTATAGCAGTAATCTATAGGTAATATCATTATAAAAAGCCAACGAGCAACGAGTTTATAAAGTATTCAAGCAACAACAGCGCGTACAAAAATTTTAAGAACTACCCTTCTTTATAGTCTAATTTAACGTTATATCTATCTTTAGTATTCTATTGAAATTGTTTTTTTTTATTGTTTGATTATAGCTTATACAGCTATACCGATTCAAGAGCTCGAGTTATCTTCATGATACGTATGTATAAATATTTATATATAATATAATCCTACTAGGTATATATCATAACCATATACTATGTGTGTCATACAACACATGCAGCAGATACACGGTAATCCACTCAGGTATAAATGTATAATATATTTATCAACAATATCCTTATAACATAAGATATTAAGATCGACAGACTATGATATTTGATAATATGCGTTACATCATCTTATTTCCAAATGAAATAAATTTTAATTATACTTCTAATAATATAGATCGTATAAAGTAGTACAATGCTTATATTAATCCGTACGAAAAATATATTAAATTATATATAAAAATAAATAATATACCATTAATATTGATATAGGCACGTTTGTTAATTTTGTATTTGCATATTGCATATATTATACATCATATTCTACACACGGATTATACGTACTAGGTTTATTTTAGGGTTTATTTCTAATTTTAACCATCAGAGAGGATAAAAACCAAATAATATATATAGTAGGCATTAGGTACCTATTTAAAGTTGTAAAGTACACAGTAGGTACTGTGATTCGAATTAACATAAAATGTATATTTAAATTCGCTAGATATATTTCTTATAGGTACACATAAACATTAAATTCATTAACTATCAATTCACTAAAATATTTCTTAGTTCTATATGCAAAATATAACACTAGTCTAATTAGTAATAAATAAGGAAAAGGTTAAGTTTGTAGAATTAATTGTACTCACTGTGATTGAATAGATTGGAAGTACCAAGAGTAGCCGGTAAAAATATTCTAGAAAAAATGTCCACACCCAAAAATGTCAAAGTGCCAATTACAAATTGTAGAACAATAATTAAAATAAATTTTAATTCATTAAATTTATTATCTACAAGAGATTATAAAATATAAGTAATTTATTATTTAATAATTATTTTTATTTTAGTGTTTTTACATAACACAAGTATTGTATAAGTACTGTTATTATAATATTAATTTAATTATAATGAAATTGTAGACCCTAATCAGCATATTTTTCTACTATATTAGTATAAACTATTATACTGTATAATATTACCATAGACATATTTTACTTTAAAATTGTTGTACTTTGATTGGCAAACACAGTATAATTAAAAAAAAGTATTAAATAATGACTTAATTTTCATATGAATCCTTGTTATTATTAAATTTTATGAATTATCTAATGAAATCATACTTATTTCTATCACACACGCAATAAATATATAATAGAAATAGAAAATATATAAATAGAAAATAGAAATAATTCAATGGTTTTATTTTCCATCTCAGACTAACGGATAGTGGATAGTTATTCGGCATCAATAGGCATTGTTATAATATAATACAGTCATAACTCATAAGGTTTGTTCCAGCACCATATCAAACTAGTTCAGAATAGTTCATAACTTAAATAATAAGGTTATTTCACTGATCACAAACGGTTCGTTCTAAACTAGTTCGGTACGGTGCTGGAACAAAAATCTAAGTATATAGATAGGAAATCAAACACAAGAGGTACCTATCTACTTTTTTATAAGGAACATACAATAATTATATTTTTTTTAATAAATAAGTGATTTTGAGTTAATCACTTAAAAGTTGATATCATTTGTGAAGTTATAATCTCAAGTCATGTGTGTTGAATACAGTTTTTTTTTTTTTAGTAAAGTGTTTAACCAGAAACTACTGTAAGAATACTCAGGAACTAGTATAGGCATATAACTACAGCGCAGCTATGAAAAAAAAATCATGAATTGATTTTTCTAATTTTAAATTAATCGTAAGGCCAAGCAAGACGTCCTTGAAAATATTACTTTCAACTTTACAACAGTCAGTGTGGGTTTAAACTTAAAACAATGGTATATACCTATACATGACATAATGTTGCTAAATGGCCGAAGTCAAACGGAAACATTATAAAAATCGAATTAACCTTTTTTTATATAAAATTATTACAAAGTTATAAACATAAAGATTAATGCCGAAATGTTTATCCCAAAAGACATCTCAAAACAAATGTACTTATAAACACAAACTGTTAACTACCTATCTGTTGTAGACAGTATTTTAGGAATTTTGACGAACATTACCGCTTGATCGATTCAATAGTCTACACAAAAATGTAAAAATGTACACACATTATACTATATTATAAAATTATTTATCATTAAAGGTATAAATATGTGCGAGTGTGAATTTGTAATAACTATTGACTATTGAGTAATTACTTACTAATAACTAATGAGTAATTAATAATATGGATATTATAGTATATTGCATTTTGTACAAGAACCAAGAGATGACTCATTTACTAACCATCATATTACTTAGGTATAATTTATTATAGTCAGTTATCGATAATTTGATGTTACAATTTTTGGTGTATACATTTAGTGGTAATAATGCTCCAAGTAATATTTTTTTTTAAACATATTCTTTTATTTTGTTTTGGTATTATTCATTTATCGTATAGGTAGATATTATTAAATGTAATATGTCTGATTTTATATGAACGACAAGGGGTTATAAGCTGGTTGTTACAACATAAAGCTTTCGTCACTCGTCCATACTATGTACTAACTAGTAACTATGTAGTACTAACTACTACTTAGTCTTAGTACAATATTATAGTTGTTGCACGATTTAAGTTAAATCGTGGTTGTTAGTATTGTTATTTTGGCAAACCGTAGTACACAGCACTATAGCAGTCATAGCTGCAGCTGTACTACAATATTGCTGTTATAGAGTAACGAGTGAAACGATTGTCGCCGCGGTCGAGAAACGACACTGCGTTTATTCCTCCACGGGTGAACTAACGCGCAAGTTTGTCGAACCTCCTTGTCAGGTGGTAATCACGTTTCGCTTGTTTCGTTTTTTTTCCCGGACCCTCCGCGCCCCCGCCGTCGCCGTCACCACCGCCGCCGCCGCCCGTCAACATACGACCACGACAGAGCACAGCGTACGCCGCCGACGGTGCGACAGAGACGGCCATATACATACGCACACCGACACGGTACACGCTACGCTTACATTACTTCTTCATGTGTGTGTGTGTGTGTGAGTTTACCCACTGACTGCGGCTCTCTACTACTCTACTCACTAGTCTCGTACCTATTAGCAATAGCTGTGATCCCAACGACTGACTGTTCGCACTGTATTTCGCTCTGTTTATGTATCTTACGCACCGTACGTTGTACCCACACGGCACCATCAGCGGCTCGTTGTCCGTGAGATCCGACCGTCTTTCGTCGTTACCGTTGTAACATACCATCGCCGGACGCGCGCGCATATTGTCGGCAAGTACTTCAGCGGGAAGCATCCATTTCGTCAACGATATTATTCTTCATGTTTCACAATGAGTGATTATTCAGCGGTGAATCCGCCAACGGAAAAGAATCAGAGTCAAGCATTCGCGGCGGCCTTACAACGCGCTAAAGAGGTACGTAAACGTAGGTGTTTACTGCATCACACGACGCGTACCGGCGGTCGCGCGTGTCCGCAAACGACGACGGCAGTGACGGTTATGCGATTCTTAAACGTTTTGCACGCGGTTTCGCTTCCGTCGTTGCCGTGCGGTCATTGCGATCCACTAGCGGCCGCCGCCTTTCTGGTGATCGGTACGAGTCATATCTCACGTCGCCCTCACGATGACGGCCAATTACCCGTACGTCGTCAAATTGCTTGCACCTGTGCCTACATTATACGTGGTCGAATTCCACTCGTGTGTTGTTCGTGCTTCTTGCGACTCTTTTGGCGCGCATGTTATTCCGATTCATTCTCGGCCGCGCGCCCACCCATTCCTTGGTCTTTTCGAGTAAAACAAACAAACTGTAGAAAAATCCACGTCGATGGTTACATAGACCCGCGAGTTTATGCAATGCCTACATGGTAGTTCGTACTTACCGTTTCGGCATTAACGATTGTTGCATATTGGTCCTAGTTTTGTTCTTTTAGTTTTTTTTTTGTTCTACATTATTTATAGTGAAGTATCATGTCGTCACCAAGCCAAGAAACTGATGATGTAGCTGATAATGTAAAATTCATTTGGAAATTTTTTTTAACAATTAAAGAATAAATTTAATGGAATCCATTTAAAACAATATATTCAGACCCTACCTAGTTGTTTTTAAAAGTTATTCCTTCATACAGTTTGGATATAAGAATTTGAAATATCTATTTAGTTATAATTTTAAGAAAACTACGTTTGTTTCTTAGTATTACTATCAAATTTAAATTTAATTATTGATGCTTTTAACAATTTATTAACAATTAAAAACATAAAATTTGATTTTTATCGTATTGTGTATTTGGACGAGGTCATAAGTTAATTATTTTAATAGTTTGTGTTCAACTTCGATAAATATAATATTATTTATATTAAACCATGTGTTAGTTGTAATCAAGCCTAAACAATATAAATTATCAACTTAATCATACTTACGATACATTTTTTTAAAAATAATCTTCTCATAATAGTTTTGTCATATATAAATAATATCATCTTTTTTAACTTTTTAAATTTACACAATTTAAATTATAATCTTATGATTTCTTATTCATATTTAATAACAATTTAATTATGTTAACATTATATATCATGCTATTACTAATTATAACTTAATATATTGCTACAACTATATTATTTATTCTTTTAGAATTAATTGTGTGATTTTATAAGTTGAAAATTGTACCTACTTACTTTTATAATTTGAGTGCACTGCAAATTGTAAAATTAAATTTTCATTATTATTCCATCATAATTAGAAGGGGTATATCTTTAAGCATAAGTATTTTTCTTGATTATATTTATATGCTGGGTTTTACTGTACTTATGACAAATAAAAGTAAAATTTGTAATTTAATTTGTAGATAGCAGCTAAAATCCAACCATCTTCAAAAGCCAGTTCAACCACAGGTTCTATATCACCAGAAACACATAAAAGGCCTTCAGAAGATTACAGTAACTCTTCAGGTATTTTTAAATACTTAAATTTAATTAGTAATATAATTATACTAATTATATGTATAAAATGCTTTATTTAGAGCCAGAAAGAAAAAGATTAGCAACATCTCCGGTGGCTTTAGCCGCCGCTCAAGCAGCAGCCGTGGCCGCCAGAGTGGCAGCAGCAGCAGCAGCCGGTATCCAAGGCATCGGTGGGCCTGGATCCCAATTTGGCAACGTTGTTAACGAGGAAATTAAAGTACCAGACAAAATGGTTGGTCTCAGTAAGTATAAAATATTCATATTATTTAATTGTATTTAGAAAATTTGATGTACTATGTGCATTAACCCTTTGCAAAGTTATAGGCCGCGGTGGAGGGCAAATTAGTCGTCTGCAGGCTGAAACTGGATGTAAAATTCAAATGGCACCAGACAGTCCAGGTTTATTAGAGCGGTCTTGTACACTCACTGGAAATGCTCAAAGCATAACGTATGTGCTAAACTATAATTATATTATTATAAATAACTTTTTTAAAACTGAAATTCAAATTTAGGTTAGCTAAAGAACTTATACAAAACATAGTACAGAATAAAGTATCTGTTGAAGGAACAGGTGGAGCAAAAATTGAAGGACTGAATATATCTTCTCCGCCTTCTCAACCTGCTTTTACACAAGTAATGATTTGTTTGGTGTTTTAAAAATTAAGTATAATTTTTTATAAAAATCTCTTTACAGGCCCAAATAATGATACCAGGAGCTAAAGTAGGACTTATCATTGGGAAAGGAGGAGAAACCATTAAAATGTTACAAGAAAGTTCGGGAGCAAAAATGATAGTTATTCAAGATGGGCCTAATAGTCAAGAAAGTGAAAAACCATTAAGGATATCTGGTGAAACTGCCAAAGTTGAAGTACATTTTTTTTTTTTAATTATAAAAATAAAACATTACTATTTTTTAATTTATTTTTAGCATGCCAAAAAGTTAGTGTATGATATGTTAGGAGGTGGAGAAAAAGATGGATCGGTAAGTTTTTTTTATTAAATTTTAAAATAAATAAAAGATTTTTTACCTCGTTCCAAAATGTTTTTAATAATAATAATGATATATTGTAATCTCAAATGAATATTCTACCTTTTAATCATACTCTTAGATTGGTAAACAACCTAATGTTTAATAATTTTTCTGTTTATAATAAAACTCTTGTATTATTATTCTAGTCTAATTTTGATCAAAATGGATCAAATTGGAATGGTTCAAATAATGGTGATTACAGTATGCATTCTGGTTATGGCGGTAAAGTTGAGGTAACAATTATTTATATACCTCATTTTATTTTGTTCTGTGATCTTTAGCCAATTCAAAATTTTTAATTCAGTTATATATTTTTGAATCTTTATTGTCTATTTTATAATTTTTATGTGTTTATAGGTTGGTGTACCTAAGCAAGTAGTAGGATTAGTTATAGGCAAAGGTGGTGATATGATAAAAAAAATTCAAGCTGATACTGGTGCCAAAGTTCAATTTATAAATCTCAATGAAGATACTCCTGATGATAGAAGGTGTTTAATCACTGGTAATCCAGATCAGGTTGCCGAAGCTAAGCAAAGAATAGACTCATTAGTTGATAGCGCTTTGGTATGTGTATACTCTCTGTCATTTTGTTATCACTTGTTTGATAATTTTCTTTTTTATCTAGAATCGAAGTGGAAACCGTCCAAGTGGAGGTAACTTTAACAGAAATCAAAGTTGGGGAAATAGTGGCCAAACTCAACCATTAAATGAAACAACATTTACTGTACCATCCGCTAAGTGTGGAGTTATCATTGGAAAAGGTATTCATGGTTACATAGGCATGAATTATATTTCAAAACTAATTTTTTTTTTTTTATTATTGATTTATTTCAGGAGGCGAAACAATCAAGCAAATAAACATGCAAACTGGTGCACATTGTGAGATAGATAGAAGGCACAATAATACTGGTTCTGAAAAAACGTTTGTTATACGGGGAACAACAGAGCAAATTGAAAATGCTAAACGCATGATAAATGAAAAATTAGGATTTGTATGTTATTATTTTGTGTATTGTATAGTTAGTAGCTGTTTTATTTTATAATTGTATTTCATTAGCAGGATCCTAATGGTGGTTCTCAGAATTATAGTAATATGAACCAGCCACAACCACCTTATGGTTCTCAAATGGGTTGGGGTGGTCAGGATAGTCAAATGAATGCATATGGTCAAGGTTGGAATCCAAGCATGCAGCAACAGCAACCACAACAGCCAACGGATCAGAGTAAATAGAATTAATTTTTTTTTTAAATATTTTGTTTTTTTTTTTTAAAAAAAAAAGTTAAATTTATTTTAGTTTGTAGTATAAACCATTTTCTTGTTTAAATTGAGTGATCCCTATTATTCTGATGATCATTCTCATAATAATCTATTATTTTATTTCAGATAATGCAAATCCTATGTCCAATGCAAATGGTGCCCAAGGAAGTTCAGATTTTAGTGCCCAATGGATTCAATACTATAGATCTATGGGTATGCACAGAGAAGCAGAATTCATTGAACAACAATCCAAACAAATGAAGGTATGATCCTTTGTGTTAAATTTTATTCTATAAATTAAGATATTTGGTTAATTTAGTATTGTAGTTATCATTAGAGCACAGGTTCATATGCATTAAAAACTAACTATATATGAACTAAAATGTTCAAATATGCATATGATAATAATCAGGGCTCGGAACTTCTAGCATTTGCTTATTATTTTTTGCTCAACATAGAATCTACCAGAGTACTATGGAGACTCATATCATGTTACAATGATCTTAAATATGAAATTTAAAAGTGCTGTTTGTGTTTTCGATTGTTTTCTAGCAAATTGCTTTTTTTCAAATTTTTCTGGATATTTTTGGTTTTTTGCATATTTCTGCTTAATTATGACATGTAAACTTTGAGGTTTTACTTAGTGTCTATTTTTTTCCACAGTAAAGCTAGAATTAAAAATATTTTTTCTACTTTGTATCATATTTCCTAGTTATAATTACCAGGACCTGCATTTGATTGCTTATCTACTAATCTGTCCGATCGTCTGTGCAATAGGTATTATTTTTACTATAGGAAAAACTAATTATAATTTGATTTACTATTTATTTATTGATAAAAACAAACATTATTTTTCTATCGGATGTGAGATTTAAGTGCTATTTTAGTGCTTATAATCATGTTTTTAAGTGATTTTTCAAGTGCTTATTTTGATGATTTTAAATGCTCTAAGTCCTGAACCCTGATAATATTTAAAAATCAACCAAATGACCTACTATTATAGTACATTATAATAAATTTTTACAACATTTCTGGAGAGTGTCATTTGGAAGTTTTTTTTGATAATTTTAGTCAAATAATATTATAAATGGTAAAAATATAAATAAAAAAAAAAACCGGGAATTCGGTCTGTATACCAGGGGTAGAGTGGCCCTTGGTTTTGTAGTTGGTCATCATAATGGATGTGTTTAATTTGAATGCAATGATAGATATCATTGGTATAATATGAAAAACGATTCTGAACGTAGATGATTTGTCTGTCTAAAATATATATTATATTTAAATAGTAATATTATACCTATATTTGCTCTTTAAATTTAAATCATGCTTATACATTTTAATAATTTTTGAATACCAATTATAAAATTTTATGTGGAATCTTTAATTTTCAATTAGTTTGTTCCTACAAATTTTTTTTTTCAACTATTATAGAAATAAATTTAAAAAATTTGATAAAATATTTTGAAAAGAAAATTCTAAATCTTTATAACTAGTAAAAGTTTCATGTTTCTATGACTTATACTTTTCTAATATTAACAACTATCTAAAATTTATTTAAGGATAAATCGTTATTTTACACAATTCTTAAAAATTTAAATTTCAGACATTCATAAAATGTTTTTCTTTAAGTCAATTTTGAGTTTTTTTTTTAGTTATTTAAAAAAAAAAACTCAGGATAACCTTGTGTTAACATTTTTAACCTTAAATATATATACCAAAAGCTGTATGAATTTTCAGCTATAAAATAACTTGTAATATAACACAATTTTGACGTATTTTGTAAAATATTTAACTGTAGACACTAGAAAATAAATTGTGACCATTGAATTTCTATCTTTTTTTAATTGCGAAGAGTACAACTTATAACAAACATAATATTAAATTTCCAAGATTTTATGGGTAGTCAAATCTTTTTTATCTGTATTTAATAAAACAATTCTTAGTTAAATCGAAAATTTCAATTGCGTAAAAATATATCAAAAGACTTCAAAAACTTAACTATGTATAGAAACACTGATATTTTAAAATTTCAAGTATTTACAGTTTTTCATTTTTGAGTTAAAAAAAATAAAACAAAATATTTTGTCTTAAAGTGGTTATGTGTAAAAACTCCTATTTTTGTGGTATATTTCTTGACGATTTTGAAAACCGTTAATAATTTTTTACTTTTGACATCCCAATGTACTGTTTAGATTTACTTTCCTTTCAGAAAAGTTGCTAAGTAAAAAAATCTTAAGTATTATTGTTGTTCCAAATTGTAATAATAGACACAAAAATAAAAATATTAATAAAAAAACAATACATTCATGACTCTATTTACAATCTATGATATGCAATAAGGTGACTGAAATAGTATCAATTGGATATCGCAATCAATATTTTCTTATATTGTTTTACCAATCTATGGTGGTTATTTTTGGGAAATCTACTTATACATCAGTATACCTATTACTTTATTTCTATATAATTGAAACTGATATCATATTAAATATTTTTATTGATACATCATAGTATGTATTAACTGCTTGTTTTACATGTGTATGTTTTCATCAAAAAACCATATGATAATTTTAAACTTGTGCTTTGGACTTTTGTAATGCTAGTGTTATTGAGGTCATTATAAAGTATACATGTAAGTCTTAGTATATAATTTATACTTTTGTTAATATCTGTTTATTCTTATTTAATTTGTAAAAAAAAAAAATTAAATAATATTTTTAATACCATGGAAATAATAATGAATTCAATTTTAACATATTGATTAAGCATTATATATGGAATATATAAGAATTTTAGAAAAATATTTTGATTCAACATTTTGCTTATAACATATATGTTTGATCGGGCACAATCTAATTTTTACAGTTTAACCAGATGAATGGAACCAGTGCAGTACCAAATCCGGCTAACGTACAACCTCAGCCTCATGCAATTCCTCCAAATGGAACTCCTGGTGTAATGCCAGTTGCTGCTTTATCTGCTAATGGCAGTGGAAGCAGTGCTGGAGGAAGTACTGGTGCTGGAACTCCTGATTACAGTGCACAGTGGATAGAGTATTATCGATCAATTGGCAAAAATAAAGAAGCTGATATGGTTGAACAACAAGTTAAAGCTAGGGTAAGTAAAAATGTAATAACATAGAACTTTAAAATATTTTTAGATTATTCATTTTTTCTTTATTAAGTTCTTTAAATTATTTTATCCTTTAGTTTAATATTTACCATACTGTTGAAGATTATATTGTGTCATTTTACTAAATTTCTCTCTAAGTTTAGTACAAAATTGGCAGTTATTTTCGGATTATTTGAATCTTAGCTCTATTTTCCAAAACTGATAGATTCAAATACCTTTTAAAATATGTTAAAAAAATTGTTTTTTTTTTCTCTAAAGATGGGTCAAACTAATGGCCAACCAAGTGGAGGATCAGATCAATCCCCTCAGCAACAACAACAACAACAACAACCTAATGCCTCGAGCCCGCAATCTGGACAACCCCAATCATTAAATGATGTATCAATGTATGGTGCACAATATGGTATGGCTTATGGTGCGGGTGGTTATTATGGAGCGCAGAACCCAGGTGCTGCACCTACAGGATATGGAGCTTATCCTGCTGCAGGAAATGCTTATGCAGGTTATCAACAGGTGCCACAACAAGATCCACCTCAACAATAATGAGGTAAGGGAATGGTGAAATCAAAACAATATGCTTAACAATTATTAAGATATTATTTACATTTTAAGTATATAAAAAACGGAATTTTTCGTTTTTTTTTTTTTTTTATCCATGAATATTTTGCTTATCATGCCTTTTCAGGACTTACGCCAAAAATATACTATTAACTGTGTTATTGCAGAACGTCCAGAAACCAGGGATATCCTCGCTATGGTCACAGGTCCATTCATATTAAATCAATAAACAAATAGTTTTGTCTTCTCTATGCATTTTTTTTTTCTATTAGTATATTTAACTATGTTTAATTATGTACTATACTTAAATGTAAAGACATTTTGTAGCGCTAAAATTTGAAAAAAGCGATATTGTTTGTCTAAATAGTGTTGGTGATTTTTGTATATATATATATATATATATATATACATACATATATGTATATATAGTAAAATCATTAATTAATTTGGAGCTATGGTCATACAATGACATTAATATAATCATGTTAATTTTGATTATATGGTATCCATTATTATTCTATATAATGTGTTGATTACGTTTTTCTCATCTCCATTTAAACACATAATACGCTATTCAAAATTTTATTACATTGTGAGTTATTTCAAGTAAGGGTTTGAAATTATTAAAATTTCAAGTTTGAATTTATAAGCATATTATTAAATTAGGTTCACAACATTGATAAAACCTTTAGTTTCGTTCTATTATTTAATTTATCAAATTTGCATTTAGGATCCTTTTTTATAATATATTGTTAAGGAAAATGTTTTATGATTTAAATATTATTTACCAAGTTTTGTCTTGAATTGTATATTAATTAAATAGGTGATTTTTGTTAATTTGTATTTTCTTTCGTTAAAAATAATAACAAGAGAGTTACTTAATTTGTGTGTATGTATATATATATCTACATATGTATGCATATAAATATTCTCTGTGCATGTCTTTTAATTACGCTTCCATTGGTTTATTAGGTTAGATTTTCAATTTGTTTTTCTTGCACAAAACTTGGTAAACAATTCAAGAACCACTTTAATTTTAATATCTTATATATATAATGAAAATTGCATATGTTTACCTAAATAATTATTAATCTTAGAAAAAAATTCATTTATTAATAATATAACTAAAATTTGTCATGTGTGAAATGTTTGTTTAATTTATTTTTACCTTGTTCACAGCATGTCGTTCAAACAATTACCAGGTTTGTACGGAGCTAAGGGTTATTAACTATACCAATGTCCAAAAAAATGAATAATTGTTTTTGAAATTTTATTGTCATGAATATTTTTGTGTTGTTATCTTGTGGAAATATGTTTGATTTTATAAATTTCAGTGGGAAATGTCTGGTGTCTTGAGATGGAGCCTGACATTGGGAAAGGTAACTTTCTAGTGGTCTCCAAAACAAAAATTTAAATAAAAACTAACATTATTTAATGCATACATATTTTATATATAATTATACATGCACTTGTATCTATCATTGATAACAAATGTTATTTCGGAAATTTGTTAACATTACCTTGTTAAATATTTTATTTATTTATATTTGATGATTTTGAAAATTTGTTTCTGACATACTTCTGTTGCTTGTTTCAGATCACGCGACAAATTATGCGCATTTAAACACTATAATTTACTTTAATAATTTACATGTTGTGCAATTTACTATTTTGTATGTACATATTGTAATATTATTAAAGTGTATTAACATTTGATTAAAAATTCGAAATATAACAATAGATGAAGTATTTTACATTATTTTTTATTTTTACTGTAAGGTACATTTATCAATTGATCTTAACTGTTGTTGTTATTAATAACCATTGGACATTGGTATGCATCTCATTGATGTTGGTGATAAAATATTTAAAGAATTATTACATATTAATTTATAAATAAATTTGATTGCCTTCATTGTCGAATATATTTAAATAAATTCTAAACACTTTTAATGTTTGCTTTTATAAATGTATTAGGTATTTTCTGCTCTTTAAATTTAATTTTATCAAACTATTTAACATTGTATGTTAATGGATAGTAAAATCTTTGAAGTATTTAATTATTATTTTTTCTAAAATACTTCTAGGAGTAGTTTTACATCTGTATGTTAAGAATTCTTGGTAAGTTGATAGCTGAGTCTACTTTGATTTAGTTCAATGATTATATTTTCGCATTAGTAATATGCTTAAAAACTGTACTGAAGAAAAAAATTTTACTTTGTAAAAAGTTATATGTTTAATATATCATTTGAAGAATGAGTAAGTAATGTCATCATTAAATAATTGAGTTTCTATCTAATAGAGAAAAGTATTAAATTATGGTAGTAATTAAAGAGGCCAACAACATTATTGATGTGATAATATTATTTTAAACCTTAAAATATATATTAGGTGGTATTTTAATTGGTTTGTATGACATAAAAATTCATAATTTTAGATATTTGTTTTGAACTTTAATTATAAATAATATTAAGTTAAGTGATTACAAAATCTTTACTTTTTAGTAAACAATTGATTAATTTAATGAATTAGTAGTACACTTTTATGCTAATGTGGGTATACAATAGAAGACAGGAGTAGGTAGGCTAAACAATTTTTACCGGGACATTTGTTTGAAAGTGCCCAATGATAAATTCTAAGTATATAGGACCACCTTATTGGAGATTTAGTTATATACTCTTCTATACTAATTCACATGAAATGTATTTCCTTTTATAACTTTAATCATGTACATGTAATACATTTTTTAAACATAAAGCATTAACATATTTATATTTTTTTTATATTATTAATTATATAAAAGTGTAAATCCTGTATTTATAAATATAGCACCACAAATGATATCCTACTTTATCGTGCTGAATACTGATAAGATGTTTTTTACACCTAATTCTAGGTGAAGTGTTTTTGTTGTGATATTTTGTAGACATAAGAGCATATTATTGCTATTTTTAGTTAAATTTTCCATATAAATTATTATAAGGATGTATTATATATATTGGTTGTACTCTGAACTTCGTGTAAATTTGATGTTCATGTTTTGAGTAGTATTATTATATAAATTTAAAAAATTTACCAAGAATTACCTCGGTACACTCCGGTTGGCCTATCCGCTTCTGATAGAAGGTTTATTTTCACTCCACTAATGATGATTTAGATTTTAGGATTATGTGTATATTACTATTATGCAGATAATAAATTTTATATTAAATTTTTATTATTTTGCTTGTATTAAGTTTCAATGTGAAATTATTTTTGCCCTAGATAATTTCATTAAATTGATATTAATTTAAAAATTTAATTGTGTCAAATAAAATGGATGTCAAGGATATTTACTTACAACCAGTGATATAGAATCCTAATAAAGCATGAAAAGTTATAGTTTTGTTTTTTCAATTCATTGATTTTTGATTATTTATAATTCAGTTTGGATAATAAATATTTCATAAATTACAATTTTCCTAATATGTTAACTGTTTCTGTTAATAAATAAATAAAATTGCCTAAATTCATTTATTTTATAAAACATAAATAATCTGGTATGTTCTATGAATTGGTGTTTATTGATATTTTTTGTTATTTTACATTAATTTTTCTCTAAAAAATAAAAATAAAAACATTCTTGTGAGAACATTTATCTTCTATGACTTCTATGTATTATATTAGAGATTGCCTATCTTTTTTTTATCAGTAGAGATCAACTGATAATATATTTTTATTTAAGTTAGTTTTGAAAATATAACTACTAAAAATGCAAACTTCAACTATATTTAAGATCGTTTTTAAACTTTTAATTCTTATTCAGTCGAATAGTAGATCATGCTCAACTATTTGGCCACCCCTTTACTATTAAGTTATTAGCAACATCAAATTGAGCTCCTACAAATTTTGCTAACTAATTATATCAAAATTATATGATAACATATTATTTCAGCAATACATACTTCTTTAACAAAACGGCTATAAATTTAAATTTACAACTAATAAGTAATTTAATAAGTTACTTTTCACAATTTATAATTAAGTATCACTCGTTAAATTAACCAATTCTACGGAACTTATTTCCGATCAAGTAGTTTAATAACAGCCTTTTTTAATCATTTTTTTTCTTTCGTGCTAGTATACTTTTTGAATCTTATTTAATATTGAACAGTTACTAATATCCAACTTGAAAATAATAATTTTCAAATAAGTAATATATATTTTCACTAGAGTTAAAAAATAATTAGGATGATGAAAGTTCAAACGCCAGGACAATATAACATGGTAAATGTAACAAATTAATTTTGACTTCTGGCCTTAATTCTATAATTGAAGAAAATAGAAAGAAAGTATACTTCAATGGGCATGTATTTCGACTTCAATTATGCTCTAAATGTTATTCCTTGATTACGACGCTGCTGAATTTATTGCATGGCTATTGGCTATTATTCACGGACTTGCAAACCAAAACGTTTAGTCCGTGATATAATTCTATAAAATGCACTGCATTACTACCAACACGTGCCATGTATATTGAGTCCGTAAAAGATATCTAGCTGGCGATCAGGTAGGTATGTCTACTCATTAATTGTAGCCTATATTTTCACTACTTTAGAGACAACTGTTGCTGTTCGTCTTGTGTGCAGCAATCCGGGACCGGTATATTAATTATTATTATTATTTGGAACTACGCGCGTTATGCAGCTGCTGCCTTTTCGAATCGTTACACAATGAGGACATGTCATTGCCTGTAGCAGTTGGTGGTCGATGTGAACTTTATTTGTAAATTATTTGAATTGTTTAACGCGCCGGGCGATCGCTTATTTCTACAGGTGGAAAACAAATTGTTCGAACCAGAAATACGTTGCCTGGTTGTCGTAATTATTTTCATAAATAGTTGTTTTTTGCCAAATTATTTATCGCTAAATTCTGTTAATAGTGTTAATTACTAATAGAATAATAATTTTTGATTCCGCATAGGTACGACGAATTTTATTTTATTTGACAACTATTTGAAAATTCCCGGTTATACCTACTTTCAAACAGTTCGTGAAGTAATATAAAATTTAATATAACAATTATTGTTAAATATATTTTGTGATTGATATTAATTTTTTACTTCAGACAATCAACCCATTATTATTTAATTTTTTTTTGTTGATATTCTACGTATTTACATATCTATATTTAGATACTACCATTACCGTATTAATCATAAAAATTGCCGTATGAGAGACTCGTCAACGTATAGTATATTCTCGTCAAAATCAATAGAAACATCATCAACATTTAAAGTTAATTTTGTATGTACCCGCGTATTCTTTAATTATAATAATACATATATCTTATTTTGACAGTATAAGCTTCTAATCTTCTGTAGAAACTGTTAATAATTTTTATTGTGTTGCCGATTATTTTTAATTATTTTTAAAGTTTTCAATGAAAAACATATGTGCCGAGTATATGCATAGACTATTCGGAACCGAGCGTCTAGTATCTGAAATGCGGATAAAATAATTTACCACTGGTAAATACGACTTCAAGTACTTGTATATCATAGTTTATATTGCCAAAAACGCAATGCTATAATTATTGCAGTACAATTCTTTATACTGTATAAAAAAAAAAACTATTACATTTGTAGTTGTTTACTTAATTATAATAGCATCTGCCGGTGAACGACTAACGTAATATGTGCTCGTACGGTGTCTCCATCCCCGTAATTTCGCGCCGTTCTGTTAGGCCGCACTGTTTCCACCACCCACATGATTGATTACATCTTTCTCGTCGTGGGAGCGTTCCAGTAGTCGCTTACTACGACTACTCAGTCAACACTGGCTCAGTGCTTCACGATAGTGACTTGTCTCCGGCAGAAGTTCGTCGGTGTCTGCGCGGTATTTATTATTTTTCGCGCTCGTCCATCTACTGAGCTCGTATTTCCTAAGATCAACGAGACCTGATGTCGTGCCACTAGGTGCATGCATGCAACTGGTCATTTGTGTCAAGAAAAACAGCAGAATAGAAAAATGATGGCAAATCGAGATGAACCGGGGATTGGAGATTTCGTTCTACTGGAAGAGATCACGACCGAAAAATTTATGGAAAATCTAACGCTGAGGTGAGTTGGTATCGGCAATTTGTTGTGTAATATTATTCACGGAGATACACGGCTAATGCGATACGGTGATTATAACAATAATACGTCTTGACCTCCGTTTTACGCCAAGATTCGAGTGTAACCAAAAAATACGGATTCGCGGGCGGGAAGGAGGTTATTTATATTTTATATATTATCAAGTTATCTACGCTTCGGGGAAGCTAATGCACCCCCAAAAACTGGTCGGATGGGAATGCATATTAAACGGATCGAGGTATCGTTTCGTGACTCTTGGATATTTCAAAAGACCGTTAGCACGCGCCGCTCGCCCGAAAACCACCCCTCCGACGACGGCTGTTTATCTATTACGCGACGACAATAACAACATTATTATCTACCCGCGCGCGCGCGTTCCGGTATCGTCACCGACTTGTTCTGTGGCTCTGTGCACGGTTTTCTTATTGTTATTATTCCTTCAATGTTTTCACCTTGTCTCGACTACCACCGCCGACACGGATGTTGTTGAAGTAGCGGTGTGATTACTGGTGACTGATGAGCGATCACCATAACAACAGAATCCGCCGGTGCCTAGATAAGGCGTTAACGCGTTTTTACGTGACTAATACCGTGCGCGATTTTGTGTGTCATTGAATAATAATTACCGTGCTCGATGATGTCATGCACACTTGTCATACCTGCTGCTGCTGCACCGCGTATACGTACATGTTATACCGTCATCGTATCTTGTCGGTCGTACCGACGATCTTGGTGGTCGACCCGACGGTTTATTGTGGCCGTGACACTATATTATCATCTACGAGACGAGGAAATAATTCGTTTATTATTTATTTATTCATCAATATTGTTCGAAAAGCGCACCGGAACTTAGTACGGACATGTAATATTATTAAGGCTCTCAGTGTTTAATATAAAATCATTAAACCCCTCCCCCCGGTTCAAAATACTTCAATACTTCAGTTTATGACAATCAAACATGACCTAGTCACTACCGGGTTCAGTCCTACATTTACAATTTCATATTACATTTAATAATCAGTTAATCGCACGGCTCTTACCGAGGACTGAACCGTTATTACATTTATTATAATATGTATTTCATCTATTAATAACTAGAGTGTACTGCGCGGTGGCCAGTGATCTAGTCCGTTGTAAAATTTTTTTTACAAATTAGTTACGAAATGTTTGTTTCATCTGCACAACAATATAATGATAAAACGTGCTCTGTGGTCCGCACCGTGGGATCCCACCTTAAGCCTAGCACCCCGCTATTTGTGTCTAGAAACTAAACGTACTTAAGCAGTAAAGCATCGCCTCTGACTAAGATGTAACTTTGTCCGTCGACTGTTGTGGCATCTTTCAAATTGTTATCAACTACCCACGAATCTGCTCGAATACCTGCAGTGATAAGCACGATTTAAGATATTATTAAACTAAGTTGTAAATGGAAACCTTTAAATAATACTCCCGACGTTTATAAAGAAAAAAAAATATTTTTTATTCACTATTATTGTAATTTGGTGTACTATTCGCACTGCAAACAATTACATAACAGGTCATAAATAAACATACGTTTGCCAATGGTGTTGTACATTTAGTAATGTAAAAAAAAAACGAGTGTTGAATTTTTTATTTTTGTTTCCTACGTCATAGTTTTTATTTTATTCGAATTGAAAAAATGTCTAAATGATCTTGTTTTCTTTGCTCAGGAACCCGACTCATATTTGAGTTACGATGGTATGATTGGTGAGAGTTGTTAACAAATTGTCTTAAATTCCATTCATCATGTATAATACATTAATAGTTAATATCAGTGTAACGTGTAAGTATTTGATAAAATAATAACATAGGTATGTCGACACACGGCATCTCAATACATAATGCATACAAAAACGCACTTTTTTGGTCGAATGATGGAAGATAGAAAAAGATGGCTCACTCGCAAGAAATTCGCGAAACCTAATCTTTGAAACGTAACACCTAATTAGTGTTACCTAGATCTATTTTTTTATAAATATTTTATTGCATGCCTTCTCGACGCATACAAAAATGCTTTTCATATACACGCACTTCAAACATTTACCTACTATCCGTGATCGTGGCTGTTATTACAAGCGGGCGGAGTTACATTATTCTGTGGTTACCTCTATAATAGCTATTGTTTTTTTTCTTCAAATCATTGTTTCGATATTGTTACATTATTCTGTGATGCGGGCGATAACACGAAGCTATGCATAACAGCACAAAGTCAATACTCGTAGTATTTACTTAAAACGAATAAAACGATTATTTTATTTAAAAACAAAAGGTTCAAAACATAATTATTCCTGGAAGTTCATTCGAATTTTCATACATTTTTTTTTATTACGTTAATTTTTATCTATTTTGTTGGGATTTACCTAAGTATTGCGCATACTTATATATTTCTTGTTTATGTAAAATAAAACAATATAAAAATTCATAAAAACCATAAAGTTACATCCGTATTTTATAAAACATTTATTGTATTTAAAATATGTGTTAAATGGAATCCAATTTTTGTGTTAAATACGTCTAGTAAAATTTACTTTTATATCTTTACTAATACTACCGATTATTAATTTTTTCGAGTAGCTGGTATGAGCGTAAGACTATATGACATTTTATAAGTGGGAGAATGTACTGTTATTTTAACAGAATTCATAATAGGTAGTGTACAAGGTGTATATATAATATTTTAAATCTTGGATGAAATACTACATGGTATTTACCTACTATATTGTATTACTCTCCGATATTAATGGATTTAATTCTACTACGAACCGGCGATAGTAGTATTATTTACTGTGTCATTTGCCTCACCATTTTATGATAATTATAAACATTTATTTTGTCTAAATAAGAAATAAAAGAGAATAAAAGCTTAGTTTTGAGTATTATTAAGTGTATAATACGACCGGTTTCGAATTAAAAATTCATCATTAAGTAATTTACAGTAAAAACTAATAACACCACTGAATAAGAAAAAAAAAATGGAGGTAGGTTAATGAGAAAAATTTGTCGTTTTACCTAGAGATCATTATTTGCGACTGATATTTAAAATGAGTATTACACAAATATATTGAGAATATAATTTACAAAATAGTATTAACCATTTACAAATATTTGTTTTATTTAATTAGTTATTTTATTGTTTAAACATGTTTATATCAGTTATAACATTGAATTTTAAGTTGAATTTGAGTTTAAGAAAATTATATTTTTCAATATTTTATAAAGGTAGGTGAATTCATGACATGTATTTTTAGATTCATTAAAATACGTTTTTATAAAAAATTTAGAATTATTGTTCTTAAACTTCATCCAATGCTCTCGTAAAGTAATAAAATAGATTATTTATTTATATAGTTGAATTAAAATTATAAATAAGGGGTGAGAATTCTAGGTCTGATGAGTACAAGGATAGGTGATTTTCATTATTGGTCTTTAAAATTTGGGAAATTTATATTCCATTGCTTTTAAAAATTCAATTCTGAGAGAAAAGTCTGGTGGATTAGTTAATATTTCTAAAAGTGATAATAACATATATATATAATAATATATACTAGATAAGTACCCAAAAAATTGCCATTTTTTATGTCGTTTTTCTCTACTACTTGGAAAACTTAAGAAATTCAATAAAAAACCACATATTTAAAGCAATACATTCTTCATTTCACTCAAAATCTAATTCTTAAAAACATTTTGTTGTGTTATGTTTCTGTGAAAAACAATTTTTACAATTTATAATTCATTTACTGCAATACATTTATAGGTATTTATGAATTTTAAATTAGTGCTTAAAAATAAATTAAAATTTTGTGAGTAATATTCCATTTATTATCACCAAAATTACCTTACCTACACTGGTAGTTAAGAAAAATATTATATTATTTGTTTTCATGAACATTAAATAAAACATTTATAGATATTAGATAATATTGTATTGCAGAATAGTTATCATAGTAAGGAAGTAATTCTTATTCAAAGAAATACATGTGTCATTAGTCATTACTAATTATTGAAATAGAAATTTGGAAGTTGATAATTCATCTGTATATTTACTTCTATAATAAAAATGACAATTAAAAAATGTTATGCCTTAAGTAATTTGAAAATAATACATACAAGTTAAATTGTATTCTCTTGTAATCATTAATCACTTATCTTAATAGTTTCCTACTGATTACTAATAAATTAAAATTATATGATTTAGCAGTATAAATGTAAGCAGCATGTGAATGGTAAAATGAAAAATGTTAATAGCATTTTTTAAATAAACTTATAATATACCTACTCATAAACACTAATACAAAATATTTGTTTTATCCTCTTGAATATTAAAAAAATATTAATTAAATAGATTAGTAGCAATGGTCAAAATACTTATTATTTATTGATTCTTAATACAATTTTAAATTATTTTATGTAATAAGTGATAACATAGCTTTGAAATTATATTTGATTGTATTAAATTGTTTTCACTACCATAATTAAAATTATTTCATTCTATTGGCATAATTAGTCAATTGAGTAACACAATTATTAATACTATATCTTATTATACATATAAAAAAGATGAAGGATAATAATAAGATAATTATTGTCTGCAAAACAATTTTTTAATAAACAAAGGTTTTGTACTAATATTTTTTAACTATCCAACATGATAGTGTTACTGATTTATTGGAATATTACTGAATTCTAATGAAAAACTTGATCAATTTCCTCTTGGTGGTCAATGTCAACAACAGGTTTCATTTCACTTTTCTTTCTAGTTACTTATATCCATATTTGAACAGTCATCTGAAATGAAAGCTAATCAAACTATCTCTTAACAACTGTAAATTAATTTATAATTATTACTTACTATTGATTTTCTATTATTTAAAGATTTTAGTTCCAATTTCTTATGTTCAAATTTACAAAGGTATAAGTACATGTATGATGTGTTTATAATAATATAATATACAATATGTTCTTATGCACTTGTATCCTTATTTTGTGTTTTATTTATTTAAATTAAACACAACTCTTTATACCAGTAAATCTGAACTTTTTCAAGGCTCTATCCCCTTTAAAATAAAAATATTTTTCAACAAAAAAACAATAACTATATCATTGAAAAATAAATGAATTGGTTATAATTTCATTTTTATCAGTTATTTTATATTCTCTAGTTTAATTCTATCTTAGTAAATTACTTTTAAACTGTTACAAAGTTTATTTTATATTGTTCCTATTTGCATATTGATTTTTTTAGAAATAATTAACCCAAATCCAAATTACTATTATTTCTATATTCTGGACATTTTCATTTATAAATTAGTTTAGATTATTTATATTTTATTTATTTGCTAAAAATTATCATACTTGGGTAGAAGCCAAGAAAAATACCTACATAATTACTAAATGAAAGGTTAATATATTTCATCCTGAATAATCAGACCTATATTGTTTTAAAAATTAATTTAACTTTTGGGAAATAAACATAAATGCCCCATGGGTAAAACCTTTTAAAAAAAGGTCAAGTTACAAAAGTAAAATTTAGATCATTAAGCCAAATCTGGTATATATGTTGATACATTTTATAAAAAATTGGATGAAACTTACACTTTGGTAAACATATTATTTATTTATTCAATTTTAAAACTTATATAACCGATTCAATATATTGTAATTTCCTCTTTCATGGTATGAATAATATTTAATTAATTATACAATGTAAATACTAAATAACCACATAATTAATCAACCTTTTATTTATTTGTTTGTTTTAATTAGATTTAATTCTGGTTTTATTTATACTTATATCGGTGAAGTTTGTATATCTGTAAATCCATATCGTACATTAAATATCTATGGTCAAGATTATATAAATCAATATAAAGGTAATATTTTAAAATAAAGTTTGGAAATTATTTATATATATGCTTTTTATTCATTCATTTATTATTCATCTTATTCATATGATATTCCACACGAAGGACGAGAAATGTTTGAAAATCCTGCACATATATTTGCAATTGCTGATTCTGCACATCGTAGTATGAAATTGAATCGTCAAGATTCTTGTATTGTTATAAGTGGTGAATCAGGCAGTGGTAAAACTGAAGCATCTAAGATTATAATGAAGTATATTGCTGCTGTCACTAACCTAACAGGCCAACAAGAAGTAGAGCGGTAAATAATAACTTGTTTATAGCTATGAATTGTTCATTTATAATTTGATTGAAATTGTATAGGGTTAAAAACATCTTGATACAGTCAAACATTATCTTAGAAACATTTGGAAATGCCAAAACCAATCGAAATGATAATTCCTCAAGGTTTGGAAAATATATGGATATAAATTTTGATTTTAAAGGAGATCCTATTGGAGGCCGAGTGATAAATTATTTGTTGGAAAAATCTCGTGTAATACAACAACAGCTTGGTGAAAGAAATTTTCATAGTTTTTATCAAGTGAGTTAAAAATCTTAACTATTTATAACTTTTATAAATTAATATAAATTTATTAATTTATTCAGGCTTTAGGAAACACAACACATAAGGAAACAAGCAATCTGGGTCTAAATCCAGATCCTCAACATTATTTTTATACAAGGCAAGGAAAATTATCAATTACATCAGCTGATAAATCTGATTTTCAAGCTACATTAAGTGCTTGTAAAACACTTGGATTTTCAGCATCTGATATTAAAACTATTTGGAAAATCGTTGCTGCTATTTTACAACTTGTAAATAGTTAAAAAATTATTGTTGAACTTCAACATAATCAACTATTATTAAATATTATTAAATGCCTTACTATTTTTAGGGAAATGTAACATTCTCTACTATTGATGATGACACAATAACAGTGTCTAATTCTCATAATAATCCTCTTGAACAAGTATCTAAACTATTAGAGGTTGACACTCAAGACCTTTTAACAGCTCTTAGTAAACGTATAATTGCAGCAAATGGAGAAGTGTTACAGAAAGCTCATACATTGTCCCAAGCAGAAAATGGAAGAGATGCACTAGCTAAAGTATTATTATGATTACTACTCATTTTTTCAAAACCGTATTTTAATTTATTACTTATTTATTTAGGCAATATATGATCGATTGTTTACGTGGATAGTATCTAAAGTTAATGAAGCTTTAATACCTTATATTGAGAACGATAAGTATAAAGGAGGAACTGTAATTGGAGTGTTGGATATATATGGGTTTGAAGTATTTGAACATAATAGTTTTGAACAGTTCTGTATTAATTATTGCAATGAAAAACTTCAACAAGTATTCATAGGTATTATTAATGATGAAACATTAATTTTTTATTGTTGTATTAATAATTAATAACTAATTAGTATATTGAAATATGGATTGTCTTATGTATAGATTTGGTATTACGTCAAGAACAAGAAGAGTATCAAAAAGAAGGCATTGCTTGGCAAGAAGTAAAGTATTTCAATAATCAAATAATTTGTGATCTTGTGGAAAAATCCCATTTGGGTATAATCGCTATTTTAGATGAAGCATGTTTGAATGTCGGAAAAATAAATGATGAAGTATGCAATTCTAAATTCAGCACTAAAAAAAAAAAAAAATTAATACAATGCAATTTATTTATATTTATTTATTAAGATGTTATTGGAAGCTATGGACTTAAAACTTTCACACCACAAACACTATTCTAGTAGACAAGTAAATACACTAGATAAAGATTTAAAACATAAAATCCAGTTTAAAATCCGGTAATTGTTTTTTAATATTATTTTAAAACATTTTCAATGAAGTGTATGTTTCTTAATAAATATATTTGTATTTAAAGGCATTATGCAGGTGATGTAGTATATAATATTTATGGATTTTTGGAAAAAAATAAAGATACCTTATTTCAAGATTTTAAAAGACTGCTTTACTCATCAAATAATTTACTTATTAAAAATATGTGGCCTGAAGGAGCCTTGGATATAAAATCTGTAAGGAATATATTCTTAAAAGTAATCAGCGATACAACCTAAGTAAATTATTAAGCTATTAAATTTTTTTTCATAGACCACTAAACGGCCCATAACTGCTGGAAATGCTTTTAAAACATCAATGATAGCCTTGGTTAAAACATTGAATAGTAAAATGCCATTTTACGTGAGATGTATAAAACCAAATGAAAATAAGGCTCCTGTTGGGCTGGATTATAAAAGGGTTGTTCATCAAGTATCCTATTTGGGTCTGTTAGAAAATGTCAGAGTGCGAAGAGCTGGATTTGCTCACAGGCAGCCCTACAGTAGATTCCTTAAAAGGTTAGTCTACATTTATACCAAGTGGCAAATAATACTGTTATATTAAATTATGTTATACTTTGCACTAATATTTTAGATACAAAATGATAAGTGGTTTTACTTGGCCAAATTATCAATGTAGCGATAAAGAAGCCACTAGAGCCTTGATAGATGAAAATCAATTTGCAAATGATGTTAAATATGGAAAAACGAAACTATTTATACGATCACCTCAAACATTATTTACTCTGGAAAAAGTATTTAAGCATGACAAATAAAAATATATACTGATAATTAGTTTGATCAATTTTTTTTTAGATGAGAGCAGAATTAATTCCAGCTATTGTAATATTATTGCAAAAGCAATGGCGTGGTGCTATTTGTCGAGCTAAATTCCAAAAAATGAAAGCTGCATATTTTATTATAAAATTTTATCGACGTTATAAAATTCGAACCTACATCCACTCTGTTCTAGAAGCACATAGGTTGGTAGTATGTTTTTAATTTTTAAACCATACTTGGTTTTAATGGAAAGTAATTCAATTTATATTTTTCAGAACTTGTGAAATGAATGCACATCGTAAAGAGCCTATAATTTGGCCACAATCAAACTTTGCTGTTCGTCAGTTGGAACCGTCACTGAAGTCTATTTATAAACGATGGAAAGCGTTTAAACTTTTAAGTCCATACCTTAGAAGTGAATGGCCACAATTGCGGTGTAAAGTACATGCTGCATCATTATTATGGGGAAAACGACCTAGTTGGGGTGGAGAACGTATGTGGAGAGGTGATTATCTTTCATCACCAACAGAAAACGTAGAAAATGCTAATTTTATGGTTGCTTTGAATAATTTGAAGAACTCTGACCGATTTGATCAGGTATAGAATATAAACTTAAGATTTAGAATATATTGTGTATTACAACTACTGTGGTTAATCTGAAAATATTTGATGCAGGTGTTGTTTTCAAGTTTCATTCATAAAACAAATCGTTTTAACAAATGTGCAGATCGCGCAATATTAATTACTGATTGGGCCATATATAAGTTAGACATTACGAAGTTTAAACCAATGAAAAAAGGAATGCCCATTCAAGAAGTATGAACTTAATGATTACATTTATACTGCAGATATTTATGATATTATTTTTTAGGTTACAGGAATGAGTGTAAGTCCAGGACAAGATCAGTTAGTTGTAATTCATTCTAACCGGGGTAATGATCTTGTGGTTACTTTAAAATCAACTGCAGACTCGAGTGAAGACAGAATTGGCGAACTTGTCGGCGTTATTAGCACTAGATATTTCCAGTAAGAATATTTTTTTATTTTCAATCTGAGACATAAAAAAATTGACCATATGTTAAGCCTGTTGCTTGTGTAATTTAATTTATATTTTTGCTCTAAAGAAATATTAAATTTTTTTAATTTAAGTGCTTTTATTTCCATGAACATTATAGCACTATTAAAAAATGCATATCATTTCAACAGTGCTATACAAGTATTAGTATTGTTTATATTATTACTTAAATAAGCATACAATAGTACCTACTATATTATTACTGTATGGTAGATATCATGCTAGTTGTGATATAACTATATGCTTTGAAATATTAAATTAATAATTGTTAATAGAAAACAGATTTAAACTCCAACAAATACTACATTGACTCTTAAATTACCATAAATTGTAATAATATTCTAACCTCTAAAATTGTAAAATAAAAAACTTAGTAAATTGTTCATAAAATATGTTTATGTGTTTGTATTTAATTTTAATTTTTTAAATATAGTTTTATACTTATTGGATCATATTATAATAGCTTTTGTTACTTCGGCATTCCCCGCCTCCCCGGGGATTTAATTTGGCAATAATATGATAATATTACGAAACTACTGACCAAATTTCATTTTCATAGCTTTAGTGATCCCAGCAAGTCTAATTTTTATATTTTACCCTTTTTTACTCTCTTTAGAGATTGTATTTTGAAAACTCTATGTTTGGTGCTCATATAAGTTGTATAAGGAACCTCTGGGAAAAATTTTAAGTCTCTAGTCCCAGCGGTTTATATTGTGCATTGATACATCAGTTTATCCTATTATATATAAGATATAATATTTTTATATGTTGTCGTATTCTAAAATTTTTTTTGTGTATAACCATTGAGTATTTTCATATAATCAATGGTATGACATAATATAGAAATACTTAACATTTGCATCATAAAAATGATCAAAATTATGTTGTATGATTTTAGGTTGAGAAATTCAGAATTACCAGTGAATGTGTCCAACAAATTCAATTGTATGTTAGGCAAAAAATCTCGAATGCTTCGCGTTGAAGTCAACCCACAAACTTCAACTGCAAGTTTTCGAAAAGATGCTAATGATGGTATTGTGTACATTATACCACCTAATGTTGTCCATCCATTTATAAAGGCTTAAATATTGTTAATATACGTATTTTAACGTCATAAAAATAATTTTATTCAACTTGTAAAAGAATTCTTAAGTATACTATCAAAAATAAGAAAATTTTCTTGACTAAAATTATTCTATCGGTAATCCAGCAGTATTACATTATTGATGACTTATTCTTAAATTCTTAAAACAAGTTGAACATTAATGAGTGTATTATATGAAAAAAATGTAATTATATTTATTCAAACTATCGACTAACAGGGTGATTTAAAAATAATTGTTTTAATTATTGATTAACAAATGTTGCCATTGAAATTATGTGCCTTATATTAATTAATAAACTGTGATTTCTAATTCTAGTTCATTTACATTAATTCTTTATTATTTTGTGCAATTATAGTATTTTGTATTTTTAATTTTCATCACATTTCATCATAATTATTTTTACAATTTCTCAATTCTTCATAAGAAACTTTAATTTTAATTTTTATGTTTATATGATATTTAGTTTAAACAGTTAAACCTCTAATACCAGGATTATTTTAACTTTTTAATATAATAATAAAATTGTCTTTACTTGCAATTGTTATTATTTTTAATTTATAAGAATACGAGTTATATATTATTGAAAGCATATTTTAGAAGTGTAAACATATTTGTTTATTTTATTATAATATTCTATACTTGATCAACTTACTAAAAACAAATTTTTATTTTATGATCAATACATTATAATGAGATATAATTTTTGTAAATAGATTTAAATATTGTTAGTTTATATTTTGCAAATGTGTGAAAAAAATTGTTAACACTGAATTACAAATTCTAAACAGGTTGTTTGTTTCTAACTTATCCTATTTATGTGTGGTAATGTAACTTATTTTAATAAAACCACTTTTTTTTAATTAATTATATATTTTTAAGGTATTTTTACATATGATTTGTAAAATTAAATATATGAATTACGTTATTTTTATTTTTTTTTTTGTTTAATGCAATTCCATCAATGTTATAATTTTAATAAATCTATGTTTATTTTTCCATATTATATTATGTAATTTATTTGTTGTTTTTATTAAAAGATATTCTATTTTTGATTCTTCTTATTTGTTTTGTCGACTAAGGTATGTTGTATAATCGTGTATATTTTTATTTTTTACATTCATAATCATCAATTATTATATTTTAATATTTTTTTTTTTAATGTTTTGGGTAATTATTAATTTTTATCAAAGATCACATTTTATTGGTTAAGTAACGTGTTTTTAAAATGCCATGGTCACATAAAATTGTAGCTCAAAATATTTTTTATACATTTTTAATTTCATATTATGTAATAAAATATTTAACACATTGAATGTAATTTGTTATAATTTCAACATGATAACAGACAAGCAGTTAGGAAGTTGTTATAATATGTTAATTACATTTACCCTATTCAAGATGATTCAACAAATGAAATAATTTATGTCGTTTCCATTATTTTTAATTTTTTTTTTACTTTTAGTACTTCAAATTTGTTTTTAAAAAACTTATTAAAGTTTAGTCATAAATGATTATTGTTTTTTAAATTTTTTGAAAATTTAAATGTATTAGATTACACAGTACTACATGATAAAATTGTTTGGCACTCATATTATTGTTAATTTTCACAAACAAAAAAAATCATAAAAAATTAACCGATAACCCTTTATTGAAGTTTATAAGCACCAACATTTTTTAAAATCTGTGTCACGAAATAACTGTTCTACATTTTTTTATTAACAGTAGAACAAAGTTTGAAATTTCACAACATGGGTTTCAAAAACAAAAATAAATGTTTAAAATATTTTTAATGTAGCGCTGTACAATATAATTTGTCGAAAATTAAAAAAGTGAAAAATAATGAATAGAATAAAAGTTCTTACGTTTGTCGAACTATCCTAAAACTATATATAATACAAATTTAATGTTTTATAAATTTTGATTAATTTTGATTAGCATATTTTAAAAATTTGCACTTTTTCATTTGTTGAAACCATCAGTTTTAAATTATTGTTTATATTTATCCTATTTTGCTATAATATATATATATATATATATACGTACGGGGCTGTTTTTCAAATTTTGCCTCCCTGGGGCAACAAAATCGACCCATAGGGAATGTTATATACATGGTTACATAATATAATAAACGTAAAGGTTTTGAAATTTGGCGCCCTTAAAAAATTGTCGCTAAGGGCAACACGGGACCATTGACCTCCCCTAAATACGTAATGTATATATTGTACACACTATTAAATAAATATATTTTACATTTAAATGATGTTACTAAATGAATAATAATAAGAGAGGAGACATGAATAGTGTACCATCATAACGACATAACCTGAACAAAAATATATTTTTGATGTATCAGGAAACAAAGTATCTGTAACTTTGGAACTTGCAGGTACCTCCTATATCAATATTTTTCTGATGAGATTGTTCTATAACTAGAATGGCATCTGGATGGCTGTTATAATTATTTATTATATTAATGATAAATAAATTAAAATACATTTATATTTTACATTTATTATAGAATACATAGTAATCTATTTAATACCGAAAATATTCAATTAAAGTTTATACGAACAAAACTAATATATTCAAAAACAATTAATTATAAGTATTTACAATGTATATTATACAATATAAGATATTATTCATCGATTTCATCTTCCATTAAGTGTCCAAGTTTAATCTCTTTATTGGTAGTGGTTCCATCTGATTGACGTTCAGGTCGATGCTTCTTCTTTTGTACCTTTTTGCCAAATTCATATTCTGGCATAATTAACTTAGTGCTCTGAAAACTTGGTTTAATTTCTTGTTCTAGGGACTTAACTGTTTTCTTGAACACTATTTTCTTATTTCCTTCATTGTCGTTGACGTCATCTTGCGATTTCCTGGTTTTCATTTCTTTAATAAATGCAAACGCAGCAGCTGCATTGCTCTTGTCATTCATTTCATTCACGTCAGCCAACGAGTACTTGGTCCATTTATGCGGGTGTAACTTGAAATCTGGCGCACGATGCTTTTCGATTATGCGCCAAGGCGGTATCTCGGGTTTGACGAACAGGCTGTCCTTGCCACGGAATTGTTTTGTCAACGAACGGCCGTACCTGCGTTCTACTCGGCCATTGAGTATGTCATGTGCATCGGCCGTGATAACCTTTGTGATTTTCGACCCCAGCTCCTTCTCCGCTTGATCAAGCACGGCGAACAGGTTGGTGCGCTTGGTCTGGAACTGTTCGGAGTCGCCATCGAACGTCGGGTTCTGAAACGACATGTTTCCTCCCGACCAGGCGATATCGTAAACTGATACGGCTATACGGACACTACGCCGTGACGGTGCGCATGGGGCTTTCCGTTCGTCGAGGTCCGGATTCCAACTACAAACGCTTGTCCCGTCGCCTTCGTGAAACGTACTCTACCATGGGAACATTGTACACCACGACAATTAATGATCTACTGCGACGAACCAAAATATTATTGTTTTCTTCTACGCGTTATCAGTCACTAAACACCGTTCGGGCTCGCTGTGGTCGCCCGCGACCGCGGTTGTGGTTGCCATCGAGTCTTCTAGGACGTCTCTTGCCACTTGTGGCGGGCAAAGAAATCAATACTCACGGGCAAAACGCCGACGACGACGACATACGCCATTACCACTAATTTGTATACATTGGTACGCACCCCCGGACGTGTCACAACTCATCGCTCCGAGACGTGTAACTGCCGTTGGAAAACAATTGAAATCAAGTAATAGGTGCCCGTATAAAATAATACATCATCGTCGCCAGAGGAGAGGCTGGACCGCGATGAAGAACATCTCCAAAACCAATCGGGCGTACGTGATCGCGAATCTGTCGACTAATCACGAGAGCAACGTAACGCTGGCCAACGAGATGATCGAGAAAGCATGCGTGAGCCATTTATACACATACTATACGTACACATAAATACGCCGATTCCGGTATCACGCGTTTTCTATAATATTCAATAGTTATTATGTAATATAAAATAATAAAATGTAAAATAGTTCGTATTTCATACGTTGACCTCTCTTGCACCCGTGCATTAGGTACAGTCTGCGTTGCGCGCATTCTACGTCCGTCCGATTTGCCGTGTACGAAAATAAACGCGCAGGGGACTGCAGGTGTTTGAACGTATATGCCGCGACTTTCCCGATGGTAAACTGTCCGTCGCACACCGCACACCCTGTACATAATCGGGCACAACGCCGTGGTTACATCACGGGGTACGCAACCATTGTGGCTCTCGTTAGACGCGCGTAAAACATAATATTATAATGTATTATATTGTGTACACGAATACACGTCGAATCGTATTGTTATAACCGGAAAATTTGCCTTTCTGTGGAATGTGCACTTTGTACATATAGTCGCAGTGAATGCACTTACTCCATTTGTTGTCAATGTGTTCTCCGTCTGAAACTAACGTCCGCACGAATATCATAGGTACCTATACTGCTGGCAGTTGTCTGATGTACAAGAGTTTATATTATACGCGCACGACGTGCACTGCCTGCATTTATGTGCTTATAGAAGGATTTTGTGTCGATTTCTGCAGTTTTATCGTATCTCTCTCTCTCTCTCTCTCTCTCTCTTCGTAACTGCAGGTAACTTGCGTGTACCGTACAGCCGTGAAGTAGGGATTTATTATTATTTTTTTTTTTTTACTGGTTAAACATACCACACGCACAAACGATATGTCGAAACGTAAGCTGAAAATGTTAACGATCGCGGAAAAAGTAAACGTCATCAACATGGTAGAGCGCAGTGGCAAGAAGAACTACGAGGTCGCTTATGAGTTCGGCATACCCAGCTCCACGTTGTCAACTATTTTAAAAAACAAAACTAAAATCATGATGAACTTTGAATTGCAGCCTAGTCGGAAAAAAATGAAGCTCTCGGAATTTCCTAATCTAGATTCTAGCTTGTTGAAGTGGTTCATCCAGTGCAAGAGCAAGAACGCACCCATTAGCGGGCCCATATTGAAACAAAAAGCCGACGTATTTGCAAAGTCATTGGGATACGCTCATTTCAAAAATAGCAGTGGTTGGCTGGACAAGTGGAAGAAGCGAAACAACATAGTATTGCGAAAACCCCACGGCGAATGCGTGAAGCCGGCCAATAAAGATCAACGTGTCACGTTGTGGAAAAATTATCTTTCAAGTGACGTGTGTAAGAACTATTTACCCGACGACATCTTCAGCGCCGATGAAACCGGAATGTTTTTCAAACATCTACCGGACAGCACTAATAATAAAAGTCTAGTTCGAGAAGATTGTAGTGGTGGCAAACGGAGCAATGAACGCGTTACAGTTCTTTTGTGTACGAACATGAGCGGTACCGAAAAACTTACACCATTGATCGTTGGAAATCTTTTGACACCAAAATGCTTTGAAGGTATTAAATCTTTACCGGTCGACTACGAATCGAATCCAAAATCTTGGATGACCGCTACGTTGTGGAATAAATGGCTTGAAAAAGTCGATAAAAAAATGTCTATGGAAAATCGTAAAATCATATTATTTATTGATAACTGCACTGCTCATGCCATTGTCCCAAATTTAAAAGCAATCACCATCAAGTTCTTACCTGCCAACGTATCTTTAAAACTTCAACCATTTGACTTGGGCATAATTCAGAGCTTTAAAATATTTTACAGAAAAGAAATAATACGCAAAATTACTTATAGTATTGCTCTTCAACAAGCGTTTTCAGTTAATTTATTACAAGCTGTAAGAATAATTGATAAATCATGGAGACAAGTCACTACAGAAACAATATTAAATTGTTTTAAGAAAGCAGGGTTTTCAACGTCAAGTACTTTGACTCAAACGGCTTTCAACGAAGAACCTCAATATGAAAAAAATTGTCCTGAATGGTCTTATATTTCGAACAAGTTCAATTTAAAATCGGAAGACACATTCAGTAATTATCTCAAAATTGATGAAAACCTTGCAATATGTGGTGATTTAACCGATTCTGAAATTGTGTCTGAAGTAACGGGAATAGCGGGGTTGACCATTGATACGAGTGACAATGATAGAGACGATTGTTCAACTTTAAAAAAAGTTACAATCAGTGAAGCAACTAAAGCATTGGATATTGTACGCAGTTTCATTGAAACGACGGAAGGTATGATTGAAAAACATTATTTATTTCAAGTACAAAAATATTTTTATAATTTTATATATTTATTTTAGGAATGAACGAAGTTCATTTTAAAGCATTGGGAACTATAGAAGATGCGATGGACAAAATAAAACGTATTACAGAACTTATCAAAACTTATTAAAAAATATTTGTAGTGAAAAATTATAAAACTTTATTATTGTTATTATAATATTATACATAATTGTTATGATAAAGAATTAAAATGTATACAGTATAATATACTTACTACGTGTACAAATCAGTGTTTTGTTATTTAATATGCAATTTAAATTTAAGAAATCATTTATTAAAACATATAAGTAGTATGGAAAATTATAAAATTAAAACTGTAATTTAAGGAAGTAATAAAATTACAAAGGCAACTTTTATAATCGAGAAGTTCAGAAATGTTAGCATATGGGACATTGAAGGTTGGGGCTACCAATTTTAGTAATTTTTTTATAATACTAATAAAAAGTCCTCGTATTAAATTAATTACCAATTTCCTTAATCCTGTTATACTTTTCCAAACATATGTTTCCATGATAATATATTGTGTGTAGGTACAGTATAATGTAAGATAGAAAATTAACAGTTCGTTTAATACGAATTTTATACTTGGTATTAAAAATAACTTAAATATCGTTTTCTTAGGAATGTGGCGCTGATTACGTATTGATGGAACTTGATGAAAGTAATAATCCATTTTCAAGTGAAGATATTGATAACTTTCATAAATTGGCACAAGAAAATGGAGCAATTTTTACAACCAAATCATTTGTGGTAAGACATATTTTAGAATATTTCAACAGCTACCTATATTGTAGTTCGCATTTGATATGTATCTATGCAAATTTCAGAATTCAATTCGGCAAATCTCTCCTATACAACAATTTAAGGAAGTAAACGAAGACGAAGAAGAAATCGGTAATGATGTACAACAAGCGATTGCTTTGGATACAGAAAATGATAATGGCAATGACCCTAAAACGTACGAGACTGTTGATCTAGTTGAGAAAATTCAACAGAAATTTCCTAAACACGAACTTCAGTTTTGGGAATTTCAAGAAATAAGCACGTGTCTTCCTGAAGTTGTTGTTGCTATTGGCATAAAAGTAATTCCTTTTTTCTTATTCCTTAATTAAATATTCCAGTTTTTTTTATAATATAAAAATATGTTAGTATAAATAAAAGTTATTAGTATTATTTCCACTTATATGATTATACAATATACAAGATATTTTACTTTGAGTACCAATATTTATATAAGAGAATGTTGCGTCATTTGGACGCGGTCAGTCTTACGTAAGATAATAAAATTGGGTGCATACTTCATAGAACGTTATTTCTAAGCCTACTATTTTGACGAAATACTATTTTTACGAATATCAGTCCGACATATTTTATAATTTATATTTATACATACAATAGACTTATGCTTTAAATAATGTACAACTGACTATTAAAAAGGCACGATGAACGCCATATTTCCATTAAACTTCTGATTTCGAAAAAAAAAAAAAAATACAAGTCTTCAAGAAGATCTTTCTAAAATTAATTACAATGTAAAGGGGCGCGCGGGTTAATTAATTTTTGACACCAATAAATTTTACAAACCAATAATTTAAAAAAAATATAGATGCACCAATGAGAAAGATCACAGCTTAACTAATAGTGAAATAAAAAAATTACTTGCTGGAAACTAGGTATAAAAAAAAATACAAGTTCTGATTCAATAATACTACTAACAGTTAGTAATTAAAAAAAAAAAAAAAAAATATCCGATGAAGCATCAACAGGTAGGGTATAACAGGTATGCCCTAATAACAGGTAGGCATCACAGTAAAATTTGAATTTTTATAAACTTAAAACAAATTAAATATGAATTTGTATGTAAATCTATATTATAACTATTAATTTAATGAGTATAAGTAATAGATTATACATTTATATACTTCAACACTTGGCACTGTTTTTACTAGCAGTAATAAAATATAATGTTTAGTCTAGTACAGTTATAATAATATATTATATAGTAATTAATTAAAATCATCCACAATCCACATCCACATGGCTTGTAAATTGTGGGCATTGTATAATACAATAATAATCTCAGACAGAGTTTACAACAACCATTTCTACACTCAGTGTCTTGAATTTTAATTTGTAATACACATATATAAATATATTATTTATTCTAGAAAGATATTCTTGAATATAAGTATTATATGTGCATAAATTAGATTTTGAATTTTAAATTCAATAATTCGTGATAATAATATTATTCGTTGAAGTATATAGTTGTGTCAGAATATTACGTGTATCGGTATGGCGTGCATATATGCATCCAATTTATTACCATCGTTCAATTTCCGTATCATGTGCGTCGATTTTACCAAAACGAAATGATGAACATTCATGCTAGTATATGCGAAACGTATTAGAGTTTGGGCTTTGTGAAAATCGTGATTTGTGTATTTTTAGATAGTTTTAAATATTTTTCTTTATTTTAATTTTGTTTTACACACAATTATATTTACTAGGCAATATCTTGCAAGTTTACGTTGGATGACAAATGCATTGGTTATGATCATACAATGTCTATCCATACTAGAGATTTCCGTACTATGGTGACCAATATTAGGACAGTTGAAGTTGCACTAGGAACTGGCAAAAAAGACCAACTTTCCCCTTCCGAACTGCCATGTTTTAAAAAGTTATTCAAAAGTGTTGTAGCTGCGAAAAATTTAGAGCGTGGATCCATAATAAAGGCAGACGATATAAAAATCAAAGTTAGTGATACGCAGAGCATGTGTGGGTTCTATTTTCCAATTGTAATTGGTCGGCAGTTGTTATCGGAAGTTGATGAAGATGATCCAATTTTCGTGTCTGATTTTGACGGGTGAGATACCAGCTTGTAAGTACTATCCACGCTGCGCGCATAAAATAACAGAAAATACTTCAGCTGAAAAATAATTGATTGGACAAGTATTTTAGTAAATCGTGTTTTAGCCTATAGTATTTTTATACGACAATATTATCGCTGACATTATTTCATCCGATAAATATTTTGGCTGAACCGCGTATTTCAATCGACCAATATTTTGACCGATTAACAATATCTTAACTTTTTTAACTGCAAATAATTAATTAAATACCTACACAATATAGACCATGTTTATGAGTTTTATAACTATAATAATAAGCGCAGTGGCATAGCCATCCAAAACTTCTAGAAGCCATCTCAAAAAATGCGAATAAAATAGAAACATTTAATTCAATAAATATTACATGTGGTATCTCCATTAAGCTTCTGGAAACAAGTGCGAGTGTGTGACTAAACATCGGCTAAAATACTTTCAGCCATAATATTTTCCGGCTAAAATAATTATTGTCTATAAAACTGTCGGCTTTAATATTTTCAGCTAAAAAATAACATCTCTTACTTGTGTATTCGTATAAATAATATTTAAATCGATTAATTTATGTATTTCAATTTTTACTTAGAATAAATTAATAACTTAATAAGCTATGATTCATTATAATATTATAGAATACAAAATTCAATAAATATTATCATAACTAGTTGTACCTATTCTACATTTTGGAATCTAAAACAATATTTTGATGAGCTTATCGTGGCTTTAAATGTAGACTATGGGGTTTTTAAAATGATTTTTTTAGTATTGATAAATTTTTATATTAAAAAAAAAAATAAAATACACAGCTAATTTAAATGAACTATAAATAAAGTACTTATTTAATAATATGATTAAAATAAGTTAAACCGATTAAATTGTTTTATTCATAATCATAAAGTATTTTATATTGATTGTAGGCTGAAACATTATACTCATTATATGCCATACGACGACCCAGTATCAGAGTTCATAGACCATGTAGCCAAAATTGATCTTGGCCGAAGCATAAATTATAAAAGTCCGTGTTATATTATTGCTGAAATTGGACAAAATCATCAAGGTGACATAATGATGGCCAAAAAATTGATTAAGCTAGCTAAGGTAAGGAACTGATGATAAAAACATATTGTGCATACTTTCTACTGAACTGTAGTTTAAGTGCAAATAAATAAATCATAATATATATATATACATATATATATATATATTCGACTATCATATATGATGCCATTCGCCATTATATATTATTATGTAATTATTAACTTCATAAATATTTACATTTATATGCATACTTGATACTTCAGAATTTAATATAATCGTATTGCTTATATATTATAATATCATTATATACAGTAACATCTGACTTAGCGGACATTTATGAGTATAATAAATACCTCTCTTAACGGACAAAATGCGATTAAGTCCTGGTAAAAAAAAATGATAGATAGAATCTTGTCTATGACGGACATTTTTTATGGTCCCGTATTCTTGTCACTGTGTGTTATAATATGTATATAGGTTTCATACAGGTTTCACTAGTATACAGATTTCAAACATTTATTAAATTATATTTTTGAAATAAATTTTAAAATCTTTTTATTTGCTCTCTTTTCTTATTCAGTATACATAATACAGATATACTTCGTTAATTTTACCTTATAACCTAACCTTAAAATAAACTTAATCCAATAATTATTATATAGATGCATTAAAATGTGTGTTCTTTTAGAAATGTGGAGCTGACTGCGTAAAATTTCAAAAAAGTTGTGTCACTGAAAAATTTACAGTGTTGGCCTTAAATAGACCATACGACAGTAAAAATTCTTTCGGTTCGACCTACGGTGAACATAAAAATTTCTTAGAATTCACAGAGGAACAATACAAAGAATTACGAAAGTATGCTACGAAAAAGGTCGGAATTCATTTTACCGCTTCAGCAATGGACCCGGTAAAATTTGAGTTTTACTATTTTTAACGACAACTATTCCACTCTAGCTCATTTTTTCTCATTGATTTCTCAAATTGCCTCTTATTTTATAGTTTATATAGTTCTTTAAAAAATTATCCGAATCGGTTATACTACTATAGCAACATTTGATAATTTAATTTAAAACAAATGAATTATTAATAAAATACATTTTATATTATTGAAATTTATACTATTTTAATTTTTAATTACAAAATGTATATACGTAAAACAAGAAACTTTTTTGATTTTATAAATCTTATCTAATGGCCATATCCAAATGTATTAACGTCATTAACACGACATTGAACTATACTATGCAAATAAAAATTAGAAAGATATTATACTCATATATTTCATGATCACATTTAAATATAAACCAATTTTTATACAAATAAATACAATGCATATTAAATTATATTATTGTGGAAGTATAGTTTACCACCCAATAGACTTATTTTACCCATTTTTTTTTTAAGAGTTAATGGAATCGACTAAAATTATGAGCTCCTAACACATTTGAAATCGAAATGAAATCATTGCGTCTTTAGTCTCCTATAAGTACTGGTCATATACACGCCACAATTCATTCCTCATTATTATTTTTCAGTATTTAAATAATTTTACAAGTCATGAATATTTCTATGTGTTTAATTATTTTTACAAGTCTCTGATAATATTTAAAAATGAATATTATTTTACGCGTCTTAAAATATGGCCAGTTCAATCGCAGACAATGTGCAGTAGTATACAAGAAGTTTAAGTATATCGCTTCTGCATTATCGAACAACCTCATCGATTCCAAAACTTGTACCTTAGACTTCGCTGCACGCAAATTTATAAGCATTGAATTGGCCCCGACCGAGCAGTTCAGAGTAACCGCATATATTCTAACATCATCACGACATATAACTATTACAGTACATTTTTTATGTAGAATATATGCACATATTGGGGAATTCTTAATATGAATAATAATATGTTCTCCATAAGTGCGTTAGTGCATATATTCTACATAAAAAGTGTACTGGAATAGTTAGGTGTCGTGATGATGTTAGAATAATATGTGCGGTTACTCTGAACTGCTCGGTCGGGGCCAATCAAATGCTAATAAATTTGCGTGCAGCGAAGTCTAAGGTACAAATTAAAACAACAAAAGCAAAGTCGAATAAAAATTGAAGATTGGTAAAAAGACCAATGAAATTATTAATTTCTCATATTTTATAATTTTAAAATATATTATACCTTATTTACATATCACTTATGCATTTGCTAAAATTATATATTTTAACTTTCAGTAAATACAAATTAGCTCCTCCTCCATTTAATATTTCTATAGATCTGTCCCTGGATAATATCATCATTTTATTTATAGATCAAGTGAACGCATAAATAATAATTTACGTTGTTGTATGGGGGTCATGTAATCAATATAGGTTCGTATAATACATCGAAAAATCAATATATATTACCGGAATTTCATAAACGATCTGAATATACAATTATTAAATATACAAATAATATATAATTAACTTACTATTATTGCTTATATTATAATTTATAATGTATAGTTATTAATTACCCATCTGTGGTGTTCATAGGTTTCTTTCGATTTTATCATCAGTCTCAAAGTGCCTTTCGTGAAAATTGGATCGGGCGAAGCGGGCAATTTGTTGTTACTGGAAAAGGCTGCTAAGAATTACGTTCCTCTCGTCATATCCACTGGTATGCAGACGCTGGCTGATATACGGATCGTGGTCGAGACAGTCAGTCGGTACCACAATGACTTCGCATTGTTGCACTGCGTGTCCGCGTACCCGACGCCTCCAGAAGAAGCCAATCTGAACATGATCAAGACACTTCGCAAAACTTTCCCGAACACGATTATTGGCTATTCCGGTCACGAGGTCGGTTCTTGTATAACCGCAGCATCGGTAGCACTTGGTGCTAAAGTAAGAAAAAATAATCATGAAATGTATTATATGCGGTATTCAATAATGATATATGTATACTATATATCATGGAACTATGTAACGAGTTACAAAATACTAATTGATAATTTCATTATGGTTTTAGATTGTTGAAAGACATATCACTTTGGACAGAAATATGAAGGGATCGGATCACATTTGCTCGTTAGACCCATCCCAGTTCAGCAAACTCGTCAGAGACATTCGTTATATCGAAAGCAATTTAGCCATTTAATTTTCTACGTCGTACTCGTTTTTTGATACTTATTATGCTATCCCAACGTGTTCATATACCAATATCTATTAATATTTCATATAGTATAGTATATTTTATTAATTATTTTCCTTTCCATGTATTATGTAAAACAAATTAAAAATCACTATTTTATACATAAATTATCATGTATATTCTCACAGTGCCCCATTTATGGAAGGGGTGTAACGAATCTCTACATACACTCACTATTTTATTTCTTTTTGTACCTTTTTAACAACAATAATGTTAGCGATTGCAACACTATAGATAAGTGATGGTATTTGTAAGAACCATTTTTTTGTATTTGTATAATAATATAATAATAATTATCGTATTACATTTCATTTGTTTAAAGTTTAAACAATATATGCCTGGATGCATCAGGATTGCCTACATACAGCACCGTCTAAGATGCATTATGGCATTGATTACGCAACATTTAGAATGTGTTGTGAAAAGTCAAGTTTGTGGTGGATAATGTAAATTATAATATAATTTTATCCACATTATTAGTAAATATGCACGAATGTACGATTAAAATTTATTTATTTCAATAGTTGTCATGAATCCGTAGCTCGGGTATCGACGGTTCAATTACCGTTGATTATCTATAGGTAGGTATGATATCGATAAGTATAAATATGACGTGGTATTGCAAACTAGCCTTATGCACGTTATGTTATCGAGGTGACAGTTCTGAATAAATAATATTGAGTTTTTTTGTTTTTTCACGAAACACAACATCAAACACATATCAGTCTTCTTCATCAATCGCTCTGAAATGTTTTTGTGTTTTGTAAAACGTTTTCTGCCGTCCTTCTTAGTACGAAATTATCTATTAAAATAATTTTTGAAACCAAGAACCCTTCCCCTCCCCCTTACATGTTTTTGTGTTTCGAAAAAGAGCGTGAATTAAGTATCATACGTATTAAACTTTATAGATCATGTATATCAGCTGTAAGCGGGCGTCCGCATATAATATTATGTTTGTGCACACGGCTGGAATTACCGATAGCGTTGTGGACTCCCAAGGTGTTAGAATTAGCTATGGTTCATAGCTTAAATCTAACACCTGACATATATTTTTATCTATTTTTGCGATAAATAATTATTTTATTTGATAGTGTGTTGAAATCAACTGGCGATTGATTCACCAACAATTTTTTCCTTGTTAATTTTAAATACCTAGGCTTTGACATTAGACACACGGCCTTTTTCAGAAATGTTACTAATATACAAATAATATATAAACAACCATATACGTACAGCATGCCATAACATAACAAATTAAATAAAACATCAAATATTAACAAAATAATATAGTAGCTATTTGGTTTTACGATGATGTGAGTGTGTATTTTATGTGTGTATTGTATGTAAGCTTTTTTTTTTTTTATTAACTATAATATATTCCAAAACAAAACATTTTGTAGGTATTAGGACTGGATATAGGTACGTGGTGGCCTATGGGCGGAATATAATGTGGGGGCCCCAAATAAATAAACTGGACAATACATGTTTTGCTTATAAAATAATATTTAGTCTTATCTGTTATAATATTTAGAATGCATTGTAATACAATTTAGTAAAAAAATAGTTAGTGACAAAATTGAACATAAAAATAATTTAAAATTAAATGCCTGCAACTTTTCTTGATTTTATTATTGCAAAATCTTCTATAACATTTTCAAAATCAAGGTTTCTTAAAATATCATGAGCTGAGCTCATTCTTGCCAAGTGCTTAAGTCTGTCTTCATTCATAGAAGTGCGCAATCTATTTTTTAGATGTTTTAAATTAGAAAATGATCTTTCACAGCTGGAATTTGTGATCATTAGTACAAGAAAAATTCGAAGATAATCTTTTACTTCTTTGTTAATTCATATTTTATACATTGAATGTTCCTGATTAACACTGTTTAATTTACTTATTTCATCTTTAAAAACTTTTAATAGTAATAGTACCTATTACTATTATTACTATTACCTATTCTTTGATAAAAATTGAATTTTAAACAGAAAAAAAATGTATATGTTGTACATGTTGTATTGTAAAATAATGTACCAGTTGCTCTCACATAGTCACATATTATATATTTATATACACGGCATAAATGGTATTAAACTCTGTTTCACTATTTATGTATGCTTTGAGAATTATATTTATAAAACGTTTTCATTCATTATTTATTATAATTTATGAGAATAAAATTTGAAATTAAACGTTTCATCAGCCATCAACGTCAAAATAATAAGACGAGTACATGCATTTTCCCACTTTTATGATTTTGTTCCCCAAAATTTCATAAAATGGAATTTAACAAATTGGAAACATAAAAATCGACAAAAGTTAAATTGTGGGTATGGTAAGTATAACATTTAAAATATGTGAAAAGTCGATATTAGGAAGACTTCGTAACGAACTCAAATCAGTTTTCTAAATTATTATTGCATTAATTGATCGATGGATACTTTAGAAAATGTTTAAATCCTATGTTGGGCGTGTGATAGACAGAAAATTATGGCTCACAACCACGAATTAAGATATATATTATATCTTAATTCGTGCTCACAACTTACAAGTTATCATTGCACTCTTATCACATGATATTATATTATTATCATAGAATATGATTATGTTCTAGGTTATTATCTTTTTTTTTGTTGCAAGTGTTAACCACTAAAGTCTCAAGACTCAAATAATATATTGAATATTGTCGTTAAATCTTTATGCTGCTGACATTACAATACTTAATTATTATAATTTATAAATAATCTGTTTTGTGATTTTAGCAACTATGGTGAGTTACAAGTCGTATAAAATCTTCCTTGTTTTAATTTGTTTTTTAATATTTGATTTTTGATGATATTATAATGTTTATAATCTTCAATCACTTCTTTGGTTGTGATACATTTTTTTTTTTCATCAATGAAGTTTAAATACTCGGGTTAAGGTAGTTGATATAATTTTCTATGTTTTTATTTGCCGATTGAATTGGCACTTATATGTGTTTTTCTTGATATTGTTTTCAGAATCCATTGCTATTATCATTATTTGTCATTATACAATGGACTCAGCTACAATTAAAGTACGAAATTTACCTCCACAAATTTCCTGTGAAGATAAAGAAGAATTTCTCAAGTACTTTGGTGCTAAATATGTGAAAATATTGACTTCAAAAACAAATAGAAGTATTGCTTATGCCAGGTATTTTGTTTTTCCCGTGTATTTGCTTATAATTTGGCTTTATATAACTCTAACTCAATATTTTTAATCAGATTTGAATCAAAAGAATTTGCTGAAACTGTTATCCAACGGTTGCACCAAAAAGAACTATTGGGTCATAGGCTGACTGTCGAGTTGTCTCCAAATGATCTCGATGTCAATCTTATGAAATGTCCCAAACCACTACCTGAAATAGAATGCAATACAGATGAGGTGAAAAAATTACAAGAAGCGTATTTAAAAAAGTTAAATAGCTGGTCTACAGCTATTGACTTAAACCAACCACCACCTTATCACCTGCGTTACAGTTACCCTGACCCAAATCCTCATATACTGTCGAATATTGCAAGTGCGTTAGCCTGTAATCCAAAGTTTTACTACCAGGTTCTTCACTTAATGAATCGGATGAACCTTCCAGCACCATTTGATTCTGTTCATAGTAGCACACTGAAAAATTTTATGAAAATCGAAACTGCCGATAAGTATACAACTACTGTTGAGACTGATCCAGAACTCTCAGAGTCAGAAATGGAAAGTGAAGGCGAAAGTGAACATATTGATCTTGTAGAATCTAAGCTTTCTTCAACTAGAAGAACATTTTCTAAAAATATGATCCCTAAGCGTTTAAAAGTCGTCACTGGTATAGTTAAAAAAAAACGTAAAGTTGAATTGGCTAATGTTTTTGACACTGTTGAATGTGAGGTGCCAAAAAAAATTGAAGTAAAAGTATCAGCGGAATTAAAACCTTCTGAGGGTCCGGCTGTTAACACTGAAGGAGGATTTGGAGTTATATATTCTACAAAATGTGTAACTAATGAAGAAATAAAAAAAGATAGCGAGTCTGATGAAGATGATGTAACAGGAGATTCTATTAGTAGAGAAGAATTGGCTACAAATAGGCTATCGGACAATGATATGAATAATATGCCTATTTTTAAAAATTACTATCCCGGAGCTCCTTCATGTAGATTATATGTAAAAAATCTAGCGAAAACAGTATCAGATACTGACCTTAAATACATATATAAAAGATTTATTAAGTCTGGTGACATTAAACCAGGAACTATGTTAGTAAAATCAAAAATTTTACTTTTGATTTTTTACTTATATCCTTTTTTTTTGTATATCTTTTTTAGGTTTGATATACGATTAATGCAAGAAGGACGTATGAAAGGCCAAGCATTCATAACATTACCAAGTGTAGAAAACGCCCAACAGGCATTAATAGAAACTAATGGTTATATTTTAAAAGACAAACCTATGATTGTACAATTTGCTAGATCAGCTACAGCCAAATGATTATTGATGTATACAATGAATAAAAATAAATTTACTCATAATATCAGTATTTTTACTTTTATGTTTATAAAATATTTGTACATAGCAATTTATATAGGCACATAAATAAAAAAAAACTTAACACACAACTTTAGTTTCTGATCCTTCAGACTCAGGAAATTCTCCAAAAATTTTGTTTTTCAAATTTATTTTAAATTGGTTCCGAATATTAGTTTCTTTTGAATTTACTCAACTTTGTTGGATCAGAGAACTTGAAAAATGCTGATGCAAACTCGACCAGTCATCTTGAATCTATTTTGTTGTAATTTTATGTACATATTTCTTTGTTGTTTGAACCATCTCATAATACATGATTAATAATTTATTAAGTTTAATTATCTAAATTGATTTTGCAAACCAATTATTTTTTTTTTTTAGGTATCAATATAAACATGTCTGTTGAACAATGCACTGCTAGGATGAATGTAGACAGCCTGGCTGTCAACAAGAGTACTCGTATGGTAATCTTGTAGATCTTTTGAGAAGTATTACAGACAATTTTTTTTGTTAATGAACCATGTTTTTACCAAGCTGATACAAAATGTAATTTATTTCTACAAATTTATAAGCATTAAAAATAGCATCTGAGAAGAAAGATACAAAAATAAAGTTTTACATAATTATAAAAGTCATAATTCAATTAATACTTGTCCATAATGCTAAATAACTGTTTATAAAAAATTTATTTAATTAATTATATAAATTAACTTTATTTCAATAATAAATTATAAAATATAGAATATTATATAAATTAAATTAAAGCAAAAAATCCAATTTTCAAGGTAGGTTTGCAAAATTATTAATCACTTCTTCAGAGTCTATTGAAATACTGTGATGAATTGACATGAGGGCAAATACTGTCAGTCGATTTTCACTAATACTATTTTTTAAGTACGACTTCAATCTTATTAGTATTGAAAATGATCTTTCCGATGATGCTGTTGATACCGGTAAAGTTACTAATTTTAATATCAAGCACCATATATTTGGAAAAAAATAAATGGATATGGGTATCATTTCATGCTCTCTTAGTATAAAGTTGATAACATTTACCAGGTCTAGTACATCCAGCTCTTTTTTTGGCTGGAGTCTGAAAGTGCATAAACATAAAATATAAGTATTCAGTATTGTACATGTGTAACTAATATGAGAGTTATCAACTAAACATACTTGGGTAATTGATGTGACAACTAAAGAGTATATTCTAGTTATTGAGTTATCAACTTTCTGTTCTACAAATCCAGGGTATAAGAGTAAATTTCATTAATTGTTAAAGAAGTTTTTACTATATTTGTAGCAATTACAACCCAATTAGACAAGTTTTAAATATTGTTAATTTTTATATATCAAATATATATAAAAATAAAATAAATATATATATCAATGATTATTTTCAGAAATAAAATTTTTATAATTTAATAAATATTGTTTTATTCATACTTTTCTTGATCTAGGAAGAGCGGCTTCAAAAATTCTCATTTGCATTCCACATGGTAGAGTTGAATATAAAGGCAAAATAATATCTACTATATATGGATCTTAAGACTTCATTCTTTCATACAAAATCTCGCAAGCAGTATAAATTTTTCTTTGACCAGCCAAGAAATATAGAATATTACTAGGTGGTCTTCTAGTTGTATTTACATAATTGTAATATGTCATGCATCGAGATAAACATTCACAAGTTCTTTAGAGTATATATAACACTTCTACAAGAAATGTACGTATAGCAATTGCAAATATGGATGCCTCAAAAAAAATAGAGAACATTTTACAGCGTTCAGAGTGGCAGATGTTACAATCAGTTTTAGTTTTTTCCTTATGATGACCGCTTGCTTAAATAATTCAAATAGAACATCAGTATTTATTATTCTCTTGAGAGTTTCGTCTAAAATGATCAGTGAATACTTTTTAAAGTCACATACCTAAAATGAATAAAAAAATTTTAATTGAATTCGAAAATAATGAAAAATCATAATTCATACTTAATTACAGTCTCTAGACTTGTACAATCTTCAAAACAAATAGTGGAACGTAACCCACTTTTTGCCCCAATCTGTATTTAAATTAACAGGAATTAAATTATTTACATAAAAAAGAATATACGGTGATAATATAGACTTACTATACAGTAGAGGGTCTGTTCAAATGTAAGAAACATTTTTAGGTATTCTCTGTATTCCTTGTATTGCATCATAGTAAAATTGATTAAATACTACTATTATGTGTATCTGATTTTTTTCATGATATAAACCTAATAATTAATAGTAATAAAAAATTCTTAGGTATCAGTTAATTTTCATTCTATAGCATAATTATGTAAATTTTTACTTTTAGAAAATGTTTAGTAAATTAAGTGATAGCAATTTTCTGTAACATTCTCTTCTAATTAGAATAACATACAAGGCCAGGGCCATTTAAAAATGGAGGTTGATCTTCAGTAATTTCAATTTCAATATTTCTTGTTCTTCCTCTGTATTGTCTTTTGGTAAATGATATTATGTTTCAATAGGTTCGTTATATAAATACATAATATAATATGCTAAGTATACAATATTACAAAGTAACAAAATGTTTAAGTGTTAAAACGACATGACATAATAAAAATACTTAGCAGTATTATAACTATTTATTCAACACTTGTAAGTAAATCAACAATTTCATTTAGAAGATGTAAATCGTGTATGACAATAATGAAAGGTTAAGCTTGTGTACTGGATAGCTGGACATCAGATTCTGTTGCACATCTATGGTTTTTGATTGATTGAATCACGATTAAGTAAATAAATATAAGATCAAGATGCAATGTTTATAGATATTATCTATAAGCCTTGGACACAAATAATATATTCTGTGCCTTGGATCAAGATGTACCTATCATTTTATCTTAAATCGTGGTTTACATAATTACATTATTTGTTTTTCTATTTTAGAATATTTACGGACTGAGCCCTTTTGAGAGTCAAACATTTAAATAACAGGTTTACATAAATTATACACAAAAAAACAAGAATTTTCAAGAAACAATGTAAAGATATAACGATAGTGAAATAAAAATTAAACAATAACATTATGTATGTTTAAGATAATATATCTTAAATCACGTGTCTTAAATAATGGTTAATATGCAAAAGGAGCACCAACGTGATTGATATTATTCATATATCGTTATGTTGTCACCATGCTTATCATTGAAACGAGAGACTTCTATAATACAATTTTCCGTCAATTACATACATACAATAAAAAAAAATATTTTAATTTTCGAATAATTGAGTCAATGTTATCTTTATTTAGTTTACGTTTTGTTGTATTTGTGTATAATGTAAATAATCATTAGTGTCAATGTTATTAATCTCCAGCTCAATCCGTATTAGACGTGGACAAGCGAAGGAGAGAAATAGTTATCAGTGTCGATAATACACCCATCAGAATTCGTCCATAAACTTTATGTAAGTTTAATTATTTTGACTAAAACTAGAAACATGAAAAATAACAAAAAAAAAAAAAACAGAATATTAGCTTGTAGACCGTGTTATTAACCGGTCGTGATCCATTTTTGTCAGTTCTTTCAGCATTTGTTTGCTTTACGTTCCAACCGACTGGTTTTCATTTGACAGTTCTTGATTGTTGATTTGATGGGAAGGAAAAATGAATTAAATTTTTAGCCTTTACTTACACCTGATTACCTACCAATGTGTCCAATATGGCATTTGGTAAACATATAATTTTAAATGTATTATGTTCAATTGATTGCTTCATATGAGGTTTAATCATGATGTTTTAGGTACATTGTTTAATACAAGAATTGGTGCAATTTGGAGGGGTAGATTTGGAGTAGCCCTTCCAAAAATGTACTCTTGAATTCTTTATTAATTATCTAATATACATAATTCAGTAAACATTGTTTGAAAAATCCCTCCAAGTCAAAAAATTGAAATGCTCAATTGTTATTAGGTGAATTCTATTATTTAATAACAAAGCATACCTATCTAGATAGGTAAAATACTTAGATATAATTGACTATTGATTCTATAGGATTACACATGGCATCATTTACCTACAGTTTATACTATGATGTATAATATGTATGTACCTAGTGCAATACATTTTATCATACTTGTATAATAAATAATATCCTACTAATGTAATTTAATTTTTGTAAATTCATCATTTGAATTGTAATTCATTAATTTTTGTACTTCTCATTTTAATAATACAAATATTTTTAATATTTTGATTTATGTTCATCATTTTTATTTGTTACATATAAGGCAATTTATTGACCTTGTTTATTATAATGAAATTGTAAAATCATAATATAATATACTTAAATTCCTACTACATATTTAATTTTGTATTTTAATCGTTAAATTTATATACCTAATTCAACTATAATAACAATTACAGATTATTTATCCATGTTAACCTTGACCTACATAAATAATGATTCCGATATTAATCATTTCATTTTCATTTAATATAAACTATGATCAAAAGTAAATTTTGTTTACATCTTTTTATTCAACTGGTTTTTGAGAATGTCGGGAGTCAAATATTTCAATACAAATATTTTATATTTGTTATGTATATTCAATGTTTTTATTTATTATTTTATAATATCATTATAGGTTTTGATTAATTTTTTCCTATATATTGAAAATAACCAATTTGACTTCACTCTACACTTAATGGCGTTTGAATACAAGTATGTTACTTTTGTAGTGTTAACTGTGTATTATACCAAGTTAATTAAATTTTTAAGACAAATAGTTACCAACTGCCTACCTAATCAATTTATTTTACCAGAAGTTTGAATTATTAAAAAAAAAAAAAAAACAACTGGTTTGTTCTTTTTGTTATTTCACAATATATTAATTAATAATTAATTTATAAGTTGAACATTATTGATTAGAGTTCCTAGATTGCATTTTTTACTTTATTATTACATATTATTTAAAAAAAAATAGATTCTGTCATATAAGGGAAAATTTTCATAACATAATATATTATTTGAGATACATAATTATACATTAATGATTAGTGGAAATGGTTAACATGAGATTGTAATGTTTACGGTAGTTGACAGTGTTACATATAAGAGGGCCATCTACAGAATATATAAGCATGCCCTTGCTGGCAAGAAAGCACATCATAGTATTAAGTTGGAGTGATAATAATTGTGATAGTTTGTAAACACCTTATAATAATTAGTTAATAATTAATTAGGTAGGCATGTAATAAAGAACTAAAACTTAATTTGCCAAATAGGTAACAGTGATGGTAAAATTTTTTTGGTTTGGGGGGGGTTGTATATTAAATACTTAGTGTAATTTTTAGTGATTTATATATCATAATATTTAAAATATAAATTTTCATTTAATTAATTTTTATTGAGGCTTGACCAGAAACTGTATACAGTTGGTACCTAGTACCCATATTTGTTTATTTTAATTGGGATGTAGAAGTATTTAACTATAGCTATAAAATACTTTGGATTATAGATTATTTACCCACTCGGTAGGTTAACTTATTCATCATTATTTATTGAAAATTTCTGATCAAGGTCATAAATTATCATAATACATATTATTATGAACAATCACGTTGTTTTCAACAAATTGTTTAATTTTTATTAAAATGTTAATCAGAAATAGTAAGGGGTAGAAATCAAAATGTTAAACAATATTTTTATTTTTATTATTTAAGAGCTTCCAGTGAAAACTATTATAGCTCCACAATTACATAACACAACAATATTATAAACTATTAATTTATTGCAAATGTTATTCTTTTTTTTCTAATTAAATTTTGGTTTAATGCGCAATTTTTATGACTAGCATGGATATAATTAGTTTAATTGATATGCAAATAATATTTTATTCTTTACGTAAGAGATATTTTATTTTATTAAAATTGTATTTATCTCATATTTTACTACCACTGTATCTGCACTGTGTTGGTATGATACGATTATTGGTGAATTTAGGGAAAATTGGATTTACAGAACTATTGACAAGGAGAGGTAGATAAAAAAAGAGAGATAAAGACGGGTACTATACGGAGTTATACTAATATAATCTCTCGATAAATCATTTGAGTCGTCGTTACTCGTAAATGAGTTTGAAAATTACGTTACCAAAATTTTGAAATTCACATAACATTATTTCAATCTTTATTTTAAATTGACGTTAAGGATAGTTATACCTCGTATTACAGTACATCTAATTGATCTAACATAGATATTTTTTACGTTTATAAGTCGTATATTATGTACTATATTGAGTTGGAAACGTAGGTACGTTGAACGTTTTTCGTTTTCTTTCGTTACATGCTGAGCGATGTTGGTCGGGCATAAGATATAGAGAAATAATCGCCAGCGACTGTCTGGTGGAAATGGCTTCAGAGGAACCAAGTGACAAGTGAACATTGTAGTTTTTTGCTGAGAGACCTTTGTGTTGTGTTTTATTTTTATTATTTCATTGCGATTTTTTGCATCGCCAGGTCGAGCGTGTTCCGTTCATGCTGCAGCCCTCCGTGGAAATTGGTTATTGGCTATAATGCCATTCAAATATTGCGGTCTGTATTGTACCTAATACATTTTTTTCGTCGTGCATCACGCCGCGTCGCCGTCGTTCGTATTTGGCCGCAAATCACCCGCTGTATTATAATACATGCACGGACACAGTACGTGTGTACAGTTGTTGACCATTTTCTCTTGTCGGCCGCAGCGAAACTCTTCGTCTATAAATAGCGCCACCGGACTGTCTCGCCCCCGCTCGCACCACTTCGCGGGACACGGAGCAGCGGCTTAGAGCTTTTTTGTGTCATACGAAAACAAATGACTCATTTTATGTTTGGCGCTGGCACATGGTTTATGGCCTTATTTTATTATTTGGCTTAACTGGAACGCCTCGCTTGTATTATCCGTACGCGCGCGCGCGCTCACCACACGTAGTTGTACACCATCCTAAATCTGTTTGGGACACTTATATCTTAATCATCATCAGTTGGCAGATTTTAGAGTCGGCGAATTCTCTGCGATTGATAATGTATAATATATATTATATATATATATATAATATAATGTATAATATATTATATATATATATAATATAATGTATAATATATATTATATATATATATATATATATATAATATAATGTATAATATCGGTCCGGTCTCACGGGACGTGCGCGAATTCCGTCGCGTTATGTTAATATTGTTGTTTGGGAACGGATCGGTGAGCAATACTATACATTATATATGCAACTACTCAAGTCTTATAGTCTGAAATACAAATAGATACTACATATCCTCGTGGTTCGCTCGTGTTATCTTATTATAAAAGCATTCACTCTCCTAATTAATCGATGAAAAATATATAATCCAGACATATTTAATCTGTATATTAATACATAATAATTATGTACATTCTTCTCTCTGACGAAAATATTAATATAAATCCTCGCTATAGGTTTGCGATCTACGTGGGATGATTATATGCCGACGATGAATCAAATAAATGCTCGTTTACTTATTAGTACAAGCATGTATATATATATTTTTTAAAAGCAAACAAATAGTAATAGATTTTGTTTATTGCTGTACTTAGTGTTTGAAATGAAAGCACAATGTGTACATTTCATTTTTCAGGGAAAAAGTTGTATTTTTATAAAACTGGCAGAAATACCTACGTAGGCATTACACAATTTAGTATTTGGGGCTTTATCAACGTTTGCCGACTGAATGACCGTTCAATTTATCATTGCAGTATACCGCGTTATATAGGCATTGTATTGTAATAATATTGTATATACATATAATATGTATTCGTTAACGACACGTAGGTTTTTCTGTAACTTCTGCATACTATCGTAATTTTTGTAATGTGTTTATATACATTTATATATAATATATCGTATTATTGTTTTATTCTACTTTTGCCTAAATGTGTTGTAGTGGTGGATTTTTATGGCCGCGCGTGATGAATATCTCGCAAAACTATTGGTACGCGCGCGCTCGTGCATTGACCGGTAGCTCCTCCGCCCCGTCATCCCACGTAATATCGCGCCCCCATGCCGGTCGCCGCGCGTGTCGCTAATATATACTTTTCGCACGGTCGCGAGTTTCTCGCGGCTCGTATGCATTATAAATTATACGGACGTGCTTACTGCACATGTATAATATGTGTGTATATAATTATGTATATATATTATTATATGTAAGTACCTATATATAAGTCTACACACGTTTCGCACGTTATAATACAGGATCTTCCAGAAAAATGACACAATTTTAAATAACCGTCACGGAAGTAAAAAAAAATTATTAACACAATTTCTTTTATTAAAAATAGAATAATTTATAGAATTGATATATTCTACATGCCGTCGAGAGTTAAAAATATCATGTCTTAAAATTAATGTTCGTATAAAATTCGTGTCAATTCGTACGCGTATTATACATCCCTGTTGAAAAGGAAACGTGCTTCGTGCGACATTTATGAGTCGTCATTAAAATTAGGGTCGTCTGCAGTTATCTTTATCATAATTTTTTCATTAGGTATATAAATTGCTGTAGCCGCTATTATAGTGGTCCGCACAATATGGTCTTTGGTAGTGTTGGGCTCATGATACACAATATTTGCATTCGAATTTTGGGGAATCTATCTATACGTACCATTGAACACCATTTTTATGAATATTCATTTTTGGACGATTTGTTTAACCTTTAATACTCTTAATGGAAAATTGATTCTATTTTAAATAAAATACTTATTTGAGTACATTTTTTTCCTTGTGTGTAAATTACTTTAAAATTTCCATTTTCTTGGAAGACTTACTTAGTACCTATATTTAATATTACTAGACAAGGCCTGTGGATATGAAGTAAAACCATATATATGATTATAAACCCATAATATGGGTTTGAGTCATACGATTTTGCGAGTACCTAAAAATTATATATTTTGAAGGTTATTGATTTTGCCACTGTGTTAGTTGTCTAAGATTTGAAGATTACAGTTGTTGATAGTACTATATTTTATACGTATATTACCGGGAACCGAATTTATGATACCTTCTATGCAAAAAGACGGCACTAAAATTAATAGCTCACTGTATTTAAAATTTGAATTAATAAATATCGTAAACACAACTATAGTCTTGTAGAGAATATTTTTATTATTTTTAATCCAATTATCTATAATTTTTTGTAATATTACATAATACGATATTATTGTTATCGTGTTGTTTATAATATTTTAACCATAAAGAGACGAGACCCGTGGGGGTTGGGTATAAAAAAGTACGAACAGAAACCTATCGTTTACCAAGAAACTCCTAATTTTTCGATAGGCCAATTCACCATTGGATGTTTAAATCGCCGTTCGTCCGACAAATATAATGCGGTTGACGGGCATAGTAGCCCGGACCGCGTGGTCCGTTTGCGTGTTATAATAATAATAATAATAATAATAATAATAATAATAATAATAATAATAATAATATATTCTGTGGATGAAGCTGAACGAAACTCGTGACGGATTTGGGTGTGTATGTTCACGCGTGTACAAGCTTGCGAACGTTCTCAGCTGGTCAGCCATTACGTGGGCAGCAAAATGGCTTTTGGTCGACAAAAAATAAATGGCTTGCGAATATATTTAGACCAGAAAACAGCATTCTTCGGGGCTACTGAATTGCATATTTTTTAAATGACGGGATTACAATAATTGTTGTCATACATACTGTCATTATACTGTCTATAGAATATTTATTGTACATGCATAATACAATATGTTGTCTGTGTGAGTTAACGATTAAATCGCGTGCCGCGATGTACACCTAGATCTTAGAGTATAAATGATAATAATTTATTTATTAGAAATACCCGCAGCTTTTGCTCCGCTATTGTGAATATTATTTTTTATGTATATCAACAATAACGATCGGAATTAATTATATTGTCTGCAAGTCGTGCAATAAACCTTCGCCGTATCGGAGTGTATTTATTTATTCTGTGGTATATATCATAAAACACTCCGTTCTATAATACATTATCGCCAATATTGTTGTTTCAAGTAGATGGCCATATACATATTATTATAGACTCATATTTATTTCGGGTGAAAAGTAAATGGCGTCTCAGTCGATCAACCAATATATCCACTAATAATAATGTACAACGGCATGGTTGTAAGCTTATATTTTCTTATTAATATATGGTTGACATTATTATATTATATTCCTTTAGTTGTTTGCGTAACATAAATAATATAAGCGAAAAAATTGTACAGGTACGTGACATTTGCAAATATTTGCATAGATAAGCCTATGAAAGAAAAACACATGTGCAATATTATTACTGGTGTTTCGGCTTAACAATCGCCTAAGAATGTCAATTTAATTTGTTAAACATCTATAATATTATTTTTTTTTTCATATATTAGCTCTTAATTAAATGGGTAATATGATTTTATAATTATGTAGCTTTAAAAATAAGAACAACATACCTTAGTATGTAGTTTGTATTAGCACATTTCTAGTAAACGTAAGTTAAATTTAACGTAAAATTCACCTATAAATGACATACAGTCAACAGTTATCCTAAATATGCTGTTTAAATAGAAAAATGCGAATTATACGAGGAAATATAAAGGCTCATAATATTTGTTGATTTTTCCATTGATTGATGTAATATTTTATATTTGTCACATAATTCTATTTCATTTTTAGATTTTTGTAACGCCTATTTTTTGATTTTAGTCTACTATTTTCGCTTACCAGTTAAAATTCAATCAACAGGGTTTTGTAATACAAACTATAAGTTAAGTTTTTAAAACATAAAATTGTATTTAACTATAATAAATAGTAAATTAGGTACATTTACTTAATTAGTTTGCATTCTGTTGGTTGTTAGAATAAATGAAATTATGTAATGCCAATCGTTGATATACTAAATTTAAATAACTTTTATGTTAGTTTAAAACACGTTTGAAATACATTAAACTAAACATGTTTTCTTATCTATTTTATGCTTAGTTTATTTTGTAAGTTCTTTTCTTTTTATATCTTTGCAGTTGACTAAGAATGCGGGTTATTTATTCCAGTACATTATTTTATTAAATCATTATACATATAATATGCTATTAAAATGACCAATGATTCCCCATGTTCGAGAGTTTTGTACATAATGCCAACAAAATGTAACCTAAAAACACATTTTTTAGTTATTAACTTCCAAAAAATCTTTTAAACAGCTGAATTTGAACGAAATACGTATAATTTTAACCAAGTAAATAACTTTATAGTAGGCATGTTCTTTATATATGTATATATATATGTATTTAAATAACATTAGAATTATTGTGATCTTATCACTTTCATTTGTACACTCCTATAGGCTACAAAATATAATTTTTTTTCGTGAACATTTTTTTTTTATAAAAATTCTTGCGTACAGCTTTTAAAACAAAATTTAAGTTGAAAGATAAATGAATTACCTATTGTATCATCTCTCTTAATTCAGTTAAATCACTTGCATAGTATACTATATAGGGCTTAAATGCAGGGAAACTTTAAGAGGTTACAATTATTTAGATGTGAATCGAATGTCTATGTATATATATATTTTTTCTTAATTGGTATTGTTATGCATTTTTTGACTATTTTAAAACGTCTATATATGTTTTGCATAACTTTATTGTTTGATATGTGAAACGCATTTTTTGCTTAAAACTATATTGTCTGTTGTGATTAGAACTTTGAAAGCCTATTAAATATATATTTATTTCCGACAATAATAAATAATATGGGAAATATTATATAAATATATAAATTTACCATGTTAAAATGGCGATCGATAAATGTGTAGTTTCGGAAAACATTAATTTTAAAGTTGTAAAAAACGTAACATTTATGATCAAGGGGATTGCGAACTCGTTTTTATTCACCTCTTAATAGTGTCATGTTATATCGTTTACATTAATACTTCTGTTTTTGATGAATCTAATGAATTCTTTGGTAGGTAATAAACAACGCACTATTCACACGGCAGGTGTTAACACGTCTTGACATGCCACACCGTGGTAATACGTATGATATTATACTGTGCATATTATATACAACGCAAGGGATACTACACGCACAATAAAATAAGTAAACATGTATCTAAGCATTGATTAAATTGTACATAACAATGGATTGTTCATATTCCACCAGTTCATCTGACTGTGATTGGAAAGAATAAGTCTTAAACTCTTAAATCAGACTAATAGTAGGTAACCATAGATTTTGGGTTCATCCTATTAAAAAGATATTTCTTAGAGTATTTTTGAACTTATTTCTACATTTGATGAATGATCAGTTTAATTAATATTTTTGAACGTCATTAGAACAATTTGTTAATTTATACAATTTAATAAGAGATGAAATAAAAAAAAAGAAAACATTCAGTTTTGTGAAGCAATTCCAATCGAATAAAGATTTGCTATAGGTTTGACGCTTGAGGTACCTAAGCAAATAAATATATAGTTTATAATTATGTCTATTTTCTTTTTAAAAGTAGGTGTTTTAAGTTTAAACTGTTCAGTGGGTGAATTAATTTTTTTTCTTATACGAATGTATTATTACTTATTAGTCTTTGTGTCTTGTGTGTACGACCAGATAAAAAACTGGAACATGAATACTTTTAATACTATTTTACCATCCGGTCTATGTTTTAATGGGTTGTCTTTATTTTAATTTTTTTTATCTTGTTTATGTTACATTTATACATATATACTATATGTATACAAACACGCGCACTGTCATTCTCATTTTCTATTATACGATCATTATGATCAGTATCATACGCTTTTTGTGACACTTATGGAGCATTGCATCTGGGGTATAAAGAAGTAAACATTGACGGTCAATGGTGTGTTTTTTTTTTATATCCCACTAGAATTTGAAATTAAATGTTTAAAAATTTGATTCGTTAGGTACAGACATTTTTAAAACATTTGCCTTTTTCATCATTAGTTGTACTTCTTTCATCCAGTGTTGTAGAATTGCCGTTTGTAAATCTGGAACGGTTCTTGATGAGGATTATAGTTGGCAGTTGGCACTCAGGCTCAATTTGTTTTTCCTTACTGTTTTACCGGCCTAAATTTAGAATAGTTGACTCCCCGTTTAGCCTACTTATTATTTCAAATTTACCCCCAATTTTTTTTTATATGATCGTGGGTGGAGTTTGTGCTATTTGAATTTAGAGTTGAAATCATATGACACGAATTTGTAGACGCCCATAAATACATCATTTAAAAAAATCTTGCAATTATATTATCCCGAACTGCAGTCTAATTGGCTAGTTCAACACTGAAATAATGTATGTAGGTCAGCTGCGAGTAAAAGTAATTTCACCTTACTCGAATATATGACAATATATTGTCATTATTGTTGATTAACAGTATTTATTTTACTTCCGAGTGACAATTAGCATTACGAATGTGTGTTTGTGTGTGCGTGTGTATCGAGGAAAGGCTACGTCTACACTAATTGAGTTGGTACTACAAAATAACTTCAAACAAGTAACATATGTGCGGGTTGTTTACAAACGAAATATTTTTATTATTTTCACTAAAATATTTTTCATTCAAGATATTGTGATTGATTCGACTTGAAATAGCTGATTATTTTTTTCAAATAGTATACTTTTCATTCCTATTGGTAGTCCAATCATGTCATTAATAATGATAATATAGCCAATAGCGACACATTTAGAACAAATAAATGATGCAATAGCAGTACTTTCATTGCATAATGACATACATTATAAATATAGTATTGGTGGTCATTTTTAAATTAGTTTTTACGCATCTTTTCTTATTTTTAGCACTTCAAATGTAAAAATAAATTTATTTATGTATTTATAAAATTTAACATTTTATTTAACTGATTGAATTGTATGCATTTATTACTCCGAAATATGAATAAATAATTTTGTATTATTTAACTGTATAGTCATTTATATCGTTTGTATTTACAATATATATATATATATATATATATATATATATATATATTATGTAGGTACATATTTAAAATTGTTTTATTGTTGTATTACATTTGATTTGATTCCTTGATATGGTGGAATTCTGTTCGAGCATATATCCCCTATTTTTTTTCAACAAAAAAATATTAATACATATTAACGTTTTGTTTAAGCGCATAAAGGAAAAGGATGTTTGTCTCTTTAGATTGGATTCACAGTTTTAAAATAGAAATTCAAAGCATTTTTTTTTGCACATGTCGTCTTTTTTTACATCAAAGCAATGTGTCTATGTATGCGTATTTGCGTATTTAACAATAAGTAACTGAAACTCAAAAATGTGTTAGATAGAGATATTAATATATTAACTTTAAACAGAAGTTAGTTTTAACCTTTTTTTTTATATTATTTTGAATTTTCTGGTGACGGTAAATTTAATCTAAAATTGTTTGGCTTAATCATATAGAAAGATATGATACATAATAGATAATAGACGTATTGTATTTATGTATACCTATTACCTACCTATAAAGTACATTTGCTCTATAAAATGTATATGAGTAATATGAAACGTATGAAACTTGGCTTAAAAAATATTAAAAATTAAAATGTTTCAAAAGTAAATTTTATAAATTGAATGTTAAAGACTGAAAACAATCCATTAACAATCTTCCACTTTATAATTATTTATTGATGTATAATAATTTAAGTTATAACATTGGATTATATTTTAAAACTTAGAATCTTGAAATTTTGTTTTAATTTAAATGACAACGAAGTGTTTTTATTTCTATGATATACTGATAATTGTTATAATTAAAATATACAGTTGTATATTGGTTCACGTTGACATTTTTGGATTTAGAGGGGAAAGTGTAGGCAACTATTGTTACGTACAAAATCATAATTATATCCACGATATTTAGTAAAAATGTACTTATAATTTTATTATACCACAATATCTCGTAATCTTATGAGTTTATAGTGCTTGGTTATGGTTAGCTTATGGTTGCGCAACGGTACTAGAAAAAACGGATTGAAATGTTCTTATCAAATTAGACAAAAATCTGCTTAATATCAGCGCTATAATCGGCACACCGGATTATTAATAATGATATTAATAATATATTGTAATAGTCACGGCTATATATATATATCTAAATATATTGTTATATTATTGTTATATATATATATAACAACAAAAATAAGTACAAAAATAATCCACAAGGATCTCTAGCAGCAAGCAGGTTTTTGTCGATTTTGATAAGAACATTTTTGGACGTTATTCACTGCAGCCCAATATAGGCCGTCGCGCAACCATAGTATCTATAGCCGTGTTTTAAGCCTTTACGGACTAGATTAGACACAATTCTGTATCTCATGTCATATTGGCTATTGGAATAATTCGATGCAGTAAAAAAATAAATAACCCTTAAACATTGTTTTTTTTGAAACCCTGTTGTATATTTATATTATTCTATGCACTGATATATTAATATTTTATGGGTAGGTATTGATGATTATTTTAAAAAGTTTATATTTTTAAAATATGTCTGTAGAATTCAAAACATATAAAAAAAAATCTAAAAACCTTTGAAAAACAAATTACAATTCTTGCTCCTTTTACGTTAGATTTGATGGGTTTCAATCAAAAAGTACCTATTATAATATTATATAACTTTTAAAAAAAATGTGTGGTTTTTCTTCTTTTTATCTTTTTATTAATGTATAACTATTGAAAAATATTAGTTTTAAATACATTAATGCTATGTTGAGAATATGATGTATTATGTATTAACTTATTTATTTATTTATTTATCTTGAATAATAAACGCCCGTTGGACATAGAGTACAGACAAAATGAATTATACATTTAAATTTAAATAAGAGTACAAGAATAAACAATTACAATATTATTAGTAAATACATTATACAACAAGTAAATAGTATAAGGAATACGGAGTCTAAAATAGAATATATCGATATTCGATACAAAATTAGTGCATTGAATTGTAATGTTTTTTTAAAAAAATTTTCATTTCGTGTGAAGTATGAAAAAATAAAACAAAGTTTTCAAGTTTATAACCTAATGATAAAATTTGGTTTTACGGTGCGAAAAGACAATAGGTAATTACATTTGATTGTAGGAACATGGAATGTATAAATGGATCTTAATAAGAATTTTGGGACGTTTAAAGAAATAAAAGATTTAAAAAGGTTAACCGGTTAAAATAGATGATCAATTTCCAGTTACTTAGTTAACAGTTTAATCAAGTATTGTTAGTTTAGAGTCTGAGAAACATGTTACGATTAATAAAGTTATCCGTGTAACATTTTCTTCAGAAGTACTTTGTGTTTTAATTTATACTTGATAGTCATTTATTTCTTTTTTTACATTAATTCTCGATTTTAATCATTAACTTGTAACATGTAAAGAATGTTTGTAATTTCCATACCACGTTAAAATGTTGTTTATATTTTTGGCTTGCAACTCTTATCGTTTTGTTTGATTACAGATATATTTCCCTCTCTACAGGATTTATTTATCTTTTACGTGTGCTTACTTCCCATGTGTATTTTGTATGAATATATGTATGTATATGTGTGCGTTTCTGTAATACATAATCCGAATGGTCGTCGCGCAATTAATTTTTTACTCCTTCCAGCAATAATAATAATAATAATAAACAGAGAAAACGCTCGCCAATATGTATGTCTGCATCAGCGATATTTCATATCTGAGTAAAAATAGAATTTTTAATACCGATATCTTACAAATTTCTTGATGTTGATTTTTTCGTAAAATGTATTTTATTAATAATACTGTTTTTGTAGTTTTGTAATTTTAATTTTTATAGCAATCGTATGTTGATGGGGTGAAAAAAGAGATTGAATGGTAAATTTCAAAGTCTCTTTCAGATTATCGTATCTGACGTTTCTTAATGATTGTCTTTTTATAATTTACTACAACGTCATGTTAAAACACTACAATAATAAAGCTATATAAAGCTTCTTAATTATTTAACGTGTACGTAAAAAAAAAAAAAAATAGGAAAACGAATTACAAGGCTCTGGGAAACGCGAGTGTTAAAATAAATTACACTTGTGTTCAAGAGAGGCATCCGATAACTTGGTAACGTATATACGATGTATTGCAGCTAGCGTACGTGTCCTAACGGCGATGCCAGCAAATATGATTTGTGAGCTCGTGGAAATTGTCACGTTAAACGACTGTAGAGACGTATTTATATTTTTATATAAATAAGCATACATTGTCAAAATCGTATAAATTTTCACCCTAAAATTATAACTACATGCGTTTGCTTGTTATTTTTCGTGATTTACGTGTTTTTACCTTAATGCGAGAAGAAAGAATTCCAATTTGTCTTGTGTCCATCCTGACGGGCGTTCTCTAGCAAACTGTCGCACTTTCTCTATGGGGCGTACTGGGGACGTTCTTACTATTTGATGAGTTCAGATATATGGATACATAATTATATTATATTTAGGTCTTGATTATCTTTTAATTTATACAGTTTAAACGATTGAACGTAAATCTATTGAAGTTGCTATGACAATAATAATATCGAATGAGTTTAAATATACATTTATATTATATATATATTACATAGAAAAAACAATATATTTCTCGATTTATTGATTGGTCTCTAAATAGCGTTTGGAAAAATTAAAAAAGAAAACTGATGGATAACTATCCTCCATAAAAATCTTTCGTAAATTCACCACTGTTTATAAAATATAAATTTATACCCATTATAAATGGTAATGAATTTAATATTAATAAATTGCATTTTAAAATGGATGGGAATGAAAAAAATATTTTTTAATTTTATAAAATATTTTAACTACTAGTATAACACAGTAATTTTAAACTAAAATTTTTTTTATATTGTAAGTATCTTACGATTTTAAAATATAGTTATCTTTATAACATTTTTTTTTTTATTCGTTCATACATTTCTGTTCAGTAGAAACAATTACAACATTTAAATTTATGACATTTGAAATGCTTTTATTACTTATTATTATTTTGATATTTTATTATATAATATTTGAATAATTTTTATTTTATTTGGTATGATTAGGAATGAAAAATACACCAATTATTCTAAATAATATTATATGGATGATTATTAGCATTTTGACAATATTAATCGCTTTAATTTAAAAGTGTACTTTACACGAATCGAATTTAAATATCCATGAAAATCAGTCTGTTTTACAGTTTATGAAAAAAAAAGTGGTTACTCTAAATAAGTATGACAGTCATTCTCTTCTAAAGATCAACCCTTTTGTATACAAATAAAAAAATGCTTTGATTTCTCCCAAAGTTTTCTGTATATAATTTAATTAACCGGAATATTTAATCTAAAAATTTGTACGCCAAAATTTTTGTTTGCCCGTCAACCGAAATTTATGTTTAACGAGGTTTTGCCAAATAACCACTGAGTTTAACAATAAATAACTGAAGAAACCAATAAAAATTCTGTCCGTCCATAGTTTCTTACACCCACGGTTGGGATGAATGATAATTTCTTTTCAACTGGATCATTCAGATAAAGAAATCTTGTAGATCAGTTGTTTTTTTATGAAAAAATTATTTTTAATAAGTGATCTTAAATTAATGTGTAGACAAACACGACAATTTGGCTGAGTGAAATAATCGTTTTGATCTCGAAATTAAAATTCTGTTGTACCACGAAGTATATTAAACAAAAAAACTCAAGGGGCTCCTAAACGTATATTATATATATATATATATATATTTGTATTATTTATTGGTAACGTGCATTGTGCATAGTAACAATGTATACAAGCAACTAATAGCATTTTTTTGTTAAACTGTGGTGTGATTTCCGCTGAACTTAAAAACAATTTATCTTCGAGGTACGTTCTACGCACGTAAAATAAAGGGTAAACAATGTTCAATCTCTCATTTCTGAAATAAAAATTATAGCCATAATACCGAGTTTTAGTAATATAGAGTGCTGTAGTATACAGTAGACTGTGCATATATTGTTTTACTGTATGTGTCATACTTGTATACAGCGTAGCTGCGGGCATATTAATAATAAGGGTTAGGGAGCTAGCTCACGACTGTAATAATATTGCCACGTGCGCGGTTTATATGGTCAGGAACGATATAAGTAAGGAGGGCTATGGGAGATCAAGATCCCCTTTAGATACTTAAGGTATTTGAAATATTACTTTAATTTTTAGTATGTATTATAAATAATTTTGCTCAAAATTGTCTTGAAGGATTGCTCAAACTGACTTATTTTTTTTGCTGTAATATGTACTTTTATTTAAATACCTATTTAAATTCCGTATAAACTTTTTGGACTTTTTCTTGGTTTCCCAATACTCTATAGTTGTAATGAAAGCAATACAAGCGTGTATATTCATTTGTTTGTTATTAATGTTATTATTATTTTAAAATTATGCGTGTGCGCATGTATGATGAATTTTTTCTTCGCTAAACAAACCTAGTGCCAGGTGTTTTATATATTTGAATTAGATTCTTTCGTTTATTCCCTACCCATTACTCCTTTCCATTTCTAGTTATTCCGCTCCAACGCGTTTGGTGTATTACATACATACACGGTTTATACATGTAATACTTAGCGGTGCTGATAGCTTCTTCAAGTCTATTCAGAAGTCAACTCTGATGATAGATGTAGATAGCAGATGTAAATAGCGCAACCATACAAGGAATGTTTTATTGTCATCAAGTCTTATGTGAAGCCGAAGAAACAGGCCGGGTGGAAAAGGAGAGATGCGTGGTGCAGAACTCCGAGAGAAATGGGATCGTAGAACGGCGCTGAGGGTGAATGGGTGGCAAGGGAATGTACGTGTGTGTATCACTGAATGCGGTGGAAAATTCTGATGTCGATCCGGCGTGCAGATATATATATATATATAATATACTCTATTCATCTTAAGAGTAGAACAGTTAGCGCATGCACGACTAAATTGTTGTCTCCGTTGCTGTATCCCAGAAATTATTTTTCGGCAATAATCGTTTCCGGTCGATTCTTTTTGCCGTTACAAATCACTTAACGATCATCCATCGTACGCCATCGTATCGAAGCCGTTATTGTATGTGGCAGATCAGCGGTTGAGCTGAGTAGTGACAGCACTTGAACGATAACCGGTGGTAATAGGGGTAGTGTGCGCAGACACGACGATCTTTTGTCCGCTGCCTGGTGTACTCTGCTTAAATCGAATAGAGTATAGCAGTGGTTCCCAATTGGTGGTCCGCGGACCCTCGGGGGTCGATGTGTTGATATAAGGGGGTCCGTGATTTTGTAGTACTGAAGTGTATTTTCATTTTACTTTTGTGGAACTGAAGTCATAGTGGTTTGAAATTCCAAGTATTTTGAACTATCAATATTGAAACTCATCCATCGCGAAAAAGGTCGACAATTAATAAAAAATAGGTACTTATGTAAATTTGCATTATTATATAAACAAAATATAAACAAAATTGAAAAGTAAGTATTCACAAATAAAGGGTCCTTGGACCCCGGACCTATTTAAGTTTTAGGTAGGGGTCCGTGGCTTCATATTAAATGAGAACCACTGGATTATAGTATTATTATGATTTGATAATATAATATATTCATATACATCATGGCTACGGCAGCGCGGAAAAAGATGACGACGACCCGACCCGTGTTGGTATCCGGAGGCGCCTGGAATTGTCAGCGGTGTGACAAGACGACGCACACGGGCAGCGGCAGCGGTGAGTGGAGTGCACGCGCGGCCGCGTCTCGCTGGTTTCAAAAATAAAAATCGCGATAACCGCTGTTGCTGGGTCATGTTTGTTATGGGCGGCGGGCGGCAAAAAGGGAGAGAGAGAGAGAGAGAGAGAGAAAAAAAAATTAAAAAAAAATAATAATATGCCCGTGATATCATGTGCCAATTCACGTGGGCGAACAGACCGTAAATGCACAGTAATTTGTTGTGCATGTGTGTTGTCGCAAACAACGTCCGGCTGCTGCCATCCCATCATCAGTCCGATTACATGTGAAATTCCATTATACACGGTCCCCCCCCCTATCCCCGTTGCCCACCACGGTTTATTATTTGTCCCTTCGTCCCGCAGTCCCGTGCCGTTTTTCTGCGGGCGCGCAACGCGTCGGCCCAACGGCTCTCTACGTTGCCTCTGCCGCTGCAAAAGTTATGGGACTGTTCGTGGAGTCAGTGCACGCGTGGGTATCATGATGGTGTACGCCGCCGCAGTCACTCGTGTGTCTTTTGCGCTGCGATGAAGCTAACCCGCTGGACAGTGGTGATTGCTATAATATACGGTCATATGTAGTTATTATATATAAATATATACCACGCGCCGTGATAATCGCGTAATAATTACGATCAGTTAGCCCACGACCAGAAGGTCATGACCAGGGCTCAGAACTTAATTAGCTAAAAAAAAAAAACACAATGAAATATGTGCATACGTTAGCGATAAAAAAATAAATAAATAAGAAAAAAAAACTGAAAAATACGCTGTACTTGTAATATTATGCTATAAAAATTAGGAAATATGCAGTTTTATCTTAAAATAACAAATAAAGAAAGTTGTAACTATACAAACTAACATTCATATTATATTATAGTTTCGACTATTAAAAACCGAGATAAAAATAACGAAATAACCAATTAAGCTTTTAGTTTACAATAATTGAGTATAATAATATGTAATATGTAACGTCATGTTCTTATTTTAAGATACGTTTTTAAGAGGCTCGTGATTGCAATCTTAATATAATTTAAATGCTAGTCGCGTCCATCCAATGCTGACATTAGATAAAAAAATTATTTACGTTCATGACTTATTTGATTCTTCGTGTAAATAATTAAAATTACCAATAAATCTTCATAATATACATATGTGTAAGAAAAAACTTATAAATATGTAAAACTATACAGAAACATAAAAATACATTTAAGTCCCGAACCCGGGCCAGGAATATCTCCCGCGCACTCTCGAGCTTTTATAGCACGTGGCTTTTTCGGTATAGAACCCTGTCACTCATTCTAGGATCGCATCGTTGTATTCGCATATAAGCAAGTCATTGTATTATTCATTTCGCGTCCGAAACACCCAATCCCTCTCCAGGGTAATAATTCCGCGTACAAGTATATTTATTTATATTTATTAACATTATTCAGATATTTTAAACGACACTATTAAGTCGTAATGATAAATCGCCCCCGGTTCAGCCGTGTAAAAATATGTTATCTTTTAATTTTAACTCGTGGTACGCCTGTTGCGTTCATTTGCATTAGCTGTGTATAATATGTATATACATTTACATGCAATTCACGGCCAACGATTCAAATGCACCATTTTGTCTTCGTCTTTGATCATCAACCTTTTTAATTAGTTAAAAATGTAAAGCTCACGTAAAAGTATTACAGAACACGACTGTTATTATTTTTTTCACAATATATATATATATATATATATTGTTAAATATTGTTGAAAAAATGTTTTATTAAATGCTTGAATTGTATATACATTATGATATTATTTGCACATAGTATAATAATAATTCTGCATACGAAAATAAACAATTAATCTTGTATTAACAATATGTCCATTGTCCATTGTATGTAACTATTGTGATAAAAGCAAAGAAGTAAATATGATAATTTTTTTCGTAGATTTGGTAAAAGGTTTTTAGGCATTATTCTTAAATAGAATCTCATAAAATACCATCGGTTGAACTAATAGAGTTGAATGATTGATACATATAGCTTTTGTTTCGAACAATGTCTGAGATATTTACATGAATAATGTATTCCTTATCTTAATAAAATTATCTTGAGATCTATTTTGTTAGTGAACGCGCTTTGACTCATTTATTGAAAAGCATACTTATAAATTATACAACTATTTCACTACGTATTATTCTTGTGTTAATAGTAATTATTAAAAATGTATTAAAATTATCAGATTTTGCTAATGATTTGTTTTCAATATTTATGTATTATTTAATTTGGTTTTAAAATGATATGTCATATGTAGATAATGGTGTGAATATATATATATATATATATAATAATTTAGCTTTTACCTCAATTTTTAATTATAATTTACGAGTATTACATTTTATGTTAAATGTACTTATGATAGTTTGGAATTATCTCATATTTAGTGTTAAATACATATTATTAAATTAATGTAAATAACTATAATTATAATTAAATTTGGTAGTGCAATATGAGTTCTTACTAATATTAATTAATTTATTTAAGTTTGTATCTAAGTATGTATTGTTTAAAATATTATTTAATTGCATTTAAAGATATAAAATACAATATTAAATGAAGTATTGTTCAGATTTTTCTTATTAAGAAATATTTGTTGTTACTACATCTTAATATGATAATTTATTTCAGTAGGCTATACATTATACATTATATTTACAACATTACTCATCGATTTTTTTTTTTTTGTGTTTTTCACAAATATTTATTATAACTAAAAACAACTGAATTTTTATTTATTTTGATTTGGCAGTATTACAGATTTTTTGTTTGTAGTCAGTGGTTTGCTAACCTATAAAAATAAATGTTCTTATTATTCAAATTACATATAAATATTAAAACCTCATGAAAATTGATATAAAATTATTATAATACGATAGTATAAGTTCATCTTTAAAGCAAGTTTTAAATATTATCTTATTTAGTATATATATATATATATATATATATATATATGTACTTTTTTTTGTGAGTTTCTTTTATTGTTATGGAAAATTATCAAAAATATATTATGGTTTTTAAACCGGTAATTATAGCGTTTATCATTCGTTTTATTTATTGTTTACTTATTATAGTTACAGTATTAACTTATTAAGTATAAGAAATAGTTATAAAAAAAAAATATATATCAGGAAAGTCTTATGGTAAGTTGGCAGCATTTTTTTTTTTTCGTTATAATTTATAGATTTTACAGAATAAAAACACTGTGTATTTCAAGTGCAGTGGGCGTCTTTTCCGTTCTTATTTTGTCTTCGTAATTCGGATATTATTGCATTATTACGCCCATCACTGTCGCCCACCTTGATTGAAAATATATATATATACGTATACCTTTGCTTTGGAGAACCAGTATACTATTTTCTTTCTCTTAGATATCGAGAAACACCCGTATAAACCTGTTGATCAGCTGGTACGATCCATTCTTACTGAAGTGCGCCCACGAGGATTTGCGCCCATGTCCTTCTTCCTATTTCTAGGGATTACATATACTATCGGGGAAGTTTCAAAATAATAATATGTTTTATAGAAATTATGTGCGTAATGTCATAAATGCCGTATTATTTCCCGTACAGTCGTAACTTCATTATTCATTGGCGTATGCTGTATAGTGTATAATATATACTATTTGTATACCTTTAGAAAATATATTATTTTAAAATCAGTTTACCGTGAATTTTAACAATAAGTTATCCACAACGAAGAGAATTCCTAACATTTTTCTTTTTATTTCGAATAATTATTAGGTTTCATATGATTTATGAACATCTTTAATACGCGTGACATACTTAATTATATTTATTAATTTATGTTATAGATTGTTCTTGTACTATACCACACATTGTTGATAATACTATTTTTCTACAGTTATGCCATAAAACTGTATTATAATTGTGTTTAGCACTTCAATTCATATTTAATAAATTTTACAGTAATTATTTTTATAAAAATGCAATTGAAATTGAAATCAAAATGTTTACGAGAACTTTCCTTATACATTGTAACAAAATTAATACATTTATCTAAATTTATTTGACCATTCCTCTTAGCTCTATTCAATTCAAAAAAAATTGTAAAGTATTTTCCATGTGATGAAATTAAAATAATTATGATCATTTATTTGCCAACAACTGTGATCGTATTATAGTATAATGTTTACATAAATTGTTTAGTTAAGTAAGTCTGCTATCACTTAAGACTTAAAGTTCCATGATATAGTGCCAGGAATTCTTAACATATTGTTGTAGTGAAAATAATTACTTTCTAAGGAAATTTATTTTGACGTCTAACATTTTTTTTTTGTTGCAAGTTATGGGTGAATTTAAAATTTTCTATCTTCCTTAATTTATTTATTTCTGTTTGCTTGATGTTATCATACTTTATAATATTTCGATTTTTTCAGGTAAACTTAATGGTCATGTTTATTGATTTCTTATTGGTGTATTATATTATATAATTAATGCTATCATTGCAGTACTTAGATATGTATTTTGATATGTATTTTTATGGATTAATGTGTTATTAGTATTGGTTTTATATTATAATAAATGTTATTTTCGAAATACATTTCAAGGACAAAATGTCGTTTTATAGTTCTGCACGCTTGGTGGTATTTATTTATTAGTTCAACGGTACATAGACGACGTGTGGAGGTGAATTATATACCAGTAATAATATTTATATAGCACCAATAATATCGAAGAAATCGGGGTCAATCATCATTATGCGCAGTTATTGTGTTCCGTCGGGATTTGCTGAGGTATCTGCGTTACGCAGAAACACGCCAAGAATGCAATTTTAATTAAATATTTGACCACGGGTACCCAATTGCAGCAGTAAGCAAACACAGGTCCCCGCGTTATAATGTATATAATTGGGTTAAGTTTCGCGTCAGCTGCATTTTTATAGCTTATCTCATTTGTACGGTGCGCGAATACCGCCCTTGGATTATGGTGTCGTATGCTCCGTTGAGTTCGACGATGACTACAGTTTTTCTTTACTCCCTCGTACACGCACTGCAGCTGCTATTGCGCTAACATTTTTTTGACCCCGAAGCGGGGAAAAAAGTGCGAAAATGTACATCGCTATAACGGACTGCTGCCCACACCGGACCATAAATCCACCGGGGATTTATGATTTAAAATCTCACTGCGTTCTAAATATAGGTACCTCTGAAATCTATAGTTGCACATTTTTACGCGATAAATAAACTATACGAATTCCTAGCTGCACTCAAAAATTGTTCATCTTAATGTATATGTGTGTGTATATATATATTACCTCTCGTCGTGGTCGCAGCGGTAAATAAATACCGTATTATGAACTCGGGATGACATTGATTTGTGATGCTGCGAGTAATTCCCTAACACCTTTATGCACGAGGTGGAGGTAATAATTTGCTTATTAATTTTTTCGCCCTTCGTCGCGGGCACTTCTATAATAATAATAATAATAATAATTATTATTATAAATGAATACGTGGACCCGGAAGTCATGGTTTTATATATATATATATATATATATATATATAATATATACCTCCTCTCTCCGTATGCTCACAACACAATATAATACATCCGGATAGCTGCCGGGGGATGGACGAGTCGGTTCCGGGGTGCGCGACTAGGTCGTATCAGTGGTGGCGGCGGCGTTTACACGGGTTCCTGGTCCTATTGAGTCCCTACGTGAGTCACACGCACACGGGTGATCCTGGACGAATGCCAAGGAATTCCATGTCCGACTGATGCCGAGCGCGCTCGACGTCCCCGGGACCACGTTACTCGCGCATACGGCCCGCAGACGCCGAAACGCCAGCCTACCCCGCGTATATAATGCGAAACGCGGTGTACAATTAATTTTTTTCAATTTTTTATTTTGTTTTTTTCGCTTACACATAAATAATACAATTACAAAAAGCAGTGTGCGTGCGCGTATCCGATTTCCTTCCGCAAAAGTGCAATAATGTAATGTGTGTACATGTTTGAATTGTCCCGACGTTCCCTCGCACACGTACCACACACACACCTGCGGCACACACCTGCGCATATTATTTATTAAATCACGCATCTCCGGATCGAAAATCGTTTGGCGTTCTGTGCACGGGATCATCGTCGAGCCCATCGTTATAATATATAACATCTCGATTGTTATCCGTGTTATTATCGTGGCCGTTTTGTCGGATTTGCCGTCCGTATGTCATTCGCGTCGCGTGCTCGATAGCCTGAAGCCGCCACTGATGAACACGGAGCCCAGGTCGGCCCGTACACCGACGACGACGAAACACCACCATCATTACCGTCATCATCGGCGTCGGCGGAGGTACGGCGGCGATTCGCGTGTCCTACGGCGGTAATGCGCGCGGCGGCGACGACGAGGGGCGCGTGTTATGGGAGGAACGGCGAGCGCGGAGGTCGTCTCCCGTAGAGTCACTGGGTCATTATGCCGGTCAGCAGTAGCACAGAGGTACCAGATGCCAAATGCTGTTGTAAACACTGTCAAGGTACTGTAGTTGCACAGAGTACTTATATACTTAAGGTATAATATAATATATTATGATTCTGGTAAAGTCAACAATATTACACCTACACCTACCCCATATAGTTTATCCATCTTTCCGATGGTATCGGATGTAGCCTCTGATCTTCGCTATCAAATGAATTTCCAACGATTGCAGTCGACTCGTCAACGGTGACCATTATTATTATTATTATAATTCGATCGACTGTTGTGCTATGAAGCCGTCGAACTACGTCGTCTGCAATATCCGTCCCGTGGGTGTCTGCAGAAATATGATTATTACATGTCAACTAAAATTATTACTCTCTGCGGACTTTTAATATAGGAATTCGTATATCTTACACGTCGGGTTCAAGTCTTGTATGTTATTTAATTCACGGTATTATTATCTATTGAAATCCACGCTTGTGTGCACGCGTACGCACCGATCCGCCGCTGTTCGCATGTTCTACATTTTTTTTCGGCTGATTTGCATGCACCAGCTAACATTCCTGTCACTAGACGATTACCAGTGATAAACGATGCATCTGTGCATGATACGCATAGATACTCTTTGCTCGTATGATTTATGTACGAATACAGCGAGGTTTCCAAAAAGAACACTTGCCAACCCATCGTGTCAATTCATATAAATCTAATAAGATTATTATTTACAAGTGGATTATCATCGATTATTGTTTGAACATTTCTTTGAAACGATTATTGTACACTTGGACTGCCAACATGAAAGCTTTAATGTTAAATTTGTGTTATTATTAACTTTTCAAACATAATATTTTTCTTTTTTGTTGAAAAATGTAATTTCTGTCGAATGGCTGCCGTTGTGTTTTTGTCAATTTTTATCATTCATTTCAATAATGAAACATCGAATAATCGTTTTTGCAGATAATTCTCGACAATCACTCTGTATTTCAAAGATATACAAAAAAGAAGACGATTTTTTATTCCACTAACTTGCCGACATTCTTTGACTATAATAATTAATTTTAAAACTCAAAGCAAACACTATCGTAACTCTACCGTGTTTCTCGACTTTTTATTTATTTTTCTCCGGGCCAGAGCAAATATTAAATGCAGTCGCCAAATTGGCTCGGACTACGCGTGCAGGATGATTCTACGAAAATTGTCGTTTCGGTCCTCCTCCTATATTATAATGATATAACCCGGAAACACAATCATTCGGGATAAAAAAAAAATAAAATAAAATGAAGAGGCCAACATGCTGATATATTGAAATTGTAATGATCGTATGTATGGCGTTCGGTAATTTATTCTACATCAATCGTCGGCGAGTTGTGCGAGTGTATGAACGCAACCTGTATAGCCGCTTTGTGCGTGGGACGTTTCATTCAATAAACGCGGGCGACTCGCTCTTGGAGAATCCGCCGTAACCGTAGTCATCGTTGTTGTTTAATGTTGCTGTTATCATCGTAGTTTAACCGGGGTATATTATTTGCGAGCACTTTCTCCTTGTGAAAAATCCAATAGCGAAATGTAGCCGTCTTTATATCCTTCGCGGTCGTCATAGAACGTCCTTGACACAGAGCGGGTCCACCGGGTGCGGGCGAGTCTCTAGAAATACCGCTGCACCGCCACCGTTGCTGCTGCTGCTGCAACCGTGACGCCACTGCCCTACTGTATGCGCACTGGGGAGATAACTCACCAACCGTATATTTTACACGCACCTGAACCGTGCGACCCAGTTAGCGGCATAAATAGACACACTCGTGTAAAGGGGCATTTGCATTCGGCGTGATGGACGGCGTTCCCAAAAATTAATCGACTATATTGCTTCTGTCGCATAATGCAGAGATAAAGTGTAAATTATAATAATGCGCGGTCTAGATGGCTGTCCAACGAATAGACATCATCGCCGGTATACATCGTGTTGTTTTACCGTGCTCGTGTGCGGAAAACGATTCGCGTTGTCGTGATCGTATTTACCCATATCAATCGACTGTTTTGTGAACATAAGCGAGTCGGAAAAAATCATTGCCGCAATAATATTATTACGTGTAATTATTACACACAAACGAAAAGAAATGGCTTGCTAGTATGTGTAAGTATCTATCCCAAAGCCCATCCGTCATGTCGTATAAACGCGTACCTGTGACGTGTAAATATTATTGCAGCTTTGTCTCGCATCAATTGCTGCTGCTGCTGCTGCCGCGCATCCGATAAGAAGTATATTTATTTACTTTGAATAATATTTACTCGCGACGGCGGCGGCGGCGTTGACGGTCGGGGTCGTCGGGCGATTATTTTGACGTTTGTCCTGGAGACAAGGTGATCGCGCAGCGTCGGTTGTAATGGGGTTATAGACGGACATATTTAGAGCGTATATTGGTGGTTATTGGCACACACCAGTGCGATGGCGTTTTGTTGGCACCGGGCGGCCGGGCGGAATGAACGCTATTTTCGGTTCTAAAACATATATAAGTGCGGTGGCGGCGGCCCGGAGAGAGGCAGTGTATGTGTGTGTGAGTGCTTGGTGTGCGTGTGTACGTGTGTACGTGTGTGTGTGTGCGCGTGTACGTAAGTTTTTTACACGTTGTGCTATGCGCCCCGTCGTTTAGGTAGCGGATTTACCGCCGTCATCGTTCGGCATTCGCCGACTATAGTCGAGTCCCCCATTGTCGTTTGCCAGCAAATGCCGATGCGAATTTGTCACGATGATAAAGTGACGACGACGCCAATCACACACACACACATACACACACACACCTCCTGCTCATAGCTGCTGTTTCTCCCGTATATTATAGGTTGAATGTGCGTGTGAGAAGTTTAGAAGTAGTTGCGGTATGGCAATTAATAACGATAATTGTTAAAATGTACTACGATCACGGTGGTGTTTATTATTATTTATGTCGATCGTACGTGTAGGTAGGTTTAGGTAGGTTGGGTAAGTGACGGGCGACCGTGCACGCATGTGACGTAGGTATAACGTTGTGCAACGTCCGGCGCTCTGCCGCATTCGATGACTTCCGCGCCGTTATTATGGTTTATGTTCGATTTTTATTTTATTTTTTTGTACCTCAAACATCTGCTAAGTTTGCGTAGCATTAGAAAATACAATTTACTTATTATAATAACTTACGAAAATTATTGTTTGTGTAATAGCTTTTCTAATAATAATTCAACTTCAACTTGCGTAAAATTGTTTTTATTTTCTTATTTCATTGAATGTTTAAAAAATTTAAGTTGAAGTCTATCCTATGAATTGTTTTAAACGTAAAAAGAAAATATGAATATCACAAGAAAATAATACCTACGACAAAAAAATTGGAATATTTGTGCGTTCCATTATTTATTGAACCTTCACGTAATGGGTGGATATTACGCATACGCGTATATTATGATACCTATATTATTAATGTACTATTATATAACATTTATGTATAAAAAAATAAATAAATAACAAAAAATACAATAGTGCATATAAAGCAACAATGCAAATGGGATGAGCTTTAATCGTTGACAAATGGATAAAAAATCACAAGAATTGAAATAGAAAAAAAAAATATTAGTCAGTTACTTTATAAAACGCGTTGACCAACGATTAAAATCTGTGTAAAAAAAAACCATCGGAATCGGTGATCTCGCGGCGCTAGTGCGCGTGGATAAAAATAACATCTTCTGGCTTTTTATTAGCCGTTTAAATCTCAACACACGCGTGGTCGCCACTGCCGTAGCATAAAACCGCGAAATTGTTTCTCGAGTCTAAAAAAGTCACTATTATTTGAGTCCGCCGCCGCCCGGAAACCAGTCGTAAAATCTCCTATCGTCACCGAACGCCATTGATTAGCCTTTCCAATACAAAATATGTTGTACGTCATAATATAATATTATGATGTATATTGTATATAATTATATGATTGATTCGACTTTAAAACGCGAATTAATCAAATGGTAGTTGGCAAACGTTCGTGCCGCCACCACCGCCGCCGCCGCTGCTGTCGGTTGATTAATTTATCGTCGCCGCCAATATAGCCGATTGCCGACGACAGAAACGATTTGTAGAAGAGCTATTAGAAAAAAAAAAACAATAATATTAATAACAATAATCAGCTGCGGTGCCGGAGAGAAAGAGATCTTATTGTGTATGTGTTAATCTGTCGGCAAACATCTACAGTCCTGTTCGGTTTTGTACGTACAGGAAAGGTTACGCGTGTCACGGCGGATAATCGCGCGACTCCCTGGGAAATGTTTAACAATTCATTTTGAAAAAAATACCACGCCAAGTGCAATCGTATAAAGGATAATGCACACCAGCAGTGAATACTCGCTGCTGACGCGTTTACGCCAGAATATAGCAGCCGTATAAATATGTTAAGTAAACAAAATGCGGCAACGTCGTCATCGTCGACGCCAGTATGCCGTCTTCGTCGTGGCATTGATTTATCGTAATAAAACGTTTATTACGTGTGTACTTACGTATATACATATCGCGGCCGGCTCGATAAATGTCTTAAACTTTCACATTATTATGACTGGAGAGGAGAATAATACTCGCTCGCACACACACACATGCACACACACACACACACACACACACACGTAACCTCTAGCATGTTCGTTGTGTCGTCCATGCGCTTAAGACTGTAGTACAATATTACGATGGTTTAATATTATTTATTATATTAAATAAATATTGTGTTTACTTGTGTCCCGGCGAAGGGACAGGGAAAAGACATTTTTACGCGGGTAAGTTCTATTTCGCATGAATCGTCTGTGTAACGCGATGGCACGTTCTGTTTGCTTTTCGGAATCTTTGTGTTTGTTTTGGAAAATATTTATATAATTAATAATAATAATAATAATAATAATAGTATATACGATGTGTACGATATATACGTGGTGCACCGCATCACGATGAGACGCCGAAACAACAATTATATTAATCGGTGTGTTACTATTGGCACGAGATTTCTGTTTTCATTTTTTTCCTCTAGGCTACATTTAATATTTAATTAATTTGTTTTCGCATAGGATGAAAACACTTTTGGTAGGCCCTCGGAATCGCTATGCTGATCTCTGGTTATATCACATGTTTTTCGTACACCGTTTACAATAATATTGCAAGTGCCCCGCTACAACTGTTTGTAGTACCTAGCTAATGCCCTTGGTAAAAGTCCCGTGGAATGACGTAGTGTACGCGCATACTCATTGCTTGAGTCGGGAGATATATCATTATACGTATACCTGTGTAAACACATTTTCCCTAAACGCCGTTCTGTACGTCATGTTTCAACGCACTGTATATTTATCTTTAATATACGAGTATATAGTATATACCTATATGATACTTTAAATGTTGTTATTAAATAATGCCAGATATAGGAACCTCATTGACCTAGTAATGGGTTAGTGGTTTTTTTCCTTCTAAAAACGGTGAAAGTCTACTATTGTTACTCACACCAAATGTTTATTTATTTTTCTCGTGACAATAAAAACGAATTTTTTTTTCTCATAAACATCAGTGGTAAATTATTGGTTTTCAAATGGTAACATACGTTTCGTATATAATTTTTGTGCAGTCGGGTTTTATGGCGAATAATTTGTAGTTGAGCACTGAAATACATGCGTAAATATACTATTTTCGGTTTTTAATAGGGTGTAATTATATATATTATAGAGTTGTGAACAACGCTTTACAGTGTTAATTGTAATTCCAAGTTGTTTACTCGACTGTAGTTCGTTTAGGACTTTTAAGTGCACTTTGTATGCACACTTGCACTCATACGGCATGCGTGCGTTGTTAATATTTGCCATGTGTATTGTACAATCAAAGAGTTGCATTTCAATTAATTTACGTGACAATAAGCAATTAATTTTCTTGATTTTTTCAAACAATACACCAAAACCGTTTTTCGTGATTGATATAAAATATACGCGTGTATAATAATATGTATTCTGGACAAATATGGTTAATTTTATTTCTCAATTTATTGCGCTGAAATTTTTACTTTTTATGCGTCGAAAAATACCATAAAGTAAAGACGATCGATTGAGGAAAAACAGAAGCGGTGATTTGCAAATTTGTTTACTTTTTTCTTTGTATCATCAAGCACACGCATTTCGATCAGATCTACATAGCTTTGATGTTAGGCACTGCGAACTATATACGCGCGTTTATGTGTGCGCTCTCGGTACACCGTGTTCGACTAACGGGTATGTCGGAGCGGCTTTATATTGTTACATAATATATTATTATTCATTTTAGATTCATATCGAGGATACTCGAGGCCAATTGTTTTTAAAGCAATGTTATTTTTTTCCACTTTTCAAACTTTCAGACGCGGTTAATCCGATGAAAGTTGCATGCATCATTATAATATAATACACGTCATGTTTTATTTGCATTGTAAAGTTATCAAAAGTTTTTACTCATTTGAAATGAATTATTTCCACAAGATGGTTAATCGTAATCTCGCGGTTCAAAAAACCACACGTCATCATCGTGTCGTTTCGATTTTCCGCGTTCAGGTCGCATGATATACGCGCGTATATTTCATATCGGTACCATAATAATAATAATAATAATAATAATAATAATAATAATAATAACAGTAATACATGCATGCGATGATAATATTATATTAGGTAATCGAACATCCTTTCGGGTGCCCTGCGAATCGTGCTTAAAATGTGTGTGATGTGTGTGTGCGTCGAGTCCCTCTCCCGGTGGCCGCAGAATTCCACTTTCGTTCGGCCGTGCCGGTGACTTGACCGCTCATTTTGGTAATCATTGCGTGACGTGTTGTTGCTATATTCGAAAAACCGAACCACTCGTTAGCGCCGCCGCCGCATATACAAAACGGCGACGTACGGTGTGTGTGTGTGTGTGTGTATACGCTGTATACACATTCTAAGCATGCGGCCCGTCCTCGTAATAGTTATGACGTCATCAGGCCGGGTGGCCGGCGACCATATGGCGCGACTCCGGCCGGTCGCCCGTCCACCCGGTTGGCCACATCCTCGAAACGCGGTCGACGTACACGTAGGCCGGTGGCCGTGGACGTCATGAACCGGACACGGGGCCTGGTGGTCGTCCCGTTAACGGGACCATGTGCGTCCGGTGGTTACAACACCCGATCGCCGCCGTCGTCTACCGATAAACACGCGTGATAATAATAACGACGACGACACGACACTGTTAAAACGGTACAATAATATTATGCGACGTCCTTGTAGGTAAAATATAGAAGAAAATACAAAAAAAAAAAAAAACGTACCATTATATAATGACGAAAAAAACATCCTACGTTTGGCCTTTACCCGTTTTGTTTTGCACCAAATAGTCGGAAAAATATTGGCTAAGACGGGCGATCTTTTACTTTTTTTTTATTTTTTTTCCATATTTTTTTTTCGGTCTAGCAGTTTTGGTACCCTCTTCTCTTTTGAAGTGGGTATACAAAGTGTTTTCTTTGCACACGTTTTTTGATATTACAAGACACACATATATTAAATATACACACACACACACACACATATATATATTTAAGCGTGTCAAACGCGAACGCACACAAACGCATACCGCGCGAAATTCATTACCGTTGACCGTGAAACTCGCTGCTGGTACACAAATCGTGCAAATAAGCCCCGCCATCACACCGTTAGCGGGCGGCGAGCCATCGAAATACTTTGCGAGGGTAATATTTTCATACTCCATAATTATTAATATTATTATTATTATCATTACACGAATACTGTTTGTATTATTAATTTTATTACATTTACCTACGTGTGCCATATGCATTCGCATCGCCGCCACTATAAACTGGGTTAATGTGATTAAGTACGGCGTTCAAAGTGTGCTAAAAGTATACACTTGTCCTCCAGAACATGAAACTTTTTCATACATTGCATATACAATAAGTTATGCGCTTTGTGTGTGCGCTGCCAGTGACGTCTCATTTGACTTGCACGACCTTTTTACTTCACGGCTCGCTTGTAACTCTCATTATGATATAATATACACATATATATATATATAAAATAATATTATAAATTCTCGTTACGTTGTTTATTGCAATCATACACAATAAAAACATATATGTACCTACACACCGTTGCGGACTCTTTTTTTCCTACCAAGACGAACTTTTCGGCAACTTGACTCCGTTGTTATACGTTATAAGTTATATAACCGCGGCCGTTCCGTTGGCCTTTGTAACCGTGTGTATGCACGTACGTATTCCATCATCATAATTTTATATATAACATCAACTATATACAAATAACAATAATATGTTGTGCATACATTATATAAACACTTGTTGACCTGCAATTTTAATACAGTTAAAATATATACAAAAAATATTGGTCCCCCAGCCAAAGAACTAATGCCTGTGGGGAGCGGAGGCAAAAGACTAAAAACCGCCCCTGATGTTGTAACGTTGTCTATGCGGTACGTTATCCTGCGCAATCAGATTGATGTGCTTGCGGGTTGCGCGCATCTGTGTTTATCGCGTCCCCTTTCCGCAGCCCCTGCGATGCCCCCTGCTCCCCCCCGCCACAGATCCGGTCAGTTCGTCCTACCCGCGATTGCCTTCGAACCGGTGCAGTAAGCGGGTGTGTGTGCGTGCGGGAACGCGTCTCTCCCGCGCGGTCGTCCTCATCGTATGGGCGCCGCGACAACCGCGATCAGAGTGGTGGCATTCGCCCACTGCAGTTTTGCGCGCGCCCGGCGAACTTGCACACGCAAATCGAATCGCACGCCAACCGGTCGTCGTGCGTTCTCCTTACTGTACACCGGTCGCGTCGTGCCGTTCCCCTTACTGTACACCGATCGCGTCGTGCCGTTCCCCTTACTGTACACCGGTCGCGTCGTCGGTCCTCTTAAGAGTAGATTTTTGTATAGTGTTCGCGAGTGCACCATCACCGCTGCCACCTACGTGTGCGTTCCCGTGGTCACGTGCGAGTTTTTCGTCTTGTGCGTGTTCTCCCGCCGCTCGTGTCCCGTCAAACTGACCGGCGCACAGAAATCGCACTGCCGCTGCTGCAGTGATCGATCACGACTTTTCAGCCTCCGCCGCCGCTGCCGCCGTCATGTTTGCTTCGGGCAGTCAAAAAGTAATCCATAAAGTATATTATACATGGTTAGGTATACGGATAAACGAATAGAATATGAACAGAATGAATAGACTGAGATGGTTTCGCAAGGTGCATGCGATGAGGCGAAAGGAAACAAAGAGTAGTGCAAGAGTGGTTATGAAAACGAATGTCGAAGGGAAAAGATACGTGAAGAGGGAGACCAACAAAACAGTTGGTTGGATACGATTGATACGATGATACGATATAAGGGTTGTGTGCGTAGGGGATGTGGGAAATCGAGAGGAATGGAAGTTTAGGACAAAGGTGGCCCATCCCTAATAGTTGGAAGAAAGGTGAAAGCGACGAAGAAGATAGTATTGTAACCGTTTAACTATACATATGTGTCCACGTATTGCGCGTACAAGGGTTTTGTGCGCCGCAAAAAAAAAGTATACCATACATACGATATGATACCGTGTTGTAGATATTACATCCTTTCCACCCTCGACCACCATCCCCTCTTATACCGTCCCTTATTTCACCTCGAAAATTGTCGTTCCGGACGGAATTCCCCAAAATCCTCACCCCTATGGTCCCTTTTCCCGATTCGTGGCGAACAGGTGTTCGCGTTGTTTACGTCGTGCGCGTATATATATAAATATAAATATACTAGTCTTATATTATGTGGATATGATATATATATATATATATATAATGTATATAATATGCGTGTGTTGTTTTTTTCGCGTTCGGATAGAAGCTGCTTTCACCGTCGTCTCGTCCAAGGCTACGTCTGGTTGTCTGTCATCCGGACAAGGCTATTTATCTCGTAGTACATATTATATATGTTATGCGTATAGTACCTATATAGTTGTAGGTGTTTAAAAAAAAAAAAAAAATCGTTCGACACTGCTCGTATGTGTGTATACAATATGTTCTAAATTTACCGAATATATAGGTGCTCCAGCCCCCAGTATAGCGACAGGATTTACTTTTATTTACTCTTATGTCTGTTTACCGTTTGCAAGATGCGTGTAATATTAGCTGCGTTAAAAAAAAATAAAAATAAAAGTATTTCTTCACGCGCAGTGGATGTTAGTCGCTCTTGCAGGGACGCGAGTTTCCTATAAAGACCGGTAATATTGTTGCTGCTGGTGCACGGTTTATGCGGTGGTATGACGGCGCCACTGAGTGCGTAGGACGACGATCGGATCTGTTGCTGCAGACACCTGTTCGGTTGTCACTGCGATCGCCAACGCGAAACGGTCACCACTTTCTGAGGGGCGGACCGGCGGTGGTGTGCATACGATTATAGGCGCTTACGATAATATTATGCACAACACCCAAAAGACGATTCGATCGTATTTTTTTTTTTTTTTTTCATTTTTTTACGACTGTTGTTATTCGCGTATATATTGTGCACGCTCGGATCGGGTTATATATTGATTTATGTCGTTGACGTGGGTGGTTTTTTTTTTTTTGCTGCTGCTGCAATGAACAGCTGACACGCGTTCCATCCGGCTAATTGTGTTATTCGCCATCGAAATAATATATTATAATTCGAATCTGGATAAAAAATCATTTTCCTGAATTTTTACAGATGCGATTTGGCCGTCTTTAATCCTTGTTTTTTAATATATATATATATATAACAAATTTGCTATACAGAGGGTTAAGTTAACCATTTTTTCACGCTTATGAAATACCAATTTTACCTTTGTAAGGTATAACATCTCATCGTGATCTACGATTGTATACAATATAATCGTAATCGACATCGTTGTGAATAATAATATAATATTACATAATATCAGTTTGTATATTCGGTCACATAACATTTATGTGTTTGTATTTGATTCTAATAATCGTTTTAAAAATGAAAAATTCTTATTCAGGCGTACACCAGCTTGTATTATACACAAACATTGAAACATATACGGTGTTACATCGCGAAACCTATTTATTCGAATTTCGTCTCTCGTTTTGCTATTTTAGAAACGACGCGTGTGCGATAAAACATGTTTACACATAATTAATACAACAATAAACGGGTGATTTTTTTTTTTTGTTCGTCAACGGTTAGACGTTAATTTATTGTCCGGCCTACCTCGCGCAAAAAGAAAAAAAAAAATGACGAGTTGTACCGGACAACGATGACGAGCGCAATCGCTGCCCGCAGTACGTTCGATGCATAAAACATTATTATATTACATATTATTATTGTATTTTATTGCCGTCCTTGTTTCGTCCGTACGACACACGTAGGTACGATTGTACGACTTTCATACGTGGTTTTCGTCTTGTGCGTACCCATATGAAACACATAGGTATTTATCATAATACCATGCGCTCGTCGACCGTTATACAAGCCGGATGAAATGTGGTTTCGTCCGTACTATGTGTACCGTGAGACATGTATATAATATACATACAGGTGTATCGCGTATTATATATCTCCGGAGGGCCGGAAAAATCGTTTAATTAATAATAATAATAATAATAATAATATATTTTCATCAATAATTTCCATTTTGTATACATAGAAAACATTATTCTACATGCATATTAGATGCATATTGCAGATAAAATTATAAAAGTTTGTTATACTTGGGAACATCTGACAAGTTGAGAGCTTATTGTCAAATCTCTCATACGGAAAGTTCACAATAAATTATACTTAATAAATAATACTATTTCAATTTTTAATAGATTATACAATTTTAATATCGTCTAAATCTATATAACGTATTTTAATTACAGTTTTTCAATAAATCAATGTTTCGCAACAGAAAAGTCGAATATAATTATATTTCTAGAAAATTACGACGGTTCTGCGTCTTCTCTTCGAGAATTACATGTTTGTTGTAATAAAAGTAATAAAATTATCCAAATATATCGTTTGTTTAGTATTCCATCGTTGCAATAATATATTATTGCATCTTATGTAGTACTGCTGCACGTACGACGTGTTTATGTCTTCCTTACTTGAATACTTATAGTGTATAAAATTTTATTAATCTATAGCGTATATATATAATATATATGTTATGTGAAACACTTATAAAGTTGGTTGTTCGACGATCAATTATACAGTGGATAAAAACTGAAAATATGTTATATATGCAAGTCGAGTTTTGTTTAAAACTAATTGATGGATGCATTGGCTAAAATTAGTATTGTAATCGTTCTATTGAAACGATGTCTGAATGATTAATTTATGGTTAACAGACAACAGTTGGTGGATTAACGCGTGAATATTGTCTATATTGCAATGTGTATACAATTTTAGATTGCTTATCGTTATTTTGTATTTGCTCGCATAAATGGCATCATTTTTATATAACATGAGGGCTGGTATTTTCGTATTAATTCATGCCATTCGTCGTACCAATAATACAGACAGCTATTTGTTTTGAACTATTTTTTTTGTACAATTCGTATTTGTTTTTGTCGACTATATGCCGACTGTATATTATTACATTATAACAACGTATAATAGTAGCCATTATGTATTACTTAGTGTTATGTAACATATTATAGACATTCATGAAGGGAGGCAGATGGTGGATTTCTCCCCATTCGGTTTCTAGAATATATATTTTTCTTTATCTTACATAAATATTTCAAAACGTCTAATATCGAGATAATATGTGAGTATAATACCTACTTGTACTAGTTAGGTTTAACAAGATAAAACTTATTTATTTATTCTTTTCCAAAGTTGTTTATTTATACAAGTGTTTATACGCTTGGACGAATCTTATTTAATTCAAGTATATTCATACCCAGGGCCGTGTTGAACCTATTTAGAAGCTGCATGTATATTTTAATATTTCGAACTTCAATATTGGGATCTTCGCACTTTAGGGTTTTAGGGCTTTAGGATTTCTGAAACACATTTCGTTCTTTACCGGAATTTAACCTCGTACGTGTTTGCATTTATATTGTATATATAACTCGTATCGTCCATGCGTTCTGTGGGAGGTGGAGGTGGCGCTTTTATGTACCGGCAGCATAATATACTCATATATACATCATACATGTATAATATAGTTATTACACGCGGCTTGTCATCTCGCGAAGGAAAAGAGAAGCAAAAACGATTAAAGCGTAGTATGACCTTTGAAGTGGAACACTTCACGTTTATAAAACAATTACAGTAGTCAAAATATATTGTTGCTTTATTAGTTCATAATAAATCTGCGCGTATATTTGTGTTATACGTGTGTATGCGTGCGCCGTGCATGTATATACATATTATATAGCGGGTGGGAAGGCATTCGGAACGGGTTTGGCACCGGAAATTCGCTCGGGTAGACCGTCTTCAATCATCGGACGTCTGTATTTCAGTGCAACATCGAATGGCTATATATACGTAATGGATGGCGAGTAGGCGAGAGAGATATGCGCGGCGGCGGCGGTGATGCTCACGTGGGCAGTTGTGGCGGCCGGTCGCCCACCCGAGCTATATACATACCTGCTGCGTGCGCGCGACAATGGAACGCGTACGCGCGTTGTATTATGTGTACATATTATAATACACCGTATTATATATGCATATTATGTTTGCGATATTATTATTATTATTATTATTATTATTATTATTATTATTATTATTATTTTCATTGTATTAGCATAATTTTCATTATAACATTATTATTGTGTATTGAACATTATACTACACGTGTGTGATGGATTACTCTCGTTTATGATTTTTATTGTGTATATATCATGCGTCTGATGTTGACCTTCCTCTACATTGCGAAACCAAAAATAAGCCCATGTACAGGACATCTCATATTATGTTGTCGGTGTGATATTATCGCCGCACGCACCGACGACGTTTCTTCTCGACAGATAATAATTTTACACCGAGTAGTTACTATGTACGATGACTCTTGCGGCCCTCTTTTCGTATTGCGTACAACATATTTTGCGTTCGACGGCCCAATGATTTCTACAGTTTCGATTTTTTTCTGTGCGCAGATCGCGGCCGCGGTGAGCTGTTCTGGAAAATCCAGCTGGACCAAGACCTGGTGGACACCATTTCGTCCATATACCCCGAGTGGTTCCGCCAACAACAGCAACAGCAGCAACAGCAACAGCAACAGCAGCAGCAGCAGCAGCAGCAGCAGCAGCAACAGCAGCTGCAACAGCAGCAACAGCAGCACACCGACCCGTTGACCATGCAGAACGGTATCTCGCAGCCGTCTCCGCCTTCAGCCGAGGTGGATGAATCCCCGTTGCAAAAGTCTATGGACAAGAACAAAGAGTGTGAGTACCTGTTACTTTAAACATCAGTGTTTCCCAACCTGGGGGGAGGGGGGCGTGTTAACATTTCTGTGGAGGCGCGAGCGGTCATCACGAAATTCAATTTTTTTTTTTATTATCGTAGGTTTTGTTATATTTGTATTTTACAATGTAGGAAATTAATAATGACTGATCATTGTCATCGTGTATTAATCGATAAAAATGTCACAAATCAACTATTGTATAGATTACTTGTAAAATATTTTTTAAAAATAGGTGATGATTTTTTTAATAGGAAGGGGGCGTGAGTCTTCTGAAAATCTTCAAAAAGGACGTAAAACAGAAGAGGTTGGGAATCTGTGCCTTATAGCATGTAACCAGTTATTATCATTATATTATCTTATAGGGGTGACGGTAATACCGGTATACCGATTTGAAGTCGATATACCGGTATACTGTATTTTTTTTAAAAACGGTATACTGAAAATATCGAAAATACCGAAATATCGAAAATATCGAGATACCGTAAATACCGGTATACCGAAAATACCGAAATATCGAATATATATCAAAAATACCGAAAAACCGGAATATCGAATATATCGAAATTGGTTATTTTATATAGGGACGACGGTAATACCGGTATACCGATTTGAAGTCGATATATCGGTATACCGTATACCAGTATATACCGTATTTTTTTTAAAAACGGTATATCGAAATACCGAAAATACCGAAATATCGAATATATCGAAAATACCGAAAAACCGGAATATCGAATATATCGAAATTGGTTATTTAATATTGGGATGACGGTAATACCGGTATACCGATTTGAAGTCGATATACCGGTATACCGTATACCAGTATATACCGTATTTTTTTTAAAAACGGTATACCGAAAATATCGAAAATACTGAAATACCAAAAATACTGTAAACATCGTACCAAAATACCGGTTTAACGATATTTTCGGTATACCGACTCATACCGGTATAAAATATCATACCGAAATACCGATAAAAAAAAAAAAAATACCGTCACCCCTATTACCTTGTATAAGTACAATCAACGACGTAATTAACGAATATAACTATGGTGTGAAGGTGCAGGTATACATATTTCAGTCTAAATGACCATATGCAAAACGAATTACGATTACGAATATGCTACCTAGGGGTTGACGTCAGGGGCGACTGTACCAAAATTGAACACGCGGATGGAAATGTCGATATATTTATCATTTAAAATCGGTGTAAAAGTTTATAGTATTATGAAAGATTCGTAATGTTTCATATTATAGTGGTATATACCACTATACGCTACTCTCGTGGTTATTATTTTATTATATTTATTGCATGACGCGTGAAACATACAGCGAATCATCATTTTATTCGATACAGAATTTTATAATCTTAGTGTTAGTCATCATATCGTATAGTTAAAATCTTTTCATAGCTCATTTAAATTTATAATTATTAAAGAATTAAACTCGAAAGTATACATTCACCATTTTTAGGGGTTTATAGTATAATATAAACTGAATTGTTAATTTAACCACTTGTTGACCTATATGGTTTTAGACCTGTAGTTTTTATCTTGGTATTAATTATTAATACATATATCCTTGACTCCAGTTAGTAACTCGATAAATATTTGTAAAAAAAAATAATTATTTCTAATTAGGGTTATTTTTTTATACAAATCCTTAGGGCTATATATTATGAAATACGCATATATTTCTATCTCCTTTAGAAATTCTATTGAATTTCAATATTATTTAAATATATCTCTTAGTATTATTATTAAAAAAATACATATTATATTTCCTTTATTTAGGTGATTTTGAAAATGTAAAATAATTCGTTTAATTGATTTGTTCTAATACGAAAAATCAAGATTTAGAAGTAAAATAAAATTAACCATAAGTTTATCAAATTTAATTCAATAAGTTAATTTATTTTTTGTTATTATTTATGCAACACGAAAATACAATATACCGCAGTGGTATACAATTAAAATAATTTTGATAGATTAACGAAGTGTGCTGCTTGTCAAGTTTTAAAGAGTTTCCCTTTCGTTAATCGCAGTTTACATTTGCATTATTACAATTCACCATAATACTAGAAAATATTATTTAATCAATGAAAAACATCAAACTTTACATTTATCAACGCAGCAAATCGTGTCATAAGTTATAGTTTAAAAATGTTATTGAAATCTTCACGGATAAAAGTTTTATTTTTTGTGACACAGCTAAATGAATAAACTTTCCCTGAATACGCACAATACTTTCTACGAATTTTCTTGCGCATTGTCGATAATGAACAAAAATTCGACACATTAAAACATCTATATTATACCGAGGAAAACGTGGTGATATGTAATATTTATATTCGCGATATGAATGTTATTGTCTGCCCCTTCGTAGAGACTGGAAACGAAATGTGTAATAACCATGGTATGGAAAAAAATCCGATTTCGTCATTTCGATCCCGAGAAACTGTTGTTTACCGCTCGCACGTGTGTTGAAAACATATTATTATTGATAAAAATTGTTATTGCCGTCGTGACCTGTTATCGCGAGTGGTGCATTTTTTTTTAAAATCCATTTATAAATAAATGGTGAAAAAATAAAAAATAAACATTCAAAAACATTTTACTCGTGTCCACGTACCGCTTTGACAGATTCTTGTAGGATCGTTTATAACGGGTGATAAAAAAAAATAAATAATTAAAAAATAAATCGAAACGACCGACGACGTCCCTTATACATATCGGGCATACTCACGCACGCGCGCACACACACACACACACACACACACACACACACACACACACACACACACACACACACACACACACACACACACACACACACACACACTCACCAGCAAACGTGTAAAGTATATTTTTACATATTATCCAGTAGGCCGAGGGGCAGCAGGCACGTGTATTAAGTTTAAATAATTATGTTGTTTATAAACATTTGTTTATTAGCCGACGCGTGACAAATTACATTGTTTTTGTCACGATCCGTCGTCCGTGTAGCCGCTATCCGCTCGCCCGCGAAAATCGAACAGAAAAAATAACTTAATAATAGTCGGTATATATATAAAAAAAAATAATAATAAATAAATACAAATATTTGGCCGGTCGCTCATCTCGGCGTCCGGTCTGCGGCTGTACGAATGCCAACGAGACGACGACAGCCGCCGTCGCTGTGGCGTCAGTGGCGACGACGGTACATGAGCAACACACAGTGGTTGGATATCTCTTGTGTTGTGGGAGTGAAGGATGCGACAGAGGTCCTGCAGGGACTATATATTGCGATGGTGGTTACGGCTTATTCGCCGACGGCGATTAACATAATATTATAGCCGCGATAGTGGAAATAATATTAGTATACTGCAGCTATATATTGCGATAAAGAAAATTCGGTGGTGATGATGTTTTACGGTATAACCTTTTGGAAACGCATCGATTAGATAATAATATTGTATACGGATACAACGACTTCTTTCTTGGGACGGAAATTCAATTCAGTGCCTTAGCAATATAGAGTCTATATTATAGACGTCTTGACATTGACGAAAAAAGGCTTGCGCGTATTGTGTGCGGATATATATGGTTAAATTAATGATAGAGAAAATGCATCGAATTTGAATTTGTTCGTCAAAATGTTTGCGCATTTACTGTATAGTAGTCGTTTGTTCCGTTCAAACCGATGAATGCGTTCGTTAGATGAATCTGCTGCGTCGACGATGGCCAGTGAAAATTCAAATCCTCTAAATAAACACCACATACCTCGAAATATTTCCATACAGATTTGATTGCGAATATTGTACACCACGTAAACTTGTCGATTTAACGGATTATTATATTATTTCCATGGGCAATTCCGTCTCGGACTGTCAGTCAGTTGCACTGTTCGTTATTTACCATTATTTTTTTCCTCATCAGCAGTCCTCATTAGGATTTTAAAAAGGGCCGAATAATAATTTTGAAAATTACTTGCGGGCTCTTACGTTTTTAATGGTAATGATTAAATAATATATTTGTTTATTATTACAATTAACAAGGCTCAAGGCCAAACATTTAATTATGTTGGTATTGATTTGTGTTCCAACTGTTTCTCACATGGACTGTTTATGTGGGATTACCAAAAACAGGTAAACTGGAAAATCAGTCTATTTATTATTACCAGATGGTTTGAAAGCGAAAAATGTTATTTATTTTGAAATTATTTAAAATAAATATTTAAAAAAATATATTACATTATACATATATATATATACACAAGATCAGATAAGATAAACAAAAGTTATTGCATATAAAGTTATACCACCAAAACCAAAAATCACGATATTTTATTTCATATACGAGAACGGAACTGTAGTATTTAGTTTTGAATTTTGGAATGTATATATAGAAATTGGTTTTAGCGAGGGCCGCACGAAATTTGTAAAATGGCCCGCGTAAAGAGTCTTATATATTATATAACGCATATTTAACGGTAGCTAATTGTTCCTAGGAAAACGGACGAAGACGGACATGGGGCGGCCGCGTGCCAGCTATATACTTATGCGTGCGTGCACAAGACGCTGCTTGAGTCGATGACCCAAATAAACATATTATATTATTATGTACGCACGCGACAGGCATACGATTTTTTATTGCCGCGCGCGCGACACGACGGACGTTATACGCGGGCTTGCAGGACTACATAATATAATGTAATACCTATTATACGTTTTGGGCGAAAAACATTATTTCAACGTCACCGCACGTACACTGCAGGTTTCCCATTCGCCGTTGGTGTTTGCGCGTAAACCGTCGGATAGGTGAAAATAAATTATTTAATAAATAAAAGATTCGTAAATAAAAGCTAGCACGTGTGGCTATTAGGTAAGTAGGTACTCTAAAGCCAGATTCCCGGCAGCCGTACTTGACGATAAGTATACAAATAACCGTATATTCCCGACAAGTAGATGAACAATTTGCCAATTCATTGTGTTCTGACGACTGCTTTACTTGACAAGTACGCCAATAATTTTGTACTTGTACAAGTGTCGAGTAATCTACTCCTACGGCTGATTACGCAGTGAACGAATCGTGGAATCACTACTACAGTACAAGTGTATACTCACTGTTCTTTTGACTTATGTTTTCTCATTTACCGATAATGTTCGGGAAACTCACTAGTGACAAGTACTATTGTACAAGCATAATACCGATCCAACGACATGACAAGTCTTCTCTAGTGACGAATATTTGATCCAGTTGCGGATTGAGCATCAGCAAAGTAGGCAGTGGTCTAGGGTGGCAGATTTTTAGGGACGGCAATTTCAGGCCAATATTTTTTTTGGGAATACTAGGTTTTTTAGATTTTGTATTGTATGGTGAGATTACTCTGAAGGATGACAAATAAAAATGTTAAATATTTAAGTTTCCCGCTTTATATCTATATATTGAAGTGATAAAAACAAATTTTGGCAGATAAAGTCTTTCTTTTCCTGCCGTCTCCTGTGTGTAATAATAAAATGTTTCAGATTGCTCTTCAAATACTATCTCAGTACATATTGATTTACCTCCTTTATTTATTATAAATTGAATTCTGTAATGTTGCTGTAGAAGTGTAGAATATATTTTACATCTCAACGGCATACATAAATTCAAGATATTTATTTATTTTAAGAGACACGACCGATAGGAATCAATTCGGATAAAGTGTTATTCAGCATTAAAATGATATGAGTCAGAATCCTCCTAAGGACTGTTGCGTTATATTATACGTAATAAAGTGCGTACGCCGAATTCGCCATCGTTTACTGATGAGGGTCGACTGCATAAGCGCCGTAAATGATATAATAATTTAATTACGATTATTATCGAAGGAAATCCACGGGGTCCATTCACTGAGCCTTGCATCCTTGACGATGTATATATTATACTTTGTGTTTATGTATACAACTATTAATGCGTAAAACGTGCTGTTTGATTTGTCGTGCCATAATAAACGAGTCGAATGATCGTAACGGAACTCGTATTTATTTTTGACGCACACATTATTTACCGTCACCACTGCCGTCGACACTGCCGCCGCAGGACAAAACAATAATACAATATGTATACGAAAATGATTATCTTCTGCCATATACGTGAACATGTACTCATCTGATCGTAAGAAAATAATATTTTCTTACTAAGTCTCTTATCTATTGTTAGGTATTGTCAGATCTTGACTGCGTATGATATCAAATGGGAATGATGTAATATCGCGAAAACGATATTTGTTTACTATAAATCTGACTAGGCAATATTTGTTATTTTTTGCGTGGACATCCGACAAATGCTATTCTTTACGGTTTTAGCATCATATTGTATTATAACAATCGAACGGATTATACCTACGTGAGAAAACATAAGGACCTTCACTGAGACCTATTAAATATTATAATCATTATGCGTATAAAGTTATATAAAATAATATATTATACGTATTATACGCGTCTTACGATTCAGTCGACACCTCCCAAGCGCTCCATGGACGTTTGATCTACATGAACGCCTACTCGTTAGTAATTATTTATAATTAGGTATACTTATTTTTTTATTTTTATTTTTTTATGTAATTGTATTCAGTATGTGGCGACAATGAATAATATGAATAATATGCTTTATTGTGTTGAGTTCTTTTCCCTTCGATGTTTATATGATTTTATAAAAACATTTATCGAACATTCGTGAAAAACAATAGTTACTTACTGGGTGGTCATACGTGGGACATGTTTGTGTATTGAAAAATAATATATATATACTTATGTATTATATACGTGTAAAAAAAAAAAAATGAACAAATGGCAAAAATTACCGAAATGGCGAAATGGTTGGGAAATTGTGGTACGTGAAGCCGCAGTAACGACGAGGAACGCAACAGATGTATAGCATTTGACGAAAACCATTTAGTATTGGGATTTTGATGCCATTGGTCGAAATAGGTTATTTTCCAGCTCGGGGATAGCTAATTTTGGATACTTCCTCGGAATTAATTGCCAATGTTAGTACCTAAAATAATGAATAATTCTTTTTCACATTTTGCATGATAACCTTAAAAAGTTACTTCGTTAACCGTGTGTTGATTGTTGTATACGTATGTGTTCGTGTGTGTGTGTGTGTGTGTGTGTTAGATGTAAATCTGTAATTTTAAGGATTGAGTTTTCGTTTGCATATATAACCTCATCAGTCAGCTGATAATATTTTTGTGTGCCAAAACCGTTTGACAGTTTACGTCTGACCGATATATTTTGTTTGAAGTCTACGAGACTAACTATTGGGAACCAGAATTCTTTTTCCAAGAAATACGCGCAAAAAAAAGTATTGAAATTTTGGACTCGAGTTGACTCGTTTTCTAATTATTGTACGGAGTAGACTGTTGTCACAAAGTGTCGTTGAACTCTATGACGATAATAAACGCGTTTTATCCAGGCGTATATACATATACTAAACACTACATAACGAAATTCATTTTTGGACTGTTATAGTTCTTGGACCTCAAAGGCAAGAAAAACATTAAAAAGTATCTTCTTTTGGGTGATGGAATAGCTTTGTGAGCCAGTCTTGTTTGAGTATCGGATATTATAAACCTATTATTATAATATTATATATATATATATTTTTTTTTGAGAACAAATATAAACCAAATCCGTATTCAACGGTTAAATGAATTGGACGGCCGCGGTCGCATAAATGCGCTTTGCGACTGGTGCATATAATAATGTACATATTATAATATATGCGCGGTGTGCGTTGGCTTTGATGGCGGGCGGCCGTTTCGCGACACACTCGATGAAAGTGCTTTCTCGCATCCACTGCCAACTGTATTCTGGCGTGATAAAAGATTCTTTAATTATCTTTATTCGTCTTTTAATGACCACCCCGTCACCCTTCACCGTCGTCGCCCCCACACCAACCATCACCATCACCATCACCACTGTATGTATATAATATACGTGGTTATATTACGCATCTATGTTTATTTTGTCGTAGATCGTCTTGCAGGGTCTGCCAATCACGGGCCGTTTATTCGTCTATTTATTGTAATTGTAATAATTGAGTAATACCAGAGCACCCAAAAGCGAACCGTATTGGAAAAAAAGAAAAATAAATCCTGCAAAACTTGGTATGCTTAAGCGCAGTATTGTACGGGGAGAAAAGACCATCTCGTCATACTCGTATTATAACGTATGGGCACTTATATATACTTTTGTCGACGACTGTACTACGAATAAACATAATGTATATTTGCAATACGCGCGTACACACGAACGTAATACTATAATAAATTATAGATAATATGTATGTAATACACGTTAATCTCGTTTTATAATAAAGTAACATTATGTGTACAGCGTGATTATAACGTATACGTATGTAATGCGGTGCGTGTATACACGCGTATATTGGTATATATCATATGGTATAATAGTCATTGCATTGCATACTGCGATCCATACGGCCGCCGCCAGGAGTCGATCGCGCGATGCTGGAAAGTTGCCTGGTTCAACAATATTAAAGAAAAAAAAGAAAATAAACGCGCTTCTACGATGAACGTATATTACACTGCACATGCCTTCCCGGTGTCTGCCGCGTCCGACGGGCTGCATTGGATCGTAATAGCGGTGTATAACAATAATAATATACATAACAAGTGGTGTCCGAAAAGTCGAGGTGTTGACGCGATTTCTTAAACAACCCATGATATTGCACCGGTGCCGCGGGTCTCTCTTCTGCTCTACACACAGCCGCCACACTAATCTTTGCCATTTGTATTTATGCGTCTCGTATGTATTTATTTATACATATACGTGCGATTCAAAACGTTTTCGACTTTCATGTATATGCATATTCGCGCTCGGTATTTTGTTGTGTTTTTTTTTCCACGTCAGCTGCGTAAAAAAGAGAATTCGATTCGACGATGATTCGTCCGCTGCCACACGGCGTCAACACGGACGGCGCCATGAGCGCCATTGCCGCTACCGGCGCGCGCGTTACGACCAAATGTACGCCGTTCACACACACATATATATATTATATACTGTCGATTCGCGATGGACGGACACGTGCTTTATTATAATAAATAATTACACGTACACTTGTACACCCGTGTGATCGTTTGCATTGCGTAATTACACACACGTAAGTCGGTACAACCATAATTGTTCATAATATTAATATATATATAAGTACATATTATAATATGTACTTATATTATTATTATGCGTTTGAACCACATTATATATAATAACCGCAACAATTATTGCGTATAATACATTTCAATATGGCTGCATTAATGCGGCAGCGAGGTGGGTATATAAGTTGCATTCGACGAATAACCTGTCGTCCATTGCGATTTATGCGTATGTTGTTATACGATTATTATTATTTTTATTATTATTATTATTATTATTATTATACGTTTTTATTGTTATTATTGACGTGTACGGTGCACTTGTTTAAAAAAGGACTGTGTTACTGTGGACGATTTTATTATTATCGTTATACTATCCGCCGCGTGTTTATGTCGTCTCAGTGGTGCACGCAACGCCATATAGTAATACAACACGAGTGTTATTTCAGTATGACGTCTGTTTGTCGATCGTGGCGCCGTTGTGCGTATTTATTATAGTATTTATGATAGAGCTCAAGAAATAATCGGCAATAATCTTATTATGATATGTGCGCGCAAAACAAGTGGCCGTTCTACGAAAAAAAAATTACACTAATGCCGGTTATTATGTCACATGTCCCGCGGCGTCGCCACTGCACGACATATGGTCTCTATCTCGGCCGCGCACTGCGAAATCTCTGCGCGCACCTTTTCCTCCTTCCCCTCCTCCACTTCCCCTTCATTCTCATTTTCGTCCTCGCGACCGCCCTTGCACGTTAGTCGCACGATGATATAGCCATTTTCACGTACAATAATGATACGTCCGAGAAGAGACTATTATAATATAATAATTTGTAAGCGTACTTATTTATACTCGTATATAAAATATATTTAATTATAATGTGAACGCGATCGTCACACATCCATTGCGTTAATTGGCTTTGGCGATGGAAAGTAAGTCCTGCGACCGCTCGACTCCACACCTCTGTAAATCATTTATTCGGCGACGAAAATAATATTACGAACGTGAACGTCTTATAATTATTTATAATGACGTGCTGAACGTGCGTTTTTGTACCCGTAACGGAATGTCCGCTATATACGCGTACATAAATATATGCATGGATCGACGCAATCACTGTACTGCGCAATGATACAGTTCAAATTTTATTACGCATCCAACAAAACGGTTCTTGGTGAGTATACCTATGGGACCCGTGCGGCTTCAAAAAATCAACACTCGCGAAACGATAATATCATCCGCATATGCGTATATTAAACCCAAAGGGTCCGGTTACATCAATGAGCTGTTATAATATTCTATTACCCCGCGAAGTATGCGTGCGTACGGCGGAAACTTGTATGATAATATAGTGTATAGTATCACATATTATATTCGCGTGTAATATTTATATTCATATAATCTGTGATAGTATTTCAATCGAATCGCCGCCGCGTGGGAAATGGCACAGTCCTATAGCAATAGTATATATTATATACTATATAATATACGCGTACATAATATGCACTCAACTGGTTCGTCGTACGAGCAAAGTGAAATAGAACAATATGTCGACAATGCGGACAACGTTTATGAAAATCCATCGTTTTCAGTTCGACTCAACTCGTGCATCTGATGTATAAGATTATTGTTGTCGAACCGTCTCGAGCAAACTATACTTCGTGTTCCAGTTACAGATTCGCCGCTACTTTTTTACTGAAAAAAAAAATGATCTCAAAGTGGTTTATGGTTTATGCGGCTTATATTATATTACTTCGTCGTGAACTGCGGCTTTGTCGAGAAACATAATGTAATCGGTTAAAATATAATGTAATTAAAAAAAAAAAAATAGACGATAGCGTTGTCAACACCCCTTAAGCATCATGTATTATAAACGCTATTATGCCGGATAGAATAATATTTATACATAAAATAGAAAAATGAACATTCGGCAACAATAATTCGGTGGTGTTCGTGCGCGTTATTTCTATTATAATACACCAACAAGATTAATTATTAGAATAGTGCTGGAATACATGTATAATCATTTCAAATTCGAACGAGGTATTCTTGGAGAATAAACACAAAATTATCGTTTTTATTATTCATTTTGTCGTAAAAGTTGTGTTCAAATGGATTTTTTTATTATTATTATTTTTATAACTACACCACCATTAGACACTATAGGCGCCAATACGAATAAAATACATAAATACTACTAATAAAACATCTACTATGTTACTACCTACTACTATACTGTCTATACTACTACTACTACTACTACTACTACTACTACTACTACTATTACTACTATTACACCATTTATATAATGCTATCATTATTAATAACAATATTTTGTCGATTGTATTTCTTGTAAAATTCGTCAAAAGATTGTTTGTTTGATATTTAGTTAATTTTGTATAAGTATGTTCATTTTAGTTCACAAAGAATCAGTTGTTCTCCATATTATATTTTATTTGAATAGAGCTCGTCGTAGTTTACATATTTTTGATATAACAACTGAGTATGCGAGTATCCCTAATGGTTCGTCCCCCATGTTAGTGTCTGCAGCGTTGAAGTATACTTGACACAACACTTATATTAATGTATGTTATTAAATAATATATTATGGGATTTTTTTCTGTGTAGATTATGTACAAAAATTGTTAATACTATTACTATTACCTACTATTTCTTGTGTACGTTTTTTTTTGTCAGTTCTGTGTGTACGTTGTTTATTTATGATAATAAATAAATAAATAGTGCAATTTTAAGCAAATGGTTGCAATGTGAAAAAAATCTAAAAATAATACGAAAACTCATATAGTATGTGTGTATATATTAATTTAAACATTCTTAAAAACGTATAATAATCCATTTAGACGGGGTCAACAACCAGCGACCCGAAGGTTTTCGTTCATTTGGCCCGAATTTTTTTTATTTTTAGATATAATGAATTATCCGATAAATTTAATTCATGTATTAGTGAAAGATCATGTACTATGAGCACCAATGTGACCATTCAAACAACTTGTACTTTGTATGTATGATATTTTATACACTAGTTGCTATAGTTCAATAATCTTTCCTAATCAACAGTTTTTTTTCACGTTTAACTTGACTTTTTGATCACGGTCAAAAGTCTATCAAATATTTTTCGTTTTGTTTTCGCCTTTACCAATGTAAACATTTTTAAATTAAATTTCAAACAATGCTCTTTCGTTAATGAAATGCGTATGCATTCTAGAAAATTGGAAAATTATAAAAATGTTCGTGTAATAAACAAAATCAGAGGACGTAATCTGATGATATTTATCAATCGCATATATTTATAATGAAATTAAAATATATATATTCTATAGTAATAAACCTCGTGAAATGTCTCGCATTACGAGTCGAATGTCTCCAAATGACGAAGTCGTAATACTTCTGTACCTATACACATTGTACGTACATATAGGTAAAAATATTAAGTACCCGTCGGAGAAATGGAGAAAAAAGATTATGATAATCGCTTACTACTTCTCCCTAGTATTTTAACTAATACAATACGGCCAAGTGCCGACCATCACCACCACCGCGACCGCCGCACGGCATTGAATTAATCACGCTAATGATGACACATTTAGCGATTGCGTCGTAACCGTTGGTCGACAGTTGTTGACAAGAAAACATTTTTTAATATCGCGACGTCGTTTTTTTTCTCCTCTTCTGTTCCAGACGATTTTAATATCGAAACCATAATTTTCGTTAAATAACACGGCGGTGCGTGCACGCATATAATATTGTCATCGCACAGTCATTTCGCGTGTGCGAAAAAATTGTTAAGAGAAAAACAATCAACGATGTTCCACTTAATACATTCAAATAATAGAATACTAAATAAATACTGTATGTACCCTGCTTATAAGACTCACGGATATTTGGTTTAATCGCTCAAAAAATTCAAAACCTTCCGGAACAGTCCGATTTTGGAGCTTAACTATATGTATCTCTGACCGTATCGGAATACATAAACAAAAAAAAAAACAAAAAAAAATGTATTTAACACCACTCTTAAGTTATTTAACTGTGGTAAGACTTGCGAGTTTTGATCAACGAGCAAACTATACTGGTAGAAAATGTATATTTTTATACGAAATAATATGTATACGCATGTATATTATTTGTGTACGCGATTTCTTGGGCACTATACTGAATACTCCGCGTCTTTAGCTGTATGTAACATAAAGTCGTAGATTTCGTAAGACCGTCGTCACCGATGATATCCATCTGCAATCGTATGTTATGTTATAATAATATTAAACGTTTACATCACATTAATTATCGCCATGCGTATACCTCCTACTACATACCATCGTCTTGTATATTGCAGTTGTGCAATTTAAAATATGTTGTGCACGTGTCCCTTTTGGTCGTCGTATATATACCTACTATTATACTATTATATAGTCGTCGGCCCTTTCTAATCGTGCGGTCGACCCGACGACGACAGAGGTGCTACTATGTATCAATCATAGCCGCGATTGAGCAACTGTATATATATACACGTATTATAATAATTTTACAATATATTACGGCTGCGGCGTTGACAATAATAATAATAATAATAATAATAATGATAATTTCCCTCTTTCGGTGTGACGATGGTCGTCGGAGATAAAATAAGATCGTCGGATTTGACCCCGCCATCGTCTGATGTGACCGCCGCCGGGCGTGCCGTTAAATCGACCGTTTCACCTTGCAGGGTCGTGCGCGACCATACCGTGTATATTGTCTGGACGCGCTTGGATCGTCGTCGGACGCGTAACAATAACATTGTCGTAGCTGCGAGGTCCATAGCATATCGATTTTCGCTCTCTTTCCCTCTCTTTCAGTTGAAGTTTTATCATCATATATTTACTATATGTAGGTACAGTGCTCGAATTGCAAATTTTAAAAGTAACGTGACTTTGTGGCTTGAAAAAAATTTAGCGTTTACCCCCCCCCCCAACGTTTTGACCGGGTTTTTGGTAAAAATAAATAATTATACATGTGTATCCTAATAAAAAAATAACACAAAATAATATAAGCGGGAGAGAATTTTAATTTTAAATTCAATATATTCCATATAGGCCTTCTTAGGTAATAATGGTATATAGTTCTCTTCATTATTTTTTCTTTCTGGGCAGTTTACCTCATCAGTGACACCATACATATCTATGATTTTCATCATCAGTGAAATTTACAATTTTTTGTAATTCATTCGAATTTATTATATTATGTTAAAATAATAATATTAAATAAATTTTGAACACATTTTTCAAAAATTATTTTTCAACAATACGAATGTAAAGACAAAACCCATGTAAAGATGTTGACACTTAAAAAAAGTGAAGATATTCGCGTTTTGTTGTACGAGGCAGGCTCTCTCTTTATATATATATATCTTCATAGAATACCAGGCAAATGACAATCTAATTTGTATAGAACGTATAATCATCAATGATTAAAAGTAAATTCTTAGAATTTATGTTCAATTACTAGGCTGGTTAAATGCCTATGTGGATAGAATGATTGTATAAAAATTATATTGTTACCTATTTGATTATATACCTGCGATGCGAACGGTTGTATATTCCAAATAATATAGTGACAATTTCTTCTCGTTGCGAATACACCTGATACTAAATTTATAATGTATTCCAATGAAACTGTTGTAGGTATGTATGTTTTCTAAATCGTACAAAATTGTGATTTTATTATTTTATTTTATTATGACTGATAACTACAGTAGTTGTTTAGAACATTTAAGTACAGCGAACGACTATACGAATATAACAATATTTTAAATGTTAACGATAAGTTTGCATATCGGTCGTAAACTATATGTATGCATAAACAATATTATACAAATACAAGCGGTCGATTACAAATATAACAGTATTTACAGTGTTCTTTCGTGAGTGCTGTCTATTCAAAACACATGTATTACCCACCGCAGTCCGCAATTGTGTAACTTAGAACTCGCGGCCTATACGAACCCAGCACTATCACTTTTAAAGGGATGGTATTAACACTGTTTACACCGGGTATTTTAAAAGCTTTCAAATGCGACTCTGAACCCGGTAATATACATTTTATTTATTACCATGATTACCTACTGACAAAGATGGTGATGATTGTTATAATGATTACGAAACATGAATCGCGAAAAAAAAATAATGGAAACGAACCTTATTGCAGTCTGGCATCGGTCTGCACATGGCGTAAAGTTGTTGCCTGTGTATATTATAATATATACATGATATATTTATTATATGTGCATATTTAACCACCGCCTCTCTCGTTCTCTCCGTAATATTCTTTCACTGCGACGGCCAAAGCTTGAGTTTTTACATTGTGTTGTTATCGGTTCGACGAGGGGAAAAAAAAAAATTATATTTTTTGGCGTCCGACCGCCGCCGCCGCCACAATGTCCACATAATGACACGTATAATTCATTCCGCCACCGCCACTATAGTCGCCCGGAGCCTGTAAAAATCTCAACGTTTTACTCTCCGCGTATATAGTGTTATGTAATTTTTTTCCCGTTTTTCTTTTCACTCGCTCGCACATTCAAATTAATATCCCGCGACAGTCTTAACGTCTTCTTAAGCCAGCCCGCCGCCTGCCGTACTAAAATAGAAAAACTCCGCTTGTACGCTCGTAAAAATAACGGGCGCGATGGAGATTATAATTTTTTTTAACTTCTTGCTTCTCATCCACACACACACATACACTCACGCACGCACGGAGAGATTACACATTACGCCCATTAATTTACAACCGTAACCGTAATTGTGTATGCACATGACACATATTATTAATATTACGATCATGTGGTCATAATTTGATTATGGATTGGTTTTTTGTTTCAGCTCTCAAAGTTAAGTTGATGTTGAGGAGACCCATTAACCAATTAGTTGCACAAGGAATTATGCCCTGTAAGTATAATCATATATCTGTCGAATACCTAACCTAACCTATTGATTTGCAAGATCTTTTTTTTTTGTAACTAACCGCTTTCGTTAAGTTTAAAACTGACTTAAACTATATTCTCAAAACAGGAGTGCGTTAATTATGTTAGGTGGAAAAAAATGTTTCTTTGGTTGTATATTTTTTATTTCGAATTTACACTATTGGACAGACTTTATATATTGCACTATTCTCACTATATTGTATCTTACGTATCTTGCGGTCGATACGGGTTTTCATGTCTATTATTGTACATTATAATAAGTACTATATATTATGTTGCTTTATGTCCTTCGTTAATTTCAGGTTTGAAAAGCCCACCAGCCTTCCATGAACAAAGACAAAAGTTGGAGAGGGCCAAAATGGGCGATCTGTTGAAAGCCAAAATTCAACAGAGGCCCGACAAACAGCAGCTGGTTAGACAGCACATA
>JAIPRK010000429.1:0-187801 GCA_025469195.1 Chaitophorus viminalis
ATTAGGTATTCAAAGTAGTATTTTAATTATTCATTATTATAATAAATAGGTAATAACTAATAATAAGTAATAAACTGATTTTATTTAACGTTTCTGGATTCTGCGGTGACAGCTTAAATTTAGATTTGTAAATGCTAGTGTATCAAACCTTTTTTGACACGGTATTTGGTGGTCATGGTATGATTATGTAGATCATGCGACATCCATTCCTAGGGCTGGGATTTTAATGCCCTTAAAAATGACAAAAAATGCAAAAATGACTTACAAAACTCAAAAATGCATTAAAAAATGTCTAAAATTTATTTAAAAAAATTACATTACATGTACATAAATATTTTATTTTACTTCATGTATTAATAAAAAAAATATATTCTTTATTGTTACACTGAATCACGAGAGTGTGCTGCAGGTTTTCAAGTAGAAATGCCTTCCTGCTGTCCGCCAATAAGTTTTTGTATATAGAGATGTTCCTTTCATCTATTGGAGTGATTGGTGAGTATTTAAAGTACGTAAATTTATATATATATATATATATATTTATAGTATATAAATAATAAATATAATATATAATAACTGTAGATAAGAAATAGGTCATTTGGGTTTTCATATATTGTTAGCATTTTATATTATAGAAATCTACTATTATATTTTGAATTGTAATTTTACATTCATCAATACCAAAAATGACCTTAAAATCAAAAATTATCAAAAAATACCAACAGTTGCAAATTTAAATTTCTCATTCTAATTTAAAAATACCTAAAACATATTTGAAACAAAATGAGCATCGTACAGAAAATTTCAGAAAAAAATGCAAAGTGCATCAAAATCCCAGCCGAATTCATTACGAATAGCACTACACATTATTTGAATAAAGATGGGATATAGTTATTTCTTTTATGTTTAAACTAGTTTAAATAAACATTTAATTTATTTAATTTTCCATGTTCATAAGCTAATTTGATGTTTTGCATAGATTCACGCCATAACTATAGAAGTATTAGTAGTATTAAAAAGTGTATATACTCAGTATCATATTATATTTTATAATAAGTCTAAAAATGCTGGGAGCTGCGATCTAGAGATCTCGATAAAACCGAATAGGCCTAATTACATAAAATATATTAAAATATCAATATGTTTTAAAATTGATAATTTAATACAAAACGAACTATAAAAATATCATACATTATATTATAATCATATTATAATTATACTAACGTCTTGTTTTTGAGCTTATACTTATACTAACATTTTGTTTATCAACATAATACAGCTTTGACCTTATGGATTATGCATATGCATAACGTAGCATTAATGCATACCTATGTAGTTACTACGGTAGTACGGTGTAATATACTTATACATCTACTAGTTACTAGTTACTTTTGCTAGGTATGTGGTACTGGCGTATTGCAGTGATTTCTTTATGACTATGTAACTCGGCAATGAAAGGAGAAGATAGAAAATATGAAGAGCACTTCTTTCGGAGTTTGTAAAAACTGCCAGTGTTGTATCTCATAAGTTCATAACGGCTTTTTGAATCCACAGCACTATTGTGATAAAACATAATTATGTTATTAAAGGCATTGCTATATAAAGTTCACATCTATATGTTTTATCTTGTATTGTTTTCCATTTTAATTTTTCGTGTATGTATAATATTTACATTTTTATATTTATATACATGGATATAGGTACGTAGTTATAATAATAATATGTAGGATGTAGGTTAATATTTTTCTTCTGAACCGTTTATACGAGGATAGGTAAATTATTGTTATGAACTTTTTGGTTTTAATATTTTACTATTTATGTTTTACACATGTCTTACAATTTATTACTTTTTTTCTTTCGATATTTTTCGTAATTAAGTACAAGAGCCAGGTGCCGTAGTGGTTTCCAAATTGATGAGGGTTTTATAACAGTTCTATACATTAACACATTAGTTCCATTAATACAGTGAATCTATATAATATATCTGAAGCCATGAGGGCTTGTTACAATGTTATTACTTTCATATGTTTAAAATTTTTGTTTCATAAATCATCTAAATAATTATTTCGCTACTTTTAGATTTTGAGTGTAGCGTAAACTTATATAGGTTTTTAATTTTAATTTCTTTTTTGTAGGTACCTAGGTACATAGTAAAATAACTGCCTCAGAGAGATCGTTTGAAGCGAGAGAAATATTTTGTTCGAAACAAATACAAGTTTCAACCTGTACCGTAAAACATCCATACTTACTATGATTCATAAACAGGGTTCGTATTTGGGAACTCCACGACTATTGACCACACTATAACGATTTTACTGTATATTTACTAGGTATAAAAAGTCAGATCACGCTAATACTAAATATATTTCAGCTGGTGTTTTTGGATTGAAATTGGATTTTCGGGAAGTGATAGAGAGTACCAAAATACACATTTTTTGATAAATTTAAAATTTTTAACCCTTTCTTTGAACGCAATCCCACTTATATTTTTTTAAATTAAATTATCTATTTTTAACTTCGGATTAAGATTCAATTATTTTTTAAAGCAACTTTTATATAATAATTTTTTGTACCTTGAAAATTGGCTGGTCTACGGCGAGTTAAAGTTTCAATTTTAATTATTGAATTTTCAATGGTTACCTATTCTAATATAACACGAAATATCTCTGTTCAGTAACCTTAGATTGGAATGAGGTTTTTGAGAGGAGGTAAAGAATAAAGAAATACACATTTTTATATTATTTTATAATGCTTAAAACTTTTGGTCTACACACGCAAAATACAACTTATATTTTTTTAAATGACAATCTTAATTTTATTTCTACACATTCGGGTAATTTTTTTTTTAACAATTTTCGCACAAGTTTTTTTTTATTTTCAAAACTAACCAAGTTTGAGTAAGTCAAAATTTGAGTTTATGCAACATTTGTTTTGAACATTTATTCAACGTTTTCCTCGTAATTTTCTATTCATGATGTCACTAAAAAAATTAAGTTATCGTGGCTGTAGTGATTAACCCAAAGTTTTACTTTGCTGCCTGTATTTTTTTTATGTCTTGAATTTTAAAATTATGTTGAAAACATTACAAGGAAATTAATTTTGCATTAACTTAAATTTTGATTTACTCAAATTTGGTCAATTTTGAAAGTAGAAAAACTTGTCTTACAAAAATTGTTAGAAAAAAAAATTTAGTTTTTTTATAATAAATTATTTAAAATTTGTATGGGGTTGCACAATAACTGTCAATAAGTAATATTTTTTAGCTGTATAATATAAAATGACGATGAGAGACGAAGGCCCTTGACAATAGAAATGCCTGAACATAAGTGCCGAGTGGTTAACTTAGTAGAGGTGTGCGCCAAGGATTGAGTACCTAGGTCTCTATAGGCCAAGTTTGTTTGAAAGTAATACGGTGTCATCGGCATAGGTCCTGATTAGGGTGGTTTCGGAGGTTGGGTTGTCTGCTGTGAATAATGTATAAAGAGAAAGGAGTGATGTTGCTTTCTTGTGGGACAAGAGTACCTATCATACTTATGTAATATAAATTCATATTAATAACCTTTTTTTGGGTGTGTTGTAGCCGAGCCGTGGTATAAGACAGTGTATAAAATATACCACTACTATATATGAGTGTCGTATGTATAGCTATTAGTTTTCAAAATTCCCTATTAGCTCATTTCTCAATGCATTTTGACCTATGTAAATAATATAATATTTAAACCAATAATGTATTATGTGGAATAAAATCAATTTGATTTCAATTCGTAATGAATTGTTTACTTTTCCACTCAAATAGTACTGTGGTCATTAATGGGTCAAGTGATTTTAAATAGTTTTATTTAAAATATTATTTATTTCTTTCTCGTAGTTCAAAAAAAATTTAAACATATAATATCTATATACTAACTATATAACGTGCAGATATTTTAATCAAAAAAAAGTACAATCGAGTACTGTAGCATAAATTCATTTTTAAAAATATTTGCACGTTAAAATTTAATTTAGAATCTTATATTTATGTTTAGACGTATACCTATAGTTATATAGTTTTAAAAATTTGAATGATCACTTATTAGCTGTATGTATATCACAAATTGTTCAATGCAAGCAAATCTGAATAATTCTTACAAAGTGTAGTATTAGCCAATTTACATAATATATTATATTAAGCATATATTCTACCATAATTAGCAACAAATTATTCCACATATTTGTGTTCATTGCTTTCAAGTGTTAACAATTATTATAGATACCTATAAGGCTATAAAGTTATAAAATATTACACATAGTTGCAAATCATGGGTTTGTTGGGAAAGGGTGATTAGTCTAAGTGATTTTTATCAATTTTTTTATCTATTTCATTCTCTCTCGAATCTAGACTATAATAAATTAATAAAACTCCTTGTCGAGTCTTCACAGTCTTCACATTTTCTTTAAACAAATTTAAGTAGGAAATTTATATTATCATATTATAATAAAATGTTATTAATTTTTTCAATTACCAGTGAAAAATATCTTGGAAAGCTGTTCAAAATGTTGGAGGGCTTAGGTCCTTAACGCTTTTTCTTATTTGTCAATAATATATATACTAAAATAATACAGTAATTTTACTAACTTATACTTATGGTAAACATAAATATATGACCAATTTGAATACTTATAATTAAGTAACTTAGAAACATTATTTAATATAATTATATTGATTTATTTAAATAAAATAAAATCCATATAAATTAAATAAATAAATATTTAAAATTCATGTAATTAGTAATGACAAATCTCTCTGGAATGTATATAATGACTGATTACCTATAGGCTATAGTTATATATAGATATACATAGTGTATATTTATATATACATATATTTTATTTTATAGAAAAATTCAGAAAGTCGTGAACTATAATTTTGTTGTATCTAATTTTTATTGAATACCTCCAAATATGAGTGTAAAAAAGATAAACAGATTAGACATTTATTATTTGATGGGCAAGTCTTTATTAAAAAGTTTCAGATAAAACATCGTAAAAACAAATAGATGGGGTTATTGAAATAATATGTTATATACCTCAAAAAGGTATGAATTATTGGTAGTAGAAATATACTTATAAGTAAAAATGAATTTCGTAACTAACTAATTTATTTCGATTTATTAAATATTCTAATTTTATACAGCATAAAATATAATATAATATTATAGGTAGTAAAGAGTTATAAAATAAAATATATCATATAATAATATTATGTGTAACAATGTAACAGTTTTAGTAGTACGTACAACGTAGGTACTATATATTCGTTAGGTATGGCGGTATATAATAGAATCATATTGAAAATAATCTAAATAAATAAAATTAACTTCTTAATATAAATTATCAATAATAGAAAAAGTCCCTTAAAACAAACAAATCGTGACACGTGTTGTAAACTATAAAAAAAAAAACCGGATGGGTCTCACTCTGCTGTACAGATGGGGGTGGACTGGATGGACTGGGTGGAGTGCACCTCGTTCATAGGATAGGTCATTACAATGGATTTGTTAAATTTGAATGCAATGATAGGTATCATTTTATACGAATAACGATTTTGAACGGAGATGATATGTTGGTCTAAAATGGGTATATAATAATATAGTATTTTATATTTAAATTGAAATATAATGCAATAGTATGCGATTTCGTAAATATTTAAATTTCAAACGGTCATAAAATGTTTTCCTTTAAGTCCAGTAGAAATTTTTTTTATAGATTTTTGAAGAGTAGCTTATGGATAACCTAGTATTAAAGTTTTTAACCTTAAGTATTAACAGAATAAATTTTATAAATTTTTATCTACAAAATAACTTGCAAATTAGCATGATTTTCACACATTTTATACAATTTTGAACTTTATGAGCTTATAAAAAAAATTTGAGTTAAATGATCTTCGATATTTTTTAGCTACGATAAGTTTAACTTATAATAAACATTGTATTAAATTTTTTAAATTTTCGGACAGTCAAATAAATGTTATAGATATTTCAAAAAAAAACTTACAAAAATCGAAAATTTAAATTGTCTATAAATAAGTCAAAATATATCAAAATACTTTGAAAACTTAACCATGTATAGAAAAAGCTAATATAAAGATTTGGTAAACATTTCAAGTGTTTGCGATTTTTCGTTTTTGAGTTAGAGCATTTAAAAAAATGTATTTTGTCAAAACGTGAATTTGCGTAAAATTTCTCGTTTTTTCGACGCTTTTAAAAAGTATTGAAAAAATTTTATTTTTGACGTGCCCAAGTACCATCTAAATACACTTTTCTTTCAGAAAAGTTGTTGTTTAAGAAAATCGAAGTATTTTTACTACCAAAAAAAGGTGTCCTCAGACACACACAAAAAAACAAACACATCATTGTAAAATCAATAGATTCCATCACTTCGTTCAGAATCTAAAAGAACTTTTATAAATATAAACAAAAAATTATAACGCGTCTTATATTTTTGAATCTTAAAATAATGTTAAAACAAAATATTATAATCGAGTGAAAATAATAAATACTTCTTACTGCAGGTTCTGTGCGAAAGGGTTTTATTTTATAGCAATATATAGTTTTGATGTTCATGACAATCACATGTCGTCATACCAACAAGAATTTAACAACTTAGCTCAAAAGATAAGTTAAATTACAATTGAAAATTTAACAAACTTTATATACTAATCCCTTATTACTTGTTAACAGATTAGAATTTTGGTGATTATATAAAGGAGACCAAAAGTAGAAGCTATTGTTCCATAAAACCGATGAAAAATCATAAATTCAAATTTAAATCAAATAGGTAACTTACTTAAAAATTTTGAAAATAGCCCATTTTTGTGGAATAAGAAAGTCACCGGTAGTATCATTCAATTTGGTTCAATACTTATAAGCAGGGCTCGGGATTTTATGCATTTGCATATTTGTTCGGGAAGTAAATAGAATAAATCTGATCCGGTACAGATTTGTATGGTGGTGTATGGAGTTAAAGTTTAAAAGTTTATCGTGCATATGTTTGCATATTTTGGAATTTTTTTTCTACAAATGCATATTTTTAAGATTTATTGATTTTTATTGCATATTTTAAAATAATTTTTGATTATTTACTCTTAAATCATACTTTTAGTAAATTAATTAATTTTATTTACATGACTTTGTCAGCAATAATACCGATGAGGCAATAATCAACGCAAGTAAGTACATAAATAGAATTATAAAATGATTTTTTTTTAATGCATACAAATTTTAATTGCTAGATATAGAAGATGCTGAGTGTTGAAAAATCCAAAGACCTCTTATTCAACAGTTTAACATTTTTTTTTTAGTAATATAGTATTTTTAAAGTATAAATTTTTAGTAATATGTACAAGATAGGTTTTTTTAAAAATTAAATTTGAATAAGTGTTTATTTTTTAATTAAAAATAAATGCATATTAAAGCGCATATTTTGATATTTTTTGGTGCATATGTATGCGCATATTTTTAAGACTTTTAGCACATAAAGTCCCGAGCCCTGCTTATAAGTTATAACTTTATAAATATATAAAAATTATAAACATATTGCCCCAACATAAATCATTTAATTTTTCTACTATTCAATTTTTTTTTAACTCTATTCATAAATCATAATTTTTCGATTAGCTGTTATATTCATTGAATTTTGATCTTTTTGAGACACAATAATGAGGTACAACTGTACAAGAACATAATTTTTATTGATATACGGAGTGAAAAATAAAGTAAAATATAAGGCGAAGAAGATCGAGAGTTATAGAATACTGAATGGTATCACCGTGGAACATAATTAAGATAATGTCTCCCCCGAGTTTTGAGGTACTTACTTATTGAAAATTTTAGCTGAAAAAAAGAGATAAATTCTGTAGCAGGGTCCAAAGTAGATGTTTTTAATTTAGCTTTTAAATTCGTAGATTACCATTTCCCTACTAAACATCAGTGATATTTTATAATGTGTTCAGGTGTTCTCATTGTTATTCTCTCATTATTAAAATGTATTCTATAAAAAATACGGAATTAAATTTTCAATACATAATTTATAACCAAGTTTTTGTACTTATCGAAGTATTTGCATTATTTGCAACATCGTATGCATTTTAACATAAATAAACGTTTTAAATATTTTAATTTTCAATGAATCTAACTTCTGATTTATATTTACGATCGTAGGCCATAAAAAATAATTTCATACTTATAACTTATTTTCAAATTTATATATAAGTACATGTCGATGGACGATAGTGATTTTAGGTGATATTAAACTGACCCAATAATACCTATACTGTAATCAATATAGCCCCACATAATATAAACCTTATACCATTTTCATACTATATACTATTGGTAGTACGATTACTAAAATAGTAATATACTATACCTACCAGGGGGACTCAGTTCTCCTACCTCTGACAACCCCAAATAAGCGTCTCCTTAAACTATTTCGTTTAGTATTCTCTAGAACAGCTATTCCCAAAATGGCCAAAATGTTTATGTGGTGGTGCCCTTTTTTAGACCATTTTTCATCACGGTGCCCCACGTGAGTACCACAATAAGAACTTGTAATATGTATAATAAATGAACACTATAGTTCATCTAAATCTAATGTTATTTGCACATGAGCTGCTGTGTCCCTCGAATAAGCTCTTGCCGTTCTTGGTGCCCTCGGGGGTACAGTTTGAGTCGTTTGAGAACCGCTGCTCTAGAAATCTCATTATTAAAGCGATCGTTTTAATTTTCCTTATGCATCTATTAAAAAAAAATCATAATTTCAGCGAGACTCAATTCTCAAAAGAAAATAATTGTTATTAATCAAAATCTACAATCATAAATGAATTTGTATTGTTGTGTCTTGTGTTATAGCGTTTTCCACTTGCTGCACTAGTGTACTCTGTTGTACACCGTGTTCTTGACATAAATGATCAGCCATTATCACTCGTGTAATGTATGTAATGCGAATTCCACATGATTTTACAGTGTAATTACTAATTTACTCTACACATGTTAAAAAAACATGGGCAAGAAAATACAAATTTTGTTTCTATTTCTATACTTGCAATAGTAATTAGGCTTAGTCTATGTTTTATTTCTATTGTTTATTACTTTACTTATTTTGATATCAATATGGTTATTTATTATGTATCAATAAACACTTGAGCAATAAAATACAATTATTGTTCTTATTTCCTTTTAGTTAATTTATATGTAAAAAACTACTTTACCGAGTATTACATTTATTATTACATTTAACCTAAAAAATCTTACCATATGTGGGCTCTAAATTCCATCTATGTTCTTAAGAAGTATATTACACATGTTCATAACTGTTTAAATAATAAACTTAATAATTTAGTTGTTATATAGTCAAATGTGTAATATTACTTTATCAAAAACTGAGCTCGAATTCAGAAAACAAAATTTCGAGAGGATACACTTGGTCGGACATGTATGGTTATAAATGTATGATGTACTGCATGTACTATGTACTAGGGATGGGCATCAAATCCGAATATCTGAATTTTCCGAATATCCGAATATTCAAATCCGGATTTAAATTAAATTCATATTCGGATTTGCCGAAGTATCCGGATTATTCGGATTATTCAGATTAATTAATTATTTTTATTGCCAAGCACAAAAAACGCTGGTAGTTGAATGCATCAGAAATTTAATATACCCGTTCTAAAACGTATGTTAAAGAATTTAAATATAATTAGAATTTAAAAATGAAACATCGAACAGCAAAATTGAATTGAATAATCCGGAAACTCCGGATAACCTGTCAAATCCGGATTCACTAAATTCGGATTTGATAAATTCGAATAATCCGGATTTTTGCCTACTACTACTATGTACATCCTCCATAAAAAATTCTATGGAACGCTCAACATTTTTTTGGTATTTGAATCCCCTCTACAGATTGTTTTCAATGTAAGCCCTATTGGTACTTACTGGCATTATATACGTAATATTTCGAAGTACCAACATTGTTGGTAAACGAAGAAAACTTTAATCGTGGTCTGTTGAAGTTCTGTACGCATTACAAATGAGAACCATACATAATTTTTATTTTAGGGTAAGATTTTACATGTCCGGTCTCTTTATGCAACCATCATACAACATTTTCTCCGTACCCTGAAACCGTGTGTGCTATCTATTGTGCTCAAGTGATTACCGACGTTCTACATTACAAATTCTACTTATGGGATTACCTCGTCTCACAATGATAGTGATGAACATTATTGTTTATGGATATAGTTTGTGCGAAATTTGCGAATTTATGTTTGAGGCAGTTTGTACATTTTTATTTTGCATTTGGACATCTATAGTCCATATCTTATATCATCTCAATGATAGCCAATACCTCAATATCTCGTAAACATGCAGTGTACCGGTGATTTTTAGGAGCAACAATAAATTCAGGCATTGAAATGGCATGTTATATATGTTATACCGGCGTCCGCCAATATGGATAATTCAGGTACCTATTTTGTAAAATTTCTAGGAATTATACATATTGTCGACCGGTTTTAGGCCATGTAAATAAAACATATGAATTTTAATATTATTTTACTTATAATCTAGGCATTGTGTAAAATGCCAATTTTTGTTTTTTGTTAAAGTAAAATACAGTTTATATTCTTATAATTATTTAATTACTATTACTCGTATTACAGACAAAATTTCATTTATATAAATTATTATATTTTCATACATAGGTATTACATTATAATGGATATTATTATTATATTTTATTATTTTAATAAATACTATATTATTTATACATTTTACTTAAACTACTAGTTACTTACCGATTTCAATATTATGTTGTAGAAAAATTGTATTCATAAGGCAAATGTATATTTTATTCTTGACACCTTGGTCAAACAAACACATTTCAAAAATTCTTGGCCAGTTCCTGTGGACTGTTCATAACTTCACATCTATGAGTGTTGGAACTTTATAAATTTGTAGTAGCTTTTTCTGGCATATAACTGCTTCAGAATTCTATCTCGTCCATAATACCCAATTTTGTTTATTTTTATCATATTGCCTACTTTACGTTTGGTATTATTCATTATACCAAGGCAAACCTCATATTATAAATATATTTCCTAATGATTTTGCCTTGGAATTTTGCAAAATACCGGATTATCCATATTGCCGGTAACACATATAATAAATGTTCTGTTTCTATACAATTTATTGTATAATTTGATTAATTTAAAAATGGGTATTATGTGTCATATGTATACTTTGAAGTACCTATCTGTTATTCAGTCTATTCATATTTTATTTAACTGTGTTTGAGATCAGTGGGAAATAATAAGAAAGAATAACTATCCTTTGACATAGTATTACTAGTACAAGTAAAACCTACCATGAAAAATAAAAATACTTTTATTACCTACCGATTGATATTATTCGTTGTACTTAATAATTTTTTAACACGTATGCTACAATCTTTATTTACTCTACTATACGAGCATTTTAAACCAGGTATCGTAAGTTGCACACTTGCAGTTCAAACAATACGATGTGTTATAAAAATGTTAGTAAATACTAAACATATTAGGTTTTATGCTAATTGTTTACTTTAATTTTCTCTTTTCCGTATATTTCGTATAATCTTTAAGAGGATTTTAATTTTTCTTTAGAATTAAATTATTTTTTTTTTTAATGTATACACAATTGGACTAGATAAAAAATAAACGATATATTGGTTGTAGTCTGAAAGATATAGAAACCGAAATAGCAATTAAAACTGGTGTTTTTTAATTTGAAAGGAATTATGAAACATCATGTAACTGAGAACATCCAAGCAAAACTTGAAAATTGAAAAATTGATGTATAATACATATTACCACTGATTATGAATATTTATAATCAATGATATTAGTATATTACATAATAGTTATTCACCATTTAGGCATCTTAACATTTAAAATACTAGTAATCAGTAATCACAAAAGATTCATACCTACCTATTTTTGGAGACACTTTGATAAAGGATACACAGAATATACTAAATATTAAATATAGATACTTATGTTTATGTATGTTTTAAGTTTTCATTGATGAAAATTGACAACAGAGATTTAAGATCGTTAGAATTTAATCGAACTATTCTTGAACTAATTCCAGTTAATATCAAAAACTGTTTATTTTATTAAAATAATTATTCAATATAGTTATTATCAAATTTTATCGTAAACAAAAAACATTAGTACATTTCAAATTACAAAAAAAAAAAATCATAGCTAGGTACAATTTCCAATTCAAAAACATTTAAAGCTTAGCCTTTGATTGCTTATTTACGTTTTTGAAAATGAATATTATGATTTATAAATTTATAATGTGTTTAATAATATGAAATTACAACAAAATTAAAATTTGTATACGGAGCACTAAAGTTATATTTTAATTATTTGTTTATACAGTTTTTAAAATGTTAAATCGTGGAAAATTTTACATTTTGAGGTGGTGAATAAGTGCAGTATTGTAATTAATCATTGATTATGTATATCAACACTTATGTTAGATTCTGAGTTTCTGATTTCTATGCGAAACGAGGTCTGTATTAGTTTTATCATTATGTGGGCATTTTAAATTTAAATTTATATGTTTCGAGTCTGTGTAGCGTGTACACGATTTTGACCAGTAGGATTGTTTCGATCATCATTATCATGGGGTGTTTAAGTGTTTTATATAGAAAATGGTGTCTAGTTGGTATTCGGGGTAGGGGATCTTTTTTCTCAATAATTTTTCGAGCGATTGAAAAAAACAATGTAGATAAAAATTGCATAAAGCATTTAACCGAGATCAAATGTCGAACACCATCTGGTATTTTATCACCCACTATTTCACTGACTACTAGAATAGATGTTGAAAGTTGTCATGTTTATGTTTCAAATTTTTATGCAATATTGTTTGTAACCAATAACAATTTCTTTACTGGAAAGTCAGAGAAAGTTTTATAAACGTCGGAGAATTAAATGTTGACGAAATTGGGTATTTCAACGAATTTCGACTGGCATACCACCGGATTTATATCTTTATAAGTTCTCTCCTCTTCCTTCAATACAAATCTTAGTAAGGCATCTTATATAAGTCTTGACTAAGAAAATGCCGATAACAGAAATCCGTTACCCGATTGAGTTTTCATAGTCAAGTAAGCACTTATAAAATACACTCCGGTAAGCTATATAGTTAAGAATTAGAAACTAAAATTGATGAAATCGTTCAATTAGATTTTTTAATTAATATTAGACAGAAGGAGGTGTTTGATTCTTTATTGAAAAGGCGTTTAAAACATTGATCTTTTGTGGCATCTATACCATTTGCCTAGGTATGTTATACATATTATTTACGTGCGGGGTGCCGTGCGGTGTAGGGACATCGATTTCTAATAGTATTAATAGTAAAATATACAAAAAGCTGAAAAAGCATTTCTTTATCATGAGATACATAATATTTTATTTACTAAAACCACCGACGTCGCACCACTGTCCCCTAGTTGAATTTCTAAAAATCAATAAAGTTTAGTATGTGTATATATGTATACGCGGTTGCGAACACTGCTTGTATATATATATATTATACACATTACACTAATTTTTCTTCGTTCTCGCAATGATAACACACGCGAGAACCGACTTTACACCACACAACATCAGTATTTCGGATCAGTTTCCAACAGTTGTATACATGATTAATTTCCTTATTATTACGAACTAATCACGAGTGTCCGGCAGCGTTTGACCTTTGACAGTACATACGATGCGCGCACGTTAGATTGCATTATTTGTATTTTGGTGGCGGGGTGCAGGTGATCAGGGGCTGTGGCATGCGTATTTGTAGGGGCAAGGGAAATTCCCCCTTTATCCTTGGCCTTCGTCCTTCATACTTTTCTAGAAGTATTTTTCAATTACTATTATACTTGTTGTCTATTATAAATGTTTGAAATTCTTACAAGTATGACGGAAGTAAATATTTTATTTATCTTGTTTAAACATAAATAACGCGTTAAAGTTATTATAAAAATATGTACATAATGTTACTATGGTATACTTAGTAAGTAGTTTATTATCTTTCCCTAAGAAAAATTTCACGCCACTGGTCAGGGATTATAATATAGTGTGCACTGTACAGTCGATAAGAGACCCGAGGGCATATGCACCTTGGTTTCCTATCTTCCGCATATTTTCGGTTGATTTTCATACGAACAATTCAAATCGTTACTTTTTTTCAGTAAGCACCCAACGACCCAACACACATTCATAGAAAAATCGAAATCGTCATCAGTCCGCTTTAAGTATTTGAATCACTTGACTCCAGGGACGACCCGCGCGTCCCGGATTCCCTATGGGCAATATAATAAGCGTTTCAGTACAGTCGCACACGCGCACTGAACTTAATACGCATTACGCAATAGTGAAATAATTTTGCGATCCTTCATAGCCTATAGCGTATATACCACGATCGAAAAGAGAGAGAGACAAACACACGCATGCAAATGGTGTGTGCAAGCGCTGTGTATGGGGGGGAGGGGAGTGAGTGAGAGGATGAGAGTGAGAGTAAGAGAGAGCTAAAGAATGACACACGAACGGATTGCTCAGCACCGACGCCCGACGGAATCGCCGGGCCGGTCGTCGTCCGCGGCGGTGGCTTCGTAGTTAACCATTACCGCAGTCGTCGTCATCATTAGTACATTATACCGGGGAGCAGGTATATACGCGATACACGCATTGTATACCATTACCGCTGCCGCCGCCGCCGTGGTCGTTCGGATCGCGGGTGCAGAGCGACACGGGAGAGAAGGGTGTATGTCGGAGGAGGACGTCGCGTGCGCCTCGTCCGCTCGGCAACGGCGGCGGTGGCGGCGAAGCTCACACAGGCCCGAGACTAGCTGCTGCCACCGCCGGTCGTGTTGCAGATAGAAAGAGTGAGAAACAGTGAGAGAGAGGAGATGATGTATAATAATGCTATATCACAGTGTATACAATACTGCCGCGCGGCAGTGGCGACGATTGCGGCTAGTGGTGGGAGTCTGAAGTGGTGGCCCGCGGTACGTAATGTCGAGATGGGTGTTTGCGTGCGCGTGTGTGTGTGTATATGACCGACTGCGGGACATTGATACGTGCAGCGGCGGCGGCGGCCGGGTCGCCACGATAGCTTTAGGGGAGGCGCTGTGAAGCGGTGAGAGGGGGGCATCGGAGTACGAAAACGAAGAAGAATCGGTGGATAAACATTAAACAACACACGGCAGCGTACGCACGCACACACACTCGCGGGCGCGCGCGCACGTCGCGTATTTAACACGCACACGCACACGCACCCGTACACCGTTTTTATACACACGCACGCACACACATACCCACACACACCGATTTTATCCACACACACATAACGCCTTTACACACGCGCACACACACACACGGCTTTTACACACACGCGCCATATTGAATCCGACGTCCGCATGTGTGTGTGTGTGTGTGTGTTAATTTTCGCGTATCCGGCCATAACCCGCGCGCGGTCTGTGAGTGTGTGCGCGCGAGTGTGTACGCACAGTGGCCGTTCGCATAAACATAATTATTGTTGAAGTAATAATATCATTACAATATTATTATATTGATTCGTTATTATTATTTATTTTATCGGCGATACGAGTTTTCATCGGACGCGACATTTTTGTTTTGGTTTTTTTTTGGGAAAAATTGGCCCCTTTCCCCCGACCGTGTGAGTGCGCGCGCGTTTAAGAACTCGTGCTGCGAACAGCCGTCGTTACCAGTGCACCGGAGACACCGTGTCCGAGGCTCCGAGCGTTTTAGATTCTCGTCAGACAGTTATTTGTGTTATTACCCTCAAGTCGAGCGTATTATTTTTCGCGTCCGACCGATGTATAACAATAATTTGATAAATATGATCGATTCAGTCACTGTCCTTGATTGACCCTTTTTCACTTGTGTGCGTGTGTGCGTGTGCGAACACGTACGAATTTCCAATAATAATTATTATTAATTAATAACAGTAATCGTGCGGAGTGGTTTTCGTTGTTTTATTCCCCGTTCGTTTCGTCGTCCGGGTCGCTCGCATGACCATCGTGGTGGCTGCGTTTTCGTCGTCAACACCATCACGGATCGCCGTACAACGCGTGCGATTTGTCGTTGCCGATGCACGACGGCGCGATGGCCGATGACAATCGAACCATTCGAACCGCTACTGCAATTAATTATTGTACACCGTCGTCGCCGCTGTCGCTGTTATCAATCAGTCGTTACAGTGTTGTTGTGATGTCGGAATCACATTTTGCCGTGTAACCACTAACGCCATCGCCACCACCGCCTCCACCGTCGCTGCTGTTGCTGCCGAAGCCGGACACAACAATCCCGAAGAACGGATTGCGGATAATATCGTCGTGTCTTGCCGTCTTTTGTTTCTACAGCCGCCGCCGTAAATTTATATACTGTGTAAGTATTAATGTTGATGTTGTTGTTATTGTTATTGTTATCGTTGTTATTGTTGTTGTTATTATTCGAACAGCAATAGTATAATTTACTTTACTACCGCGTTCGACGTTGGATTTGTATTTTCTCCGTTAACTGTTAATCGTTCGTCACGTTCGCGTATTCGTAGTGTTTTTCTTGTTATTTAATCGTACGTGTATAGTGTGCGCTTAACAAATTCGACCGCTTGACGTCTTGTATTTTAGATTATCGTTGCCTCCTCCGCCGCGTATGTCGATTTTAATCACCTTGACACGAATACACGTTTTGTTCGAACAACGCGAGATTAACAACAATGTCTTCTTGAACTCGCACTATGATCAGTGACCGTTAACGAGAATGTTCACGAGTCTCGCTAACGGTTTTAAGCAATTAGGATGATGGTCATCTGGCAGATAATGTTTTTCGGTTTGCCTGATTCGCATGTATTTAGATACTTATGTAGTATACACTTTATGTTTGGCGCTTATACAACCTAACCTAGAGTCTTTTATCCTAATTCATTTGGTTAGCAGTCTGTATAGTAGGTAACTGTTGCTTACATCACTACTATATACTTGATCGGTAGTCGACATTGGTCTGTATCAATCATCTACAACAAACCTATTGAGGTGTCAATCAGCTGTGTTAGGTTCTAATGTAATGATCAGTGTTTTGTTTACTATGATAATATATTTACTTGATCAACAGAAATTTAAAAAATTTATTAGGTGTGCATGCTAAAACCAATAATAAATATTGTTATATTTTATTAGTAGATTCATTACTAGATACCTAATATTACAATTTCAATGACCTTACCAAACCCTTATACTTATGTCAATTGTTTCTGTTCAAACAGTAAATTACAATTACTGTTTGTATTAAATACGAAATTAAATTGTCTGCTTATATTTAATAACAATTATTTTGACTATAGAATTTAATATAAGTTTAATCTAGTTAAAAACTAAAACAACAAAGTTTGATTGTTATTAATTGCTTAGAAATCAGTTATTTTATAAAATGTGGTTTTTGTGGTATTATTGAAGAAAATTATTAATTAATGTCAACAACATTAAAATAAAAATTGTTTTTAAATAAATAATAATGATAATGCTACTAAACAATGTAGGTTATAGCCTTATAGGTATATTTAAGTAGTTGTCGAAGTATTTATTGTATAAATGTTATTTGATAACCACTTTAGTATTATTAATTTGTGTACAAATATTCTAAGTTATTTTCCTGAATATCAATTATTTTCTTTAAAGTAAACTAAAAAAATATGTTGGGTTCTATCATTGAGATTCTAATGCCATTTGGGTGAAAAAAAATGTATAATTTTCTATACTTTGTCCATCGAGAGAACACGTTTGCGACAACTAAATTGGCCTGTTGTCGCACAGTCCAGATGCGCACAGATTTAGCGTGTTTTTTCGCTGGATAGAGTAAGTATATTTTAGTTATTGTGTAATATATTGTGTTTAAATTGTAAATATTCTAATATAGCTAAAAAAAAGAATCTTATAAATTACACTTAAAAGTTAATTAAAGTTAGTTAAAATTATTATTAAAATAAGTTGGTACCTCTTACCTAGGTATATCTGTAATCAATATTATTTAATACTGACATATTATGAGTTCAAAATATAATTGTTATTATTTTAGTTGGTAGGTACTATACCAGGATTTTTAAACTTAAATGTTATTGTGTACCTATTATTTAGTATCTAGTTATTATTTTTAAAATAATGATATAAAAAATAGAATTGAATATTTTTTTAAGTTACCTATCTATATTAATGTTGACATGGAAAAAGAAATAAAAAAGAGATTTTAAGTTATTTGGATTATCTTTTGTTGCTTCTTATGTTTGTTTATTAGTGTAGCTAATATTAATATAAATTATGATATAGACCTTAAAAATGTACCTATTTATTTTGAAATACTATTTCATACTTGGCACAAAACAATTACTAATACATATTATATGTAAAATTATTTTTATTTTTACCTTCATCTAATTATTTTTGGTTATAAAGTATATTATTCGTATATATCAGTATTTATACTGTAATTGGCACGTAAATATGCTTAAGGTAACTACAATAATACCTCATGACAACTACTGAAAATAGGTAGTGAGCTTCATTTTATTTCTTGTATAATTTATCTATACCCTTGTTATCTACTCAGATAAAAAAAAAAAAGTGGAAGAAATGAAAGAATGTTCATGTATTGTTGTTATTTTAGTAGTATATGATAAAAACAAACTACCCATACGAAAGACAATGTAGTATTAATTTTATAATATTTACAGATTACTAATTTTTTCAAAATAAGTTTAATTTTAATCCAATCTATAATTTGTTTGAATCAGTTATTATGTACATGTATTTAATTTATATTTTAATCATTAGTAAAATAATTTATAATTAAAATCACCACATAACTAATTTATTAATTTTTCCCTTTTACTAAATGTTTTTTTAGATAATGGCATCTCGAATGGAAATTGATGACGATGTAGTTGATTTAAGTATATCAAGGTAAATAAAACATGTTAATATTTTTATAACCTAATATATATTATCTATAAAAAGGCTTTTTATTTGGGAATGAATGTATATGCACAAAAACCCTCAAACTATGTTCCTGAAAATATTAATAAAATAAATAAATGCACATAAAAAATGAAATATACCTAATTAAGAAAATTTTTATTATTATTTTATTATAGAAAAAACATAAAAACTTAATATTTATAGCTTGTAATTCATTCGTCTTCATCAATTGTATTATTAATTTTTATTATTATTATTATCATTATCAGTCTGTCAGTATAGAAAAATTTAACTTGCCATTTAAAAGTGAAAATAATTTTATTTAATCCTCGAATGGATATTTATCAATTTAGGTACCTTATTTCACTGGATGATCAAAACAAAAATATGCTCTATTATATTTCACTTCAATATATATTAAGTATGCGAAAAATATTAAAACCTTGAACATGTGAAAAATAGAATGAATATAATACAACGATTCCCACTATGCGGCCCGCGGTCCCCATAACAAATTTAGTACGGCCCTTACTAAAATTAAATTATACATTTTAAAATCCAAAATTCTATACACAGTGAATAAAATTAATTTTAAAATTATAATTATTATAAGTTCAAGAAAAACATTTGGGTCATTCATGAATACCAATTTTCCCTAAAATACCATTTCCTAACAAAATATACTATCTCATTTTGTTATTCTCCACCAAATTTAGTGAGCACTTCTAACTTTATATATTTTTAACTATCATTAAAAATGTATGTGGTTTGCGAGTAATTTTCAAAAATTACATTTGGCTCTTTCCAAAATTCTATTGAGGACCAAATAAATTGAATCATGTATATTTCTTATCAGATTTAAAATATCCATTTGTATAGACACTTGTTCCTTACTTATTATGTAGTTATTGTTTACACTTAATTAAATAATATGATTTTAGGAGAGGGGGTCTAGTTTTGTCAAATAAGTTTCTCATTAAATCGGTATTGAATTAAATTTTAACATTAATTGATTTAAGGAAATTTTTATACATATTCATACTACAACAATCTGATCTCTCCTCTTATTATATATTATTATTATTTATTATTATTATTAATAATTAAGGATTACTTATGGATTTATAAATAAAAGCATATATTTATTGAAATAAGCTATTGGAAATGTAATAAGAAATGTGTCTGATTTGGATCATTTTTTAAAATAACACCAATTGTATTTTGCATATTTGAAATTTAAATGTGCATATATTTTTATATATCACATTTATGTTTTACCTAGTATTTTCTTGTTTTCTTATATACAGCCTCATAAATGACAAATTATTTAAATGTGTATATACCCTAATATTAATTGGCCTACAATATAATATATATCAATTAAATTATGAGTTTATAAATTCTGCTTTAATTCCTTTTAATTTTGGATTTTTATTTGTGCGTTAATATTTAATTGTTGACTTAACCTAACATATTAAAGACAACGAAATATGTACCCATTTTTCATAATTATATTTAATAAAATAAAATGTTTTTATATATTTTAAAATAAATGCATGTTTTGTTGATTATTACAGTATTTTCATATATATATTTTGAGGACTTTTAATACATATAAATGCACTATTAAAGAGGTGTAACCAATGGGTTGCTTCCTTATTATGTTACTCATGTTAATTTAATCAATGTTACTCAAATTTGCTTATTGTATATATTTGTGCAGATTGTAGATTTTCTTTTAATAAAAAAAAAAAATGCACTAAAATCTGTCCCCTAATAATTATTATAATTCAACGTTTTTATTTCCTTAATAAAATTGTTATTTATTCTAATTAAAATTTAGTAGTCGCGCAAATCAATCATCAAGAGATGAACAACCACTTTCTTTAAAGAATACTCAACCAGATGAAACTCATAGCCATATGAATGGACATTTGGTCAATGGTTATACTACTGGCAATGATTCTTCAGATGATAGTGATGATGATATGCCTCTGGAACTTCCACCATCTCCTAAGGTTTGAACATTTGTAGGATTTTGTTTTTATTTTATTAATTTTTTGATTTACAAATTTAAGGACTTGCTGGCTCCTGAAGAGATTTGTGAAAGAGAAAAATTGATCCGAGTTCTTAAAGAAAATCTCCGGACAGAAGAAATGACTTTAGTGCTGTTAAAGAAATTGCAACAATCTCAACAAATTAACCAAATTGCTCAGAGTGTTACCATAACACCTCAGGCAGCTCATACTAAAGATCATTCTAACTTGTTGTCATCCCAATTGCCTACTGGGAAGTCAGCTCAACCACCAATGCCCCATGTACCTCATCATACAAAACCACCACCACCACCATTAAATCGTTTGGTATGTTAAATAATATTTTAGTTGAGTCAAATTTTTTACCACTAATATTTATTTTATAGCCATCATCGTCAAGATCTAATGTGCATCAATCTCATCAGTCTATGAATCCAAATCCACTTATGGGTCCTAGTAGATTACCTCCTTCAAATGGTATACAGAGTTTGCCAAGGTCATCTAATGGTCGATCCTCAAGTTCTGCACATTCATCACCTTCAATTACTCTTGAACGAGTAATGAAAGACCATCATTCATCTAGTAGTTCTCAATCGGTACTTAAAGATATAAATTAATTATTTTTTGATTTCAATTAAATAAATTGAACTATAATTTTAAGGAGCGTATGAGAAATGATGATGGCCAAACACCTGCTCAGAGACAAGCAGCAGCCAAATTGGCTCTTAGAAAACAATTAGAGAAGACACTATTACAAGTAATTTTATTTTTATAATTTTATCGAGTCTGAATTTAACATTTTATTAATATATTTAGATTCCACCACCAAAACCTCCACCACCTGAGATGCATTTTATTCCAAATCCATCAAACACAGAATTCATTTATTTACTGGGATTGGAACATGTTGTTGATTTTATAACTAACGGTGAAATGATAGAAGCTAGTGTACACAAAGAGCCGTATAAGTGTTCTCAATGTGAATCAAACTTTACACCTGTTTGGAAACTGGAAAAACCATCTAGAAGTATGATTTTATATAAATTATAATCTTACTATTACTAAATGTATGAATTTTTTTTTATAAATTTGCAGATAAAGAACCAAAAATTATTTGTGAACTATGTGTGACCAGTAATGTAAAGAAATCCCTCAAAGCTGAACATACAAATCGACTGAAGACCGCGTTTGTCAAAGCTTTACAACAGGAGCAAGAAATTGAACAAAGGCTAGCTCAAGGATCACCTCCATCATCAGTATCCCCAGCACCAGTGCATCCAATTCAAGTGAATCCACCAATGCCGTCCATGCCCAAGCCAGCGCCTGCACCAAAACGTAATCCTACACCTCCACAACCACACAAAATGCATCCTTCAGATCCCACTGGTGGTAAATTTAATGCTGCTGCTGCAGCTCACCTTGCCCTCCAACAACAAATGCTAAGAGGATTATCTCCTCATCCTGCAGCTGCCATGTTGCAGTTTGCACCACTTCTATATCCGTATCAACTAGCTATGGCCCAAGCCAGTGGTAAGAATTCGGCTGCTGCTGTTGCTGCAAACCTTGCAGAATTACAAAGACAAGCAGTTGATTTGCAACGACAGTATTTAATGGAGATGATGCCCCAACAAGGACAGTCCCGATCTGCATCACAAACTCCTACATCTGCACATAATTGGAAGTCATGATCATAAAGATTTAAGTATACCAAAGTCTCGTTCAGTTAATTCTCCAATAACGTGTGAATATCATCAATATTGTACATTTTTATTTTATTTTTGTACTTGCACCAGAGAAGTCTGTGCTCGTTGCGGATATTTTGTACTACTACATGTTGTACATAATGCATATATTTTTGGACAGATCTAAATCAATTGATAACTGGATATCAATCATTGCGTTCCAACATAGCACACATACACAATATGAATTATTTGGCCAAGTTTTGTATCAATGTTGTTATTTTCCCAAAGACTAGTATGATTCATTGTCTCAACATGGTAGTGTATTAATTGTGTTGCATCTCTACTATCGATGAGTTGTTATGATGCTGTCCATGAAAAGGTTGAATAAAAAAATTATAAAAAATAATAATACTGACCTGACCAAATATGCTCTATGATTGCATCATTATTACTAAGTCATTTTGCCAGATTTCACTATTATTATTTTTATGTTCTAACTTTCAATTATTATTATTATTATTATTATTATTATTACGTTTCGAAAATCCATGTTTGTTTCCAAACAATATGTTTGTGTTTGTACAGAATTATGTACAAAATCACATTGTAGCAAACCTATTGTTTAACATTGTTCATTTATTTTGTAAATAGCCCAAATATATGATCAATGAATTATACGTTTATATTTAAAAATACATTTTGTATAACAAGAGCCATGTTATTAGTGCGATGGATCCCAGATTGGTTTAATTTTATTTTATTTGATAATTATATATATATATATATTTTTTTTTTTATGGAATCATGTTAAATTTTTTTATTTATCAAGAATTGTCTGAATGTATTTTTACTTAAAATAAAACCGATGTACGTTTTTTAGTCAATTCTGTTCCCATTTTGATGTTTACCTGACTCTTGTAAATAATAAACCATTAAATTAGTTGTGAAAATTCATTTTTTTTAAAAAAATAAAATATATAATTAAAAACAATATTTGAAGTTATTTTTTGATACCAACATGCATAATATTTTATTGCCTTGAAAGTATTTTACATTGTTTCGTTTGATATATATAACGTATAAATTAATCTATTTTTTTAATTTATTATACATATATATGTACAATTATAAGACATTAAAGTAGGGTTTCTCACCTTATATGAAAGAAATATATTTTATCTTATTCAGTAAATACTCATTACTGCTAATAGCCTAATAATTCTGTTGAAACAAAATTTTTTAAAAGTTGAAATCAATAAATATATAATTTTTTATTAATTTTATAATAATATTTCAGTCAATTTCTTTCATTAACTGAATTCGAAACATAATTATTATTATTATTAATAATAAATATAATATAACTTATATACAACATATTGTCTTATAGCAACATTCTATCATTTAAACTTGTAAGTGTAATAAAATTTGTGCCGTGGTCCACAATTATACATACTTTACAAGTTGATAAATACATATTATTATTAATGACTACTCATGGTCATAGGGAAACCATGTGGATTTCTCTGAGAAAACAATGTGAAATTATAAGCTCGTGTAGAATCACTTAAATGTAGAAATGGTATACATGTTAAAATTGTATATTTGTTTCTCTTGGAAGGAACCACCACTGCTTTAGCAGTTCTCGATTAGTAAATTGGTATTCCTTATAAATTTTTTGCTATTGTTCAATTTTTAGGAAACTAATGTTAAAAGTGACGAGATAAAAATGAATTTTTGTGAGTTGGTAGTAATTGTTGAAAATATGGTACAAATGTACCTCTTCAAACAAAATTATTTTCACACTTAATAATGATCAAAAACGTTTAGAGCATTAATGTGCCATATGTGTTGAGTTAGGCACATTTGGTGAGTATGACTGGTATAAATACCCTTATAAACTGAAGCTTAATAAAAAAAAATCATTGATGGACAAGGTGCGAGACTTGGAAGGGATATTGCGACCCACATGTTTCTGTTTACCAGCGTGTGAAGAGTTTTTTATATTTTTGTCTTCAGATTCTAAAGCAAAGAATAGAGAATTATTGCATTCGAAAAGAGAATTGGTGGAGTGTATGTGTCATCTAATTAATGATTCGTTCCTATTAAATAGGTATAGTGAATACCAATGAATACCAATTATGATTAAAAAAAAAATAATAACTGATGGGTCTAAATTTTTCTATTTTATAACATAACATAGTTGATAAATCAAAAAATTTAATTTCAAGGGGTAGTGCAGTACTAGTGTAATACACTATAAAGTATAAATAAAAATTACAGTCATTACATTATTTTACTCAGTTTTATGGAATGACGTATATAGTTAAAATAAACGCATAAATCCATGGTCTTGTGTTTTTCTTACACGACGAGCGATCTGTCAAGAAATCAAACAACGGCCGTTTTAATGTGTGTAGATGTTTTCCGAATCCCATTTAACAAGATTCTGTTTTAGGTCTTGGGCGTAAACCCAAACCGTAAACGGTTTAAGCCCTTTGATTTATACCATTGATTATTCTTTATTCACCACCACCAATTGGTTGTAGCCCATTCTCTAATCGGCTCCCGTTTTACAAAAAGGTCAATTCCCAAACGGCTCCCGTCCAAAAAGGTCCTAACGAACAGGTACATTCCTAAACGGCTCCGGTTTTGTATACCACAAATACCTTCCCACTTTATACAGACTTAGGACTGTCTCAAAAGAGGTGTGGTTAAAAATGTCTTGGTGTACACTATATAAATTATTAAAATTATATAAAAAAACGTATAGTATAATATTAAATTTTAAATTTTTAATGTTAAAAAAAATATTTAAAAAATGTATAAATAAAAAGAACGGGTGGGCCTCGCTTTGCTGTACAGTTGGGGGTGGAGTGTACCTCGTTTATAGGATAGGTCATTATTACAATGGATTTGTTAAATTTGAATGTAATGATAGATATCATTGAATACGAATAACGATTCTGAACGGAGTTAATATGTTTGTCTAAAATGTGTATATAATAATATAGTATTTTATATTTAAATTGAATTATAATGCAATTTCGTAAAAATTTAAATTTCAAACAGTCATAAATTTTTTTCCTTTTGGTCCGGTAGAAATTTTTTTATATATTTTTGAAGATTAGCTTAAGGAAAAACTAGTGTCAAAATTTTGAACCTTAAGTATAAACAGAAAAAATTTTATGAATTTTTATCTACAAAATAACTTGCAAATTATAGTGATTTTGACACATTTTATACAAATTTAAGATTTATGAGCTTATAAAAAAAATTTGAGTGAAACGATCATCGATATTTTCTAGTGAAGATTAGTTAAGCTTATTATAAACCTTGTATTAAAGTTTCGAGAGTTTTTAGCCAGCCAATTAAATTTTAAAGATGTTTAAAAAAAAAAAATTTACAAAAATCGAAAATTTAAATTGTCTATAAATAAGTCAAAATATGTCAAAATACTTTGAAAACTTAACTACGTATAGAAAACACCAATATAAAGATTTGGTGAAAATTTCAAGTTTTGCGATTTTTCGTTTTTGAGTTAGAGCATTTTAAAAAAATGTAGTTTGTAAAAACATGATTTTGCGTAAAATTTCCCGTTTTTTCGTAATTTTTTTATCGTTTTTTTCGATTTTTTAAAAAAGTATTGAAAAAGTTGGATTTTTGACTAACCCAAGTACCATCTACATTCACTTTCCTATCAGAAAAGTTGCTGTTTAAGAAAATCGAAGCATTTTTACTACCAAAAATCGTGTCCTCACACAAAAAAAAAAAAAACAAAAAAAATAAAAAAAAAAACCACATCATTGTAAAACCAATAGATTCCATCACTCCATTCAGAATCTGAAATATTAAAAAAATCATATATCGGGTAAATTTTTTAAGCACAATACTTTTATATAGTCTATGCGTGGTATTTTATTTGATGAAAATTCGCAAATGATTTTTTCGACGAACTCTTGCTTTTTTTTCGATCTTGGTGTATTAAAATAACTTTGAGCTTTAATTAGCGTTTCAGATTGTATATTAATTATTATGTCAATAACCTTAAAAATATTTGGGTGTGTAGTATTGAATTCTTTGTTGAACGCTTCACATCCATTTGTGGTCAAAGAAAGGGCAGATGAACACTCAGCCCACATTTTAGGAGGGAAACGACTGTCTGAAGTTATGTAATTTTCAAAAATAAAGTCGAAAGCCTGGACTATTTTATCATCTATGGGTTTGATAGCCATTATACTATACGCTTTTAGATTCTGAACGGAGTGATAGAATCTATTGGTTTTACAATGATGTGTTTTTTTTTTTTGTGTGAGGACACGATTTTTGGTAGTAAAAATGCTTCGATTTTCTTAAACAGCAACTTTTCTGAAAGGAAAGTGAATGTAGATGATACTTTTGCGAGTCAAAAATCCAACTTTTTCAACATTTTTTTAAAAAATCGAAAAAAACGATAAAAAAAATATGAAATAACAGGAGATTTTACGCAAAGTCACGTTTTTACAAGTTACAATTTTTTAAAATGCTCTAACTCAAAAACGAAAAACAGCAACACTTGAAATTTTCGCCAAATCTTTATATTGGTGTTCTCTATACGCGGTTAAGTTTTCAAAGTATTTTGACATATTTTAATTTATTTATAGACAATTTAAATTTTCGATTTTTGTAAAATTTTTTTTCTTAAACATCTATAAAATTTAATTGGCTGACCGAAAACTCTCGAAAATTTAATACAAAGTTTATAATAAGCTTAACTTTTCCTCACTAAAAAATATTGGAGATCGTTTCACTCAAATTTTTTTTATAAGCCCATAAAGCTCAAATTTGTATAAAATGTGTCAAAATCACCATAATTTGCAAGTTATTTTGTAGATAAAAATTCATAAAATTTTGTCTGTTTATACTTAAGGTTCAAAATTTTAACACTAGTTGGTCCATAAGCTAATCTTCAAAAATATATAAAAAAATTTCTACCGGACCAAAAGGAAAAAAATTTATGACTGTTTGAAATTTAAATTTTTACGAAATTGCATTATAATTCAATTTAAATATAAAATACTATATTATTATATTCATATTTTAGACAAACATATTAACTCCGTTCAGAATCGTTATTCGTATTCAATGATATCTATCATTACATTCAAATTTAACAAATCCATTGTAATAATGACCTATCCTATAAATGAGTTACACTCCACCCCTAACTGTACAGCAAAGCGAGGCCCACCTGTTTTTTATATAATTTTTATAATTTATGTAGCGTACACCAAGACATTTTTAATTTTAATCACACCTCTTTTGAGACAGTACTAAGTCTGTATAAAGTGGGAAGGAATTTGTGGTGCATAAAACCGGAGCTGTTTAGGAATTTACCTGTTTGTTAGACCTTTTTGGACGGGAGCCGTTTGGGAATAAATGAACAATAGATGGGAGCCGTTTGGGATCCGACGCACCAAATCACCAAATCACGCATTATGTGTGCGGACTGAAATAGCGAAACCAATATATTTTTCAAGTCGTGCTGCACATGAACATTCCACGGCAGAGCAGTGATGAACCATTATCATTGCATTAGGTAAGTTGTCAAACATATAACACAAATTATAACAATTACAATAAGTTTATTGCAACACGAGAAAAAAAGAAATAATCATAAATATACATAAGTAATTAAATGAGAATAGTTGCAAATTCATCTAAATCAAAATTCAGAGGTTAAAGTGAGGAGGGACACAGGAGGACTCGGTTTTACTACTTATGACTACCCTAAATAAGCTTCTCATCCTCTAAAAATTATATTTAATATTCTCTCATTATTAAAGCAATCATTTTTATTCCTAAATTTCCTCTATACTCTTATGAAGTATACTTCATAACGACATAGCCACATAGGTAGGTACGTACTTAGCTGCTTAAATATTAAACTTAAGAATAATTTAGTATTTAAATTTTTTAAATGTGTAATATTACTTTATCTAAAACTCAGTTTAAATTATGAAAACAAAATTTTGAGGGGATACACATTGTCGGACATGTATGGATGTATGGTGTACTCAGGCCTCAGGGCCGGCAGAAGACATGTGCGGCAATAATGTAGGGGTAGAAGTATGGCCGAGGTTATTCTCAAAACTTAAAATTTAAAATTTTTCACTATGGAAAATATCAAATAATCTGAATAGTTCAAGAAAGAGTAATTTCTTATAACACTAATTTTCGAAAACATTCTTGTTTTATTAGTATCTAATTTATCTACATTACTCTATTTCAAAAATAATTGCGATTGTCCAACTATTATTACAATATTTTATCCTCATATTATTTTAAATATTTGTAATTATTCAAAAAATATAAGTTGTAGAAGCTTGAAAATTGTACTAGCTATCTAGATTGGTGTTTTCTTTTTAAAAATATTTTACTAATTTCTAATATATTTATGGGCATTAGAAATATTCGAATTTTTAGATTTTTTTATGATTGTTGGTAAAAAAAATTCACTGGGATAAAATAAATGAAAATTTAATAGAAGATTTGACAGAAGTTGTTCTTACTGTGATTCAAAAATTATTTAAATACATAGGCACAATTATTTTTTATAAGTGTTTGAAGAGCAAAATATTGACATAATAAAAATAATTGTAATAACAATAAATATTATATAATATATGCATTCTAGATTGACAATCAACTCCGTTCAGAATTGTTTTTCGCAGACTATGTCACCGACCATTGCATTCAAATTTAATTTATTTGTGTTATTTATGCATGAACAAAAATTAGCTATATTAAGGCGGCATTTGTATGTATTGGCACAGGGCAGGTAAATACCTAACTCCGGCCCTGGGTGTACTGTACATCCTCTATAGAAAATTGCATGGAACGCTCAAATAGCCAACTGCTTGTACGACGTACGTGCATGAGTTGAATACGAATATCAACAATTAGAATATTATTATTTTTCAATCATATATTATTTAATGTGGGTATATTATAGTATATTGTATTTTCCGTCCAACGCCTTGTGCCTAAAACATTTTAAATTTTTGTGATTCGTTTACTATACTGCTGTTTGCTCATAACAATTCATATAAAATATGTAGGTATATATTAAGTACCTACTGATCAATTACAAGTTCATTTCCAATTTTGTAGTACACTATGGTCGTAATATAAAATATTTCAAATTATAATTTACAACAATCCCAAAGTACCTATTTTAAAGTTAATTTATCCGAATAATGATTATTAATATTTTTTTATTCCCTCTTCAAGCCATTACCATTAGACTGTACCTACATCGTTATAATATGAATTCACTATTGTTTGAATTCGGTTAATATCTTGCCAGCTTTCGAGCTATTTGTATTTTTTTAATTTAAAAACTTTAGAATTCAAAGTAGGCGGCAGGTATCAGGTTACTTATCTGTTGTCACGCAGACAGTGACAGGTATTATATTCATGAATTATAATTATAAATATTTTTAACCTGATCACGGATACGGTGGGAGTCTAAAAATGACTTTAAGGGAATACACAAAACGCTGCTTAATTTTATTTTTAATTTTCGATTTTCTCAGACTGCTGAAACAATGACTTGATTACTATAAGCCAGCTTTGATAAGCAATAATAATGAGTAATAACTATACCTTTATGTAATTGTAATAGTACCTTAATGAACTATAAATATATATAAAAAAATAAAAATATTAACGAATAAATTATTTAATTATATAAATAAATATTATATATTATCAATATTACACTATATATAGTTATATAGCTATCGCAATGCAAATATTGCAATGAATAAAAAGGTTTTACAACCTAAGCACGATATATGGACACACTATAAATTGAACTTACTAAAGAAAAAAAACCCATTATTATTATGGAAATGTATATTTGTGCCAAAAACTATATTTCTTTGTACAATAAAGGTCATTGTTAAATTTTAGTTTATAATATATTTTGTAAAACGTTAGCGTAAATAACATACCACGTATTGTCTAAGATTTGAGTCACAACGAGGACTTATTACAATAATGTGTACCAGGTACCTATCTGCGGAGTAAATTCAATGTCGAATCTATAATTTCTACTTGTATTTATATGAGTTATAAAAACACCGACCGTGAGAATTATACATATTAATAAAACGTTTTTTTATGGGCATATTTATTTTATATTTTTCCATTTCATATATTTATTACTACTTATTACTATATTTATTACTATTTATACCAACATGAGAGTAATTTTTTTCAAAATTCGATCTATTTTAGGAGTAGCATATGGATAACCTAGTGTTAAAATTTTGAACCTTAAGTATAAACAGAATAAATTTTATGAATTTTTATCTACAAAATAACTTGCAAATTAGCATGATTTTGACACAATTTATACAAATTTGAACTTTATGGGCTTATAAAAAATTTGAGTGAAACGATCTCCGATATTTTTTAGCTACGATAAGTATAACTTATAATAAACATTGTATTAAATTTTCAAAAGATTTCGAACAGCCAAATAAATTTTATAGTTATTTCAAAATAAAAAAACTTACAAAAATCGAAAATTAAAAGTGTCTATAAATAAGTCAATAAAAGTCAAAATACTTTGAAAACTTAAAAAAGTACCATCTACGTTCACTTTCCTTTCAGAAAAGTTGCTGTTTAAGAAAATCGAAGCATTTTTACTACCAAAAAAGGTGTCCTCAGACACAAAAAAATAAAAATAAAAACACACATCATTGTAAAATCAATAGATTCCATCACGGGCATGTACCAGTTGCCCCCAAAAGTATCTTTTAGATTTTGAACGGAGTGGATGGAATCTATTGGTTTTACAATGATGTGTTTTTTTTTATTATTTTTTTTTTTTTGTGTCTAAGAACACCTTTTTTGGTATTTTCTGAAAGGAAAGTGAATGTAGATGGTACTTGGGCGAGTCAAAAATCCAACTGTTTCAATACTTTTTAAAAAAATTGAAAAAAAATTACAAAAAACCAGGAAATTTTACGCAAAATCACGTTTTTACAAAATACATTTTTTTTAAATGCTCTAACTCAAAAACGAAAAACCGCAACAACTTGAAATTTTCACCAAATCTTTATATTGGCATTCTCTATACATGGTTTAGTTTTCAATGTAGTTTGACATATTTTGATTTATTCATAGACAATTTAAATTTTCGATTTTTGTAAAATACAATATCATATATTACTGCAAATATAAAAATTTGATTTTATCATTTTATACTATTTTACATTATTTTTATAAATAATTTTATTTATTATTTGTATATTTACCTACCCTATTTTACAGGCTATATATTCTAATTGAGTATATATTAACATGTGAGTGCAACTGGTACATTTGGTCGAGGGCAACTGGTATATTTTAAAAATCTAGTTATCTATATTGCAATTTATGTTGGTTTCTTTGGTTTACTTCCGTAGTTGTACATTCAATTGAGTATTATTGTGAGAGGAAATAATACGAAAACTCATGGTTTTTGTTAAAATAAGTGTATCCACTATCTATGGATACAGTAGTATTATCACCCTTGAAATATAATACACAATACTTTATAGAATATTAAAATATACTTATATGTGAATGTTGATATTAATTATAATAGAAACACAGGTGTAAATGTACAATGATATGTAATTTGTGTCGTACAATTTGACTAAAAACACTTTAAGATATCAATACATATGTCTTGAAGATAAGTTCTGATAAGTTACAATATGGCAAATGTGTAGTTATGTATTCAGGATAGGTTAATATTAAAATAAACAATTATATGATATATTTTTAACAAATATGTTTATTTGTACACATAAATTAAATAATGTTATAACACTAAACATCCAAATAATTTTGTAATACAAAAATAAATAAAACAATATTTTATCATACGCTCATTTTATAAAAAAAGTTTAAGTCTCTAAAAATGTATATTATATTATAATATAATAAATATAAAGAAACAATTCATCTTCAACAAACATACTTAAGCCACAATTTTTGTTGTTCCAATCAGAAATATATGAAATAGAAAAAATAACTTATACATTTGATAAAATACTATACTTTTGTCACATGGAATGTGTTGTTAATTCATTAACTAATCTATTGCTTTAATTGTATTTATTTAATTGACAATACTAAAAATTTAAAAGTATATATTTGAGCTCTAAATATAATAAATCTAGAAATAAATAACATTTCATCGGAGAATCTATAAATTGTTTTCATAAATAATGTCCTAATAAAAATTATAAATCATAGTTTTATATTGGTAACTAAATGTAATCAAAGAAACAATAAAATCACAAAATGTTCCTGTCAGAATAAAACCAAACTAATTTTACTACCAAATTTCAGTTATTAATATTTACTTGGTAAAAAATGAATACCGCGAGGCTTTTTAATATTAATGAATAATTAGTATCAAATCACAATAAAAATTTTAAAAAAGAAAACAGTCCAGTCATTTGAAAAATTGTACCAATAGTGTTTACCACCATGTTTTATACAAACATTGGGTTTTAAACATTATTATAAGGCTTTGGTTTAACAAATTTTTTATATAAAAAAATCATCATTCATTGCAGTTTATATTTTTCAAATATTGCTGATAATTTTCAGATTTTCAAACCATCAAAACCCAACGACAAAATCAATGGATTTTTAATGAATTTGAATAGATAAAAATACCTTTTGCATATTGTACAATGTAAAATGGATTAAAAAACAAAATATAAATACTTAGAAACATTTGTTCACTGATTTAGTAAACGAGTGTTACTTTTACTTAACACGTACATAATAATATTAAAAACATTAAGCTACGTAAACATACACCTTCAAATGTGAAGGCCTCCCCCTATAATGTGGCTTAAGCATATTGACATATTGTGTAATAATGTAAATGTAATCGTAAGTACAATAACGAGTGCCCAACTAAATAATATATTGAATTAAATTATATTCTTAAGTTTAATAAGAAATCTTCATAGGGTTTGTCGAGGGATTAATATTACAATTTAAAACACAAACTGTATAGCTACTCGATGTAAACATTATCACTGGAGGGAGGGATGCTCTGTCTCTATCACAGCACGAAAAAAATAATTTAAAAAATGGAACTTCACCTACTCTCCGGAATGTGGAATCAATAACGGTCATTATCAATGATTATTTTATAAGTTTTTATAACACAAATAAATTTTTTTTTATATTAATAAATTATTGTCTGAAATATTTTAGCACCATTATATAATACACTTTAGAACAGTGTAGTCTAACGCGTTTTAAAAATGGTCAATACAATTAGTTAAAATGTATGAAAAACGTTAATTTACATTGTAAAGTTGTAAAGGTACTTAGAATAAGCCCGTTTTCGTCATCACGAAAATGTTATGCCGCAAAAAAGTTCCGAAGAAAATATTTGATGTGTTCTATTTTTTTTTTTAGATGGCCATCGGCAGTGGTTTCAAATGCGCTATGGAACTCATTCTTCTGACTTGTCTCACTGGACCTTTACCGACACCGGTTAAATTGCGTTCGATGTCTTCAAGACTCTTGCCTTGAGTTTCTGGCACGCAGAATATGATAAACACTAGTCCCATTAAACAAATGCCGCCAAAAAGCCAAAAAGCGCCGTCGGCTCCCAAAATTCGCAACAGATCAGAAAATGTCTTGGTGACCAAAAATGTACAAGCCCAGTTGAAAGCTGTTGCCAAAGAGGCCGCAGTGCCTCTGATTTTAGCTGAAAACAATAATCATAATAGTAAGAAATACGATTGTAGATACTAAATTACTAACATAGAACACATAATCGTTTTGAAGGAAGTAATCATATAATGTCAAGTCTACACTTGGGGTAGTAAAATATTGAATGATATTTACCAGGCAAAATCTCGCCCATCATGAGCCAAGGGATTGGTCCGAAACCGATGGCGAAACCAATTATGAAAAACACAAAACTGACCAATGGCAGCCATCCGTATTGAGAGACGTCAGCACCGCTGTTCTTATAGTTAAAGAATGTGCCGAGTGTGATCAGAGTGACTGCCATCGTTGCGCTGGAAGTGTACAGTAATATTTTTCGGCCGAGTTTGTCGATAAGACCGGTCGCTATAAACGTTGAGAGGAAATTGACGATGCCAACAATGATTGTGCACAAGTTTTCGTCAATGGTGCTTCCCGCTTCCTAAAAAATCCAAATTAATTGACGTTAATAATTAGAAAAAACTAAATTTTCTATATTGTAACTCTATGAGGGCAAGGGAACACCATAAAAATCATCAAAGTATAATGTAATAATGTGTAACACAAGAAAAAAATAAATATTATAATGCATAGAGGCTTTAATACCTTAAAGATTTTAACGGTGTAAAAAATTACGGCGTTTATGCCGCTGAGTTGTTGGAACAACATAAGTCCCATGGAAATAAGCAGGGGTTTCGAGTACATTTTGGAGAACAAGCTGAGATATCCAGGCATTTCTTCATTTTTGCCTACATGATTAGCTTTCTCGATCTCACTGAATTCTTGTGTTACGTCGGCGTCCTTACCCCTTAGCCACTGAAGAGCTTTCTTTGCTTTCTTATTTTTATCTATGTAAGTAAATAAGAACGTTTAAGGTAAAATGTCGATAAAAATACAAAAAAAAAGTCACATTATGTCAAAACTCACTTCTGCTAATGTACCACTGTGGAGTTTCGGGAATGAGAAGCATGCATACCAAGAACGGTACAGGAATACAAGCGCCAAGAATGGCCAACATTTGCCAGTTCAGATATTTTCCAGCTATAAAACATAATAAGATTCCACTGTTGCCAAGAGTGGTGGGCAAAAGACCTAACGTTCCTCTGACTTGAGGCTGCACAGTTTCTCCTAAGTACACGGGAAGACCTAATGAAGCAATACCCACACAGAATCCGGCTATAGCCCGACCGGCCATTATCATTTGCACATTGACAGCCATCGCTATCAGAATGAAGGCTGAAAATAATAAAATACACAAGTGTCAATAGTTGATAAATGTGGTATTAGTCAACGACAGTATCAATATACAGTGAGTAAATATATGTATAGAAAAAAACAATAATTCGAATTAATGAGTACTTGAAAATTATTATGTGATATTACGGAATCCAAAAAGTAGGTTAATACCAGAAATATAAGTACTAGGCCTAGACCTATATAGCCGGTCCAATTATGAAACAAATATTTACGATTTTCGAATTGAAGATGTTTACTTACAAATTATAAAAGGTATTCCAGTAGCAAGAATTGTGGTTTTTCTACCAATGGATTCAATGAGGGGTCCGCCGGCCATGCCACCTATGAGTGCTGCCAGTGGCATAAGACTGCCAATCCATGAACCCTGAATTCAATTAATTAACCATTTAGTACATCAACGCTATTTAGCAAATATCAGCAGAACAATGTACTTACTTCTTCCTCGGTTACAGACACCGGACTTCCTGGGCTGTTCATTGATGGTAAAGCAGGTGACGTGTAAGCAGACGCGAATCCAACTACCATTGAGCATAGTGACACTGTTAGCGAAGCTAGGACCTATAAACAAGTAAAATAATTTAGTTATTAAATTAACCTTAATAACAACGAACGATTGTAAAACTAAATAAGAAAAAAATAATAAAACTTTAAGTTTTCGTTTGGCACGAACAAGGTTAGGAATAAGAAGTAACTATAATTATATGTATTGCAAGACACTTTTTATGTTACAATAATTTTATTCAACGCATTTTCCGCATTCTCTTGACTCTTATAATCCAATTTTTATGATTTATTTCTATTACGAACAGGGGTTTCTAAATACCAAGGTCAAGTATACATTAAATGACTAACTATAAATATATCCCAGAAAATTTTTTCCCACCAATATATATAATATATAAGGTTTTATTCCAATAACGTATCCATCAAATTAAAATTATCAATTTTAAATTATAACTTTTATACGCATTTTATGGTATCTGATGTAGGTATACAGTTTAACTTGATTTGATTTTCTGTCAATGTGTTAAGTGTATTATCAGTGTTAAATTGTAAAACCATTAACTCTTATTGTAAATGTAATAACTGTATTACATTGTAATTGCGTATACAATTTCAAGAACAAAAGTTCAAGTATATAATAAAAAAAAATAAAAATAAGAAAATTAACGCTTAATCACATGTGCAGAGTACGAATCTTAAATACTAAAACATTTAGACAAGGTTGTTATGTGGTGGATACAATATTTACATTAAAAACAAGACGGGTTTTTACTAACTTCATGAAATCGTACATAAAAATTGATATAAAGTACATTCGATTACAAATAGCCCATCAAATCCAACCAATTGAACAGAAAGAACGACATTTCATTGATTATTGCATACATTTCAAATACAGTTCTAACCGTATAATATTCTCGTAAATAAAATATAATTCAAACTGTATTATATTATCAATGTTTGAATAATGAACGGTTACTTTGAAGTAGTTATACAAATAATTTTACTGGCTGTACAGGTGTACAAAAGTGTACCTGAGTTATGTGTGTATCGAACAAAGTAATATCATTACCCAAATAGTATATTGTAATTATACAACATAATGGTTGAAATAGAGGCGCAATATAAAATATTAAATCATAACATTTAATGATATATTAAGTGACGTTTGGTTTTGCTAATACTTCGAGGTCTCATACAAAGATGTTCTAAATGTCTCGGATTATTAGGATTAAATTGTTAGATGCCGAATCTTATATTATCCGCGTCTTTCACTTGCAGGACAATCGGACTTTGATTCAAAGAGCGGAAGCCACTGTATACAATGACCTGTCCAGCTGTCGGAACATAAGTGTTTACGAATCGGCCTTGTTACAACGACGATCGTACCTAGCAGGAATTTCTACGAATATCGCGTCAGCCCTCAGACAACAGTCGTGATCATCATTTGAGTGCGCTCGGGAGAATCCCAACAATACGTGCCAAATAAAACCTGTTACCTAGTCACATACTGACCTCGAGATTGGCTTCGAGTCAAAAGGATATTTTTTAGTTTATAAATCAACTATTATATGGTTGATGTATAAAAAGTTCAAACGGCCGAAAAATATAACATATACGAGTAAGAGTCCCCCTAAATTTTTTTTAATTAATACGAATAAAATTAAAAATAAGAGGGATTGGTAGTTAAATTAATTTTTATGCATGCAATGCAACATGCTATACAGTCACGGCATATTAAAAGTGATGAGTTAATTCATTTTTTTTGCCAACACATAATATATTATGTATTTTATAATGTTTATATATATTATCTGCTAGTTTAATCTTTGTCATTAATAATATTTTACTCGTCAACTATTATGTCAAACAAAATTGAAAAAAAAAAACGGCTTCTGCGCAACTGTGTTATAGGTTATTATAATTATATCAATGTATACAAACATTCCGTGCATCTAATATACCATATATTTTTATTTTAATCTAAACCTACGCATTAATGAAAAAAATATCAAACTTTTTTATGTTTACAACCGACTGTTAGGTGCGATTCTTTTTTTACTCGTTGAGTATTTGTAAAAAGAATTACAAAATATCGAAAAAGAACATAATATACACAACTAATGCAGGAAAGCACTCATGGTAATTGCGATACTATAATAATAATATAGATGTCAAGATAATATTTTGTTTCGCGTTCTATAGGTTTTATTACCACAACTGCAATTGGTAAGCGAAGATGCGATGCAACGTGATGCTTTGATTTAAGACACATTCAATCGCATATTATAGGTATATATAGTTAACCGGTGCTCGTTAATTAATTTTTGTTTATTTTTATTAATACGTATATTCTCATTGTTAACTTTCAACGTGTCCGCATACTTTATATATATATATTATTATTATGTGGGCGCACACCGCCGGCATTCAAAATATCCTTTTAATGAGGTGTGCTCGCAATGTACAAGAGCGAATTTAAATATAATGCACGAGACGTTATTGAAACCAACAACAATAATTGTATTCAATAATTCGTAAACCGCCCTTCGACACGTCCACTTCCGAAGGCCTTGTCCACGCGTCTGCTGTACATATATATGTGCGCTGTTAAAACGATTTTTATTAAGGAGATCATGCATGGCAGTGACTGCAGCAGTCGTGCTCGTGCATTTATCATTGTAAAATGACGAACGTGTTAATTAATTAATTAATATAATACATATATAACATGTTTAACAATTCATAATCAATACATCCACTAGTCACTACTGAAAGGATATTTATCGACCTCGACGAAAGAATAACGAACAGAAATGGAACAAAAAAAGGTACACCTATGCTATTTGGTCTATTCGCGGATGGCGCACACGATCGAAAAGTAACACACTATCACATAATGCAGGTGAGTTTATTTCCGTTGGCATTGAATCATTGTGGTCAGCGGGCACGATGAAAGGACCCGGATGACGAACGCCGCAGTCGTTCAGACTCGGGGGCGTCCACTGTATAATGGATATACAGAGGAAACTTCTCACGAAACGAAATAATGAAGCGGATGAAAGCCGCCGAAGACGCAGTAAATAAAGTGTAAACACATAACATACATGCACACACACATTTTCGAACATTTGGTCGATAAGGTCACGTGTGTGCGTATGGGTGTGCACGTAAACAGACTTTGGGTATATTCGTTAGACGATTATTCGTTACGAATTGTTTCAATTATATTATTCATATTCAGAAGTTCGTTTTAGCAGAACGAGACTAATTACGAGCGTTGACAAAAAGAGGCCTACGGAAATTATCGGCAGCGAAAACAAAACATCGTTTACGTATATTAAATATTGACCCGAATTCCGTCCATGACAAATCAACCTTATAACGTGTACAGCGCAACTTTTAAAACGTAACAAGGGATACAACAAAATAAGAATAAATGTTCTCTGAAATGAGTAAATGACGTACTCTTGTAAAAGAACTGAAGGTACTACAAGGAGTCTTTATGTAGCACTGATATTATTGGATCGGTTAGATGTTCGATCCATACAATAGTTATCTATATAAAAGCAGAGGGTTGTAGAGATATTTTATTCTTCATAAATCTTAACATAACAGTAAGTACTGTTGAGTGTCGAGCAATTCAATAGTTCATTTGGGAAATTGGTACAACATAACTAAAACCTATATATATATAACTTATTCGCGTCGCACTCATTGTTTTCACGTAGGTATGTATGACGTATTGCACGTGGTCTAAAATAACACTACACGTCTCAGATCGGCAGCTAGTCACCGTCGCTGTTAAATACAACTCGTTAAAAAAATAGACCGAACAATAACGTGGTTTAGGTTTATCGTGTGTACACAGGTTTTTTTTTTTTGCGACAATATTGTTATATTAAGTTTCGTTTGTCGTACGACGCGCCCGACATTTTTAAGGACATGGTAAATATACGTATAGAATAGCGCGTCGTGTGTAAACTTAAAACGTTGCAGAAGTGCAGTATAATAATAATATACGTTTATGTATATTATTAAGTTATATTTTCGTTTCAACACTGTATTCTAAAGTGGTTTTTAGATAACGACATGCAAATACATACGTTTACTCTATAATCGTCTTATTTACCTTTTACCATCGCCCGTGCACACGACCATTGTAATGGTATAATTATTAATCTGCACTGCCCGACCGATAAATTTAATAATTCCGCACAATATGTAATCGCGGCTATAGCCTAATAGACCCTACAGCTACGCTCCACCGACGATGCGGAAATGATTTCCAAAACCACTGCACATCGAATAGGCGCCAAAAATATTGAAGAGTTCGTGAGTCTCTTGGAATCCATGTGACATGTTTTATGAGGTTGCACAAACTTTTTCATCGATGGAATGAAAATCAAAAAAAACTACGTCTTTTTTAGTATGACTATTAAACATTGATGCCGTTGACGTTATATGGTTAGAAGCAGAAGGTCGTTTAGTCGAAATGAAATATTTCCGAATTTTCTATTTCCGGACACGTATTGATGTGGAAAAAAAAATTATATTCACCATAAAAACAAATCATAATGAGTAGGTACGTTTGAAAATAATGGGAAAAAAATGTTGATTTATTGTAAAAGTATTTTTTGAACGGCCTAGCATGGATGTAGTTACGACTCATTTACACCCAGGATATAATTTGGACTCCAAACCTCCGCCAAACGCAATTCGGCTAACAACATAATATACCCATATATATAAATAAGCGGATAAATATTATTCTGCAAGCTGGAAAATGCGTCGGTGGATGGATTAAAGCAGCCGAATCGTGTACAAGCGTAATGCAAATCAAGTCGACGGCGACGGAAAATAATAACTGAAGGTGCGTATTTTCGACACGCACGTAGAGACGACATATAATGCATCACCCCGTAATCGACGGAGCACCCACTGCGGTATCCATGGAGACTCACGACTCTATACATTATATACATATAGATAACGTAAAAATATCGCACGTAGTACACGTACACACTATAAAAAAATAAAGAGAGAAAAGCTTTTCGCGGAAAATGTCGTCGGCTGCACGCGATTTTAATTGAGTATATAAAATGGTGGTTGAATGCTGCAGCAGCGGATTCGCTTTTCGTTTGTCCACGGGACACGCGACGGGAGACGTAATATTTTATAGGTGCATCGTATATAATACTATTATACGCGCTGCTGCGAATACGCTACGAGTACACCCGGCCCGCCATCCACCGGTGGACGACCCTTTATACAACTACGCGATTCTGTACACTGCTCGCGTGGCAACGGTTTTACTATTATTACATTATTCTCTGCTGCGTTTTCATTTCGTCACATGTCTCAGTATTACACACACACACACACACACACATACGTGCTATTATACTTATCTATACCTGCGCTGCGAGGGGGCGAAAAACGTTTATTCGCCAGCAACGAAACCATGCGAACCCCCGCAGTAAAGTGCCTGAGATAATCTGTGTATACGTGAAATACGGTAGCGCCCTCTCCGTATAAGTCCATACAGAATAATTCACGACCGTAAGTGTGGGCGGCCAATCCATACATTGTTATAAATGTCTCGCAAGTTATAAGTACCTATCCGACGTATTTGTCGAACACCCGGTATACGAGCGAGCACGAAAAACGGAATCTGCAGGTTATGCGTCCATGTGTATTGAGCACGAGTCGAAGTTACAGATTTCCCTCGATAAATCATTTTCCCCGGACATGATGTTATTACATCATACCCATGGCAGAGGTACCGTGGACTTGAAATCGAATACGTGTACCCATAAGCCACAAGATACTGAAATAAATGTCGAAAAAGGTCAAATCTAATTTCCAGTATATACTGCAGCATCTCGTCTTGATTCTAAACATCCTCCGGGGATGCATTAACTTAACGCGTTTGAATTTTTTACAAACAAAATCTCGTTCAAGAAACAAACCTTCTCTAGGATAATAATATATAGGACAAAATCAGTACAGCTATATAAAAGTATTTGAATACATCTTATAAAATACTTGAATGCTGTCTGAATTCACGCTACGAGTATACAAGTTAATCAATATATGTATATATACCTAGTAACATTTATTTACATCTGCGAATAAAATGTTTTGCGTTTTATCACAGAGTATATTTCCCAAAATAATTCGTGTATAAAAAAAAATCGATGATGTATTATGGTCCAGAAATAAAGAGCCGAAACGATTTCCGACCAGATACAGTTAACTTTTGAATGTACGCACGCATATTTGTACACGTACTCGTATAGTGTAGTTACATCGTGAGTTCTCGAAATATTACATGGGATTTCGATAACTTACAGCCCAGGGCGAGAAAATCGAATCGAGTCGTCGTAGATTTCGAATCATAAACCGAACTGCGAGCGCGAAAGAAAGAAATGATATTATTATAAAAAAAATCAACAAACGCAATATCTCACAATTCAACAACTTATTTGTAAGACACACCGTGATTTCGTTGCGTATAACATTATATTGTTAACTGCTGTAAAACGTGAAAATGATCTCGAGTCCGAATTTATTTTCTGATTTCAGTATACGATTTTATACGAACCAATGTAAATAGGAATCGCAATTATATTACCGAATTATTGTGTTAGACGTTAGTGTTCGTGTACACTACGAACAATAACACCGTAGTTATACATATTATATGCATGTATAATATATTACGTGGATTAAAGCATTTTAGCGATTTCTAATCATTTTGTAACGTTAATGTTTCACATGTGAAGTCAAAATGCGTTTGAATAATATCAAGTTAATATAACGTTTACCTTAATTTATGGATGAACAAGACGGTCTTCGATTACAGAGATGCCGGAACAATTTCCGGACCGTGGGGACGGATCGCATCATAACAAAATAATTTTTATATTATTTCATTGGTTAAATGTAATTAATGTAATTATATTTTTATAAAATAATATAATATGTATAATTAATAATAATAATCAAAATAATTGTAAGCTCATAAAACCATGAAAGATTTTAAGAGTATAAACCATGAAACTATTCATGCTACCTATTAACTATTAAAAGGTATGAAAATAAGAATAGGTACTACTATTAAAATATTGAATTTTGTTTTCTATTACATTATGAAAATAAATCCTAATCTTATTCAAATCCCGTGTTTTGCTGAGGTGGCATGGCCCTCTCGCCTCAAAATTTTTTTTTCGCAAGAGTAGTTGCCCCCACTTCCCCCGTTGTTCCGGCGTCGCTGTTCGATTAGAATTATTACCTGCGCGAGCTAACGGAAAACATATCATATCAGCTCGTACACGCATTTAATAATAAGTAGTTATTGGTAGACAATCACGCTCCACACATTTACGGCCGTAAATATTTACATCAGGCGGACGGACGGTGCAATAATGAATATTAAATGGCGTTAGGTAACGAACGTTTATATATACGAAAACGAATCGAGTTTGGAGCTTTGAACGGATATATTATAATATATATATATATATATATATATAATAATGCGTTATATTCGTCGATAAGTGTATAAACATAGATTTTAATAAGTCGTCAACACAAATTTAACGAAACTGTTTAGAAACTTGGACACACGTGTGCCGAGGATAATGGTTTATATGATATATTGTATAATACCAACACGTCATAAAATCGGAAAATCGTCCTGCGCGGCTGTGGGTCGTAAAATAAAGCTTGTGATATGGATCGTTATTTCCGCGGGTTTTTTTTTTACCGATTTCACTTGCCAAAATGCCGACAAATATTTATGTTATATATACAGACAGACTATGGTGCGGTCAACTTAAATATTCATAGTTGTATACCACTAATATCAATATTAACACCAATTGGTGCTCATTTAATAACAAAACGAAATATACACATCCTGAAATGCAGAGGTGACCGCTTACATAGTACATTGTATTTACGTGTCATACCAGTGTGTACCTATATTGTTGTAATTAGTAATCTTAGATAGCCTATAAAATATGGATATAAAATTGCCTCTCTTGCGCGAGTATAAATTGTAAAAAACGACATGGACAGTTTAACATGTCACAGTTATCATTGTTCAACATAATGTGTAATAGACACCTGTAGATAATCGACAGTGGTGTATAGACAAAGATTGAACATTTTTGATATCAAATTTTTTGGAATACTAAATATAAAGAATGAACGACACTCGGAATGTGAAAAAAGTAAATAAATTAAATAAGGTATTTTTCAGTACGCAATGCGGCGGTTAACAAATCTAAGATTGAACCCAAATCGTGCGTACAGACAGGGAAGTTCAAAACAGTGCATACAACAGTGTATACCTACATACACCGCGGTCGCATTCACAATATAAACAAGTATATCCATGGCGCCGCCATAACGTAAACACCTCCGAGCCAATGTACGTTGGTCTGATTTCGTCACGCACGCACAAACCGACAGTTAGGTTAACCAGAGTTTCAGATGTGCGCAGGAGGATCGGTGGGATGCGGTTTAAAAAAAAATAATCTATTTCGGGCTCATGAAAAAACAGCACCATGAGAGATGAGTGACGCAATGGATCAACACAAGATGCATCGTAAAACCTCTACGTCGACTAGGGGTGCTCAGAACTCGCATACCACGCGCATAAGCCAAGGGTCGAAAACGATCCGTGCACCACAGTGACATGAGATAAGTTGCGAACGAGTTCCGATGCGGATAGTGGTGTGTCGCGGTGGTACAAGAATGAGAAAACAAATAAAAAAAAACACGTGTTCATAAAGTGGCGGTCGTCAAACGTTCTGAAAACGATGATATAAACTTATTTCACGAAAGCGGCGGATAGTAAACAATACCATAAAAAAATACGATGATAATAGATAGTATTTAAAATAAAATCACATCTTGGAGCACCGATAAATTCGAATTTACTGTGTGCTCACAAGACGACGACGCACTACGTACATTATACAAACTATTTTACCATCATATTATAATATTCATAGATACACACGACGTACTGCGACTATTGAGCCTATAGAATGCCACGCGCAGTTATACCCTCGTCGTCGTTGCGAGTATAATATTATGCAATAACGGTTCGGTCGTATTATTACATTATAACACATATTATCATGGTGTTATGATGCAGTTGCAGGTATAATGTTATATAGTTATAGTTCTATGGTCGTATTTTTGATAGTCGTAATTTATTGTTCTACATAATTGTACAGGGTACTATTATTATACGGTTATGATACGATAACATAAAAAAAAACAAACCATTATACTCTATTATACACACGGAGGAGGGTCGAAGATTCGGGGAGATCTCGCGGTTATAATAATAATATCGTGTGTATGACGTATATACGACAGGCAGCACTACACTACAGTATACCTGCGATGCGTTCAACGTCGACTTGGCCTGGTTCTCCTGTCGGACCACGCGTATGTGCCGATGGGTGTCGGTCCTGAGCAGTACCATGGTGTCGACGCGTCTCGGCGACGGGCTGTTCTCGGGCGGGTAACAGCGGTGGTTCAACAGTGACGACGCGGACGACGTGGACGGCGCTGGCGACGGTGAGTAGTAACAGGTTGAGTCGAAGCTTACGACGGCGTGCGAGCGCGTGAGTTGACGACGCCTCCGATTCTGAAGCGCTTGTGTTCGAAGCGGCGTGCGGACACCCGTACTAGTTGTCGTTGCGGTAACGGTACGGCGGGCCGCGGTACCATCAACGTCCGCCGCCGCCGCCGCCGCCGCCGCTGCCACCGCGACCCGCGCTCACCGCCGCAGCGGGCTCTTCCGTCGCCACCACCACCGCCGCCGCCGCCTTCACGTTCCCAGTGTGACCTCCGGATCGCCGCCACCACCGCGGCCGCGAACAGAGCATCACCGTCGCCACCACTGCGGCCGCGAACAGAACATCACCCCACCGGCGCGGCGGCGGACTCACCACCGGCTGCTGCTGCGGCCACCGACTTACGTACGCGAATGTTTTAACAAAAGAGAGAGAGAGAGAGAGAACGGAAAGAAAACGAACACAGAAAAAAAAAATGGAATAAAAAATTGTCGACCACCTTTCCGCCGGCCACGGAAAGGTCGTATTCTGGCGATCGCCTGGTCGCTTTCGCGGTTTGTTATGCCGCGCGACCGATGACGTTTTCCTTAGCAGCAACAGCAACTGCAACACGACCGGTGGTCACCACACACATAATATAGGTAATATACAAATTGTGCGAAAACAGTTCGCTTGGATTTCAGCGCGGGCAAAACAACGAGCTCAGGACGACGATAATATTATGTATTATCCTTACAGTATCATAGTTATAGTACCTACATCACTTTTTCGTCTTATAAACGTACGATTTCAATCGATTCGAATTCTTGTGACGGTCTGTCTATTATCGTATATTATATCGTGTGCACGCGTCGTCTTAACGGTGATATAGGTACATGGGAGTTTGATTTCCAGTCGTGAAATAATAGTTCACCGGCGACTGTTTATTGTTTTCGACCTCGATGGAAATAATGTTTGTCTTCGAACCGGAATCCAGACAGTACGAAAAATTCCGTCCACGTCATCGTAATAAATCATTGCGAATCGTACGGAAGAAATTTTATCTCGCTCGCGTCTGGTCATTGTCGGAGAGAATCGCGTTTACTAGGTTTTGTTCGTCTATACGCCGGTATAACGCGTGAACCGCATAGGTAAAATACATCGAGTACAGGGGATAGCAATTTAAAAGTTATTATACGATGTAGTGTATCTATAGTAGTCCAAACGAGCTGGCCTGGCAAGATCGAAAAGAGTAAATTATACAAACTATTATAATTAGAAAATTGACGATATTATCTATACAACAAACGCGTGAAAAAAAAAAATACCGAACGCATACTGCAATTATTATGAAACGATGAACCAGTTTTATGTAAAGCAAAAAAGAAAAATATATGGTTAGGAAAAAAAATTAACCCACAACAACACCAACGATTTCAACAGTTAAAGACAATGTTAATTATTGAACCGTTTAAAATAAATTGGAAGCGATCGTAAAAGGAATAAAATTTATGATAATTTCGTTTCGGGTTCGGATAATTATACGGTCGTTTGCCGGTGGAAGAATGCGCGAGAAAATTCGAACGCAGCACGTATATGCACGGTATTTTACGCGTCGAGTGTGTTGTCCGCGCAGTAGTAGATCCTAAAAATCACGTGATCACGTATATACGTATATAACACCTTACAATCGACCTGCCATATTATAGAGCGATACTTACACCCTACGGTCTTACACGTATTTTGCGTAGAGCTGGTGCAATTAATTATATCACGTTCATCTAAGTTCCTCGGAGCTATGTACAGGTATATTACACGTGCAGCTGTGAGACGGGAAATCTACGGTTCACTGTTTGCGATCGTATTCGATCGGAGAAAAATATTTAAATTAGATTACTGTTGCGGGTTGACGAAAAACAGAAAGGAATATAATATATATATATATATATATATACATAATATAGGCTATATAGCGACTCCCTAGTGAAATCGATCGATATATGGAAAGAAATATACAATTGTCCCCGACTGCGACTATTTGGGTATGCCAGAAACGTCAACGTGTCTACCGAGGGCGGCCGCGGCGGCGTCACGACGGCGGTATTGATCAAAATATTATATTTTTCTTTCGTATTACAAAACGTTCGTGCTGGACTACGCGTATACCATTTGTATGAAATATATGATGTACAATTGGGTTTCAATACAATCGCCAACGGACAATAGATAATAATTCCTAAAAGAAAACTTTATCACGACGATTTTCATTCGAATTTTCGTCCAAGTCACCGTCCACGAGGAGCGATTTACAAGTTACACCCTCGAAAACGCATTAGCGACAGTAAATGACTTCTATTCATCGCAGATCAAAGAAATTTCAAGGCGACTACTACGCACGGTATATACCTATATACTCCTCGAATATTTATTATTTGTTTACCAGGCTCAGCGTATAATTATTATTCAGTCTCGTTAACATCTATTGGGTTATTTTTTTAAACACGTATATATTATAATGCTATTGCTATTTTTCTTTATTCTACTCGCTCGAGTATGATAGTATGGGCCTTACACGCGAATTGATTACGAAACACGTTCGGGCCGAGAAATCGTCGAAGAAGATATAGCAACAGTAATACTCGGCGCCTTTTGTCAAATTCATAATATATAATATAAACTAAACAAAAGTAAACACTTGACGGCCGGCGAACAAATCGCTTCGTCATCGTCGGTTAATACGGTCCACACACTTGGTGACTTATCGCACACCACCGCGGATTACTACACCTGGTAGCATCATTTAACGAACACTGCGAAGCTTTTGTTCATAAACTATTCATTATTATCATTATTAATATTACAGCGCTGATTGTGAATTTAAGGCGCATTTGTATTCTGGAACCTATAAACAGATCTGTAATGAAATATTTTACGATATAATTAATACGGTGATATTATAATAGGCTCTTGGTTTAAATGACACATGCCCGTCAATGACACATTGCGGGCACAAGTCCCAAAACCCGAGTTTCCGTAAATAAATTAAACGGCCTCGGCGGTTATATAGATTGGATCCCAGTGATTCGCATTCAGGATGAGTATATGCGTCCGAAGGTCCGTTCCCCGAATCGCCGATATACATAACAAATCCGCAGTAGGTAGGTGTACCATGATTATATGCGAATACATACTTGGGTATATTGTAACTATTAGTCGGTCAACTAGGAAACTATAAAAATTATAATCGTTCGAATCGCGGGACGTGATCGGGATACGCGTATGCTGTGGTCAAGGGAAGCCGATTAGTACACGAATTTTATATAAATATTATATTATTTTAAGGATGTTGAATTTCAAACGTCAATAGCATTTAATAACAATACAAATCGTTTTTTATGTAGTTCATTGCTATAATTATTAATTACAATCGCATCAACTAAATTACATAAAATAGACACGAAACACGATTCAAATACTATATATATATATATATACGGTTATATACGGTTTTATAAGTATATATATGTGCTGTTTTGTCCCCGTACATCGGGATATTGCAAGAATTTGTGAACGAAAAGTAAAAAACTATGATTTTCAAAATGTTCGCGGATCACTATAATCTAAAACTAAGATCATGAATTCGTGAGATATCACGTTGAAGGCGCGTGCCTAGATTAAAAGGACTTTATACAAGTTGAAAAACAGCATTGAAATGCATGGCCATGGAATAAATCCAAAGTTTGGTATTGCACTCGAAATTCTTATTACTATTTAGATAATATACTTGATAACAGAATTTTGAAACATTACGAAACCATTATTGAAATTGAATATGAAAAAAGTTTCCTTTTGTTTTTGGTCAATAAGTTTATACCGGCGACGGTGACCGAACGTGACCGAACTCGATGAAATGAAATCTCACCCCTAATAAGCGTATATACTATATACTGATCGTATCCCCGCGGCCGCTGATACTTCTAAACTTATACTATCTATATAGGTACATCTCCGCGACGAGATCCTTGACCTGATTCGCACATACTCGAATCCCGATTTTGTTTTTTCAGATATAACATAATTGTTACCGATAGATTTATTGTCTATATAAATATCGACAATAACTGTTTTGATATCACGTGTACATAAAACCGTTGAAAAATGATCGAAACAACTGGAAAACCACGATTATGATGCACAACAAAATGAAAAATAAGCCTCGCCACTTGAACGATCGGAATGTATAATAAACACTAAACACTAATAAAATACAACGGTATTATAGGCATCCAAGAACTTTTTCGTCGTTTGAAGATTACACCATGTAATACATACGAACTGTCCTCGATAAAAAAAAGAAAACGATCAAACGTAGTTTTTCTACGCGTAATTATAATATTAAAAAAACGCCAAACCATGAAGCCGAATATTATGTAATAGATTATATATAAATATATATATAATTCGCACCCCCTCGTAAACATTATAATAAACGCACCACGTCCTGAGCTCGAGTCACGCCCTACGCGTATATAGCAAAGAAAAATGCTTACTTGTTAAATGCATTAATTGGTTGTATAGTTAATTTGTTATTATTCTTTTACTCGTCCGGTTTTGTCGCGAAAACACGTTAACAGTATAATAAAATCAAATATTATCGTTGCTCGTACAACGCCTGTGTAGTACCTCTATATTATTATAATCTATCTGTCGCGTTTCGCGCGAAAACACTCTAAGCCCGGGGACGAATTTATTGTTATTGCGGATATCGCGCCGACAACAACAACTATACAATATATATGTTGCGAAACGATGAAGTTTAACCGAAATAAGTAAAATTACAATGCAGAGCTGAAATACTGTTAAAAAACACGCACACACCCGCGGTTCCGGTCTGCACGTGCCGCGCGGCAAGAATAGGAAAACGATACGACCGTCGGCCGTCACGAGACGCACTGTAGCCAAGTCGCGGGGTGTCGATGGTTTTCGGAAGGGCAGCGACAGCGGCAGGGACGCAGGATTGGCGTTATTATTCGCGAACGCGTGCGCGCACACCACGCAGTCTTTTTGCCGCCGCATAGTACTCCTGCCTGTGACCAGAGTACGCTGTTAGCCATCACCACCGGTCCCTTCGTTATCGGCCCTGCACCCGAGTCCCGAGTCCTTCCATAGGCCGTTCCCCCCTCTCCCCATTTCGTAGCTCCTGTACGCGCATTGTTCCCGTCGTCGTCCGCTTGGCCGCCCCCGCCTCCTAGCTGCAGAGTTCTCCGCGACCCCCCCCCGTCGGCGTACCCCGATAATGCGCCCGCCGACCCTGCGTTGTAATGTTATAAGCCCGCAGCATTTGTTTGACTTCCCGCGACTTCGTATCCGTTACGCGTGGGCAGCGGCTGCGAGGGATGAGGGACTAAGTGTCTTGATGCGCGCGCTCTGTTCGTACACGCACGGAACTCTCTGTGTACAGGCATTTTACAACACGCGGCGCATACCCTGCAGGTCTAAATATACACCACGTCGTTTGGTCGAAGCTTATTTACATACATTTATATATATATATATAATCAAACATGAAACGGGGGTCCGGTCGTGCCTGCTGCAACGGGTACACACTATATTTATATTTATATATATATGTACGATATGGTGAATCGTTGTACACGATGATGATGTGTATAACCAGCGAGTAATATTACATATATAGCGGCTTCGATCTCGGCCTGACTGAGCGACGTCGGTATATACGTAGTTACAAGTCCTGTAACCCGATCGTATTCGGGCTTGTTAAGCCAGAAATAAAAAAACAGTATCAGCGTGCACCTCCGATTCCATATACTTTACAAAATCCAGCTCTGTCTTCGGTACTCGGTATATTGTATTACATATTATGTATGGTATATATCAGGGGTCGGCAACTGGCGGACCGCGAAAGGCAAAACTCTGGACCTTGTCAACTTTGTACTTCACAATGATGTTATTTACATTATTGTAATATTATTCTTGTTAATAGAGAATATTTATTTAATTTATATTATTTATTTTTACTATTCGTTCAATAGGTTGAGTAAAAAACACAAAATTAATATCGAAAATATAGGAAGTTCATGAACGAGTGGACTGAAAGCGTTGGAGCCATTCCAATTTGTTTAATTTTTTTACTGGTCCTCATTGATTTATTATTTTAATCTTTAGGACTCCAATAGAAATTACTTGCCGACCCCTGATATATATATATATGGCAGCGGGGCTCCTCAGTGGGTGTAAGAACGAAAAACTCGAACGTTGGCTCGACGGATTATCCCTAGAAATCTGATTACCTATCGCTTGACCATACATGGCCGACATACGATACATTCCGAGCACGACGAGACTTAACCCCGACGAAGCGCAGCAAGGAGAACCCAATGATGACACGTCGTCGTTTTTCGCATGTGCCGTCATTGGGTGTACGCGTTGAAATCCAATGTAAACGGGACGAGGCCATTACATGTGAGGCGTCACCGCGGTAATAACGACGCGTGTGTTATGCGACCGAGATATTATTACGTACGTATATATCGTGCCGTACGTGTGACACACAAGCCGTTCGCCGAATTCCCCGCGAACATGCAGGGCCGAATCTAGAGGGAGGGGGAGCCGAATCCCCGGAAATGTTTTCGGTCGAAGGGCGCCCGATTACCACGTAATAAGTGAACGTTTTTATTCATTACATACAATAATGCGTGTTACAATACAAATAACAATTTTCATTCGACTTCGGCTGTGAAAACCTGCATTTCCCGTACTGCAGTGGTTCAGTAATAAACACTTTCCCTGTACTTGGGTGTTTATCGGAGTAGGAGGTATGCGTTATATTGTTAATAACCCACAAACTTTATAAATTTACGATTGAAAATCAAGAAATATCGAAATTTAATGATGATTTGACCGAACTTGGTTAAAATACTCGTAATAGTCAACTTCAACATCAGTATTAGCTAACAAGTTAAGTCACAAATATTTATTCCAAGGTTTAGGGCTAGAATCCTTTGTGCAATGTGCATCACTGGCAAGTGATAATAATAAAATCGCGTAGCATAACCCTAAAAGCATGAACGTAAAGTGTATTGCCATTATGGTTTCACGTTTGAGTACGGAAGGTAACGTAAAAAAAATCTACACATCACCGGCAATGCGGCGTAAAATTGATCCGCGCCGCCCACGCAGCAACGCATATTAAGCTACTGTAATATTGTTTGCCTACGTAAATTTCGCAATGGCGCGCACAAGACGGACGAATAATTATTATAATATTATTTTAATGTCATATTCAAATCGAGATCATAATACAAATTCTAGTTGAAATCAAACAAAAACCAATCTAAATAAATGACAAATGTACTATCGGATGATTCGAATGCGGAGAACAAAATTGTTTTTTTTTTTTTTTTACCAACAAAAATTAAAAATTCAACTCGGTAATTTATTACAAAAATAATTATACTCGCATTATGGAAATTACGATAATATATTGTTTTATTATATCCGATTTCGATGCGACAATGACATTTAATGGCAACGAAAGATAAATATTCATGAAACCTATTTGTACGCACGTCATAATTATTATTTGCTATGAATTAGAAAACACGATAAGATCAAGAACACTGCGCAGAACGAGAAAGTAATAATTATTTAATGATTAAAATAATAATTAAAATAATAATATAACCATATTATCAAACCATACTTGCACGTTCTCCTACATTTTGAAAGTCGAACAAAAGTTTCCACAGTGTTACAAAAAATGTTTTTTTAAAATGGTTGTAAAGTTAAAAGAGAAAATTCGAATCGACTGATATATCAAATAACATATTACATTATTATTTATTATGTACAGATATTGTTCAGGAAGTAATAATATATTATACTCACATTACACATCTGTAAATATTAAATCGGTTGTTGATTAATATTTTAAAATATTCAGATGGCCATTTGTTTTATTTAAAGTGATCGAACTGAATAACGTCTTAGAATCAGTGTTTCTCAACTTGTGTAGCCCATTATTGGCTAATTTGGAGTAGACCCAGACTCAAAGCGATTGAAAAATACTAATTTAAATCAATAACAGTCTGGACACGTATTTTATAACTAATGAGGTGCATGAGTTTATAACAAATTGTTACATAAAAAACGCATAGCTTGTTAATACATTAAACGTAAATAGTTGACAAAGTTAATCATCATACTTAAAAGTTAAAACATAACATACATTAGATGGTATTAAAATTGCATTGAAGAATACTTTTTACCGAGAATAAATTAATCATGTGAAAATTAGAAAACAAAACAACTACATACCATCATAATAGTGATATTGTACTATTGTTGTTATCCACCAAAGACGCTTAATCCACACAAAAATATTCTGACAGCGAAATTTCTCACCACATTTCATCAATATTTCGGTATAGTATATGTGAGGTGCAGTCGTGCAGAGAAAGAATTTAGAAAATTAAATTAATCCACATAGTACAAAGAAACAATATCTTAAACTAGGTACATAGTCGACTTTGTCATTCTATTTATCCCGGGCACTACAAACATTTTCTGTATGACGTTGTCTGTTTTGTTTTTTTTATTTTTCTATTTTATCAGACCAGCAACATTATGGGGAAAACAAAATTTTTTCGAATTTTTTCGAGCGTGAACATACCGGTTCAAATCTATTTTGTAGCTGTCGAATCCAAACGTGATACAATTCAAATAATACAAGTGTAGCATATATGACATATTGTGCCGCGGTTATGAAGATAAAGTCGGTTTTGATACGAACGGACGGCCGATGATAAAGAATCCGACGGCGGTGGCGGATCGTCTATAATATACTTGTTGTTTGTGCGCTTTGTACGCGACTCGGTATTATTACTATTTGAATCTATTCGACTATTCGAATCATATAAAACATTATAATCTAATGAAATATATAAAATATAATATGGTCACATATTGTATGATGCGTGCAATGGTACACGCACAGGTGGTCCTCCGAAAATACACAGTTCGAAACTATACACTCACTTCATACGCACGAGTGTTTATACGTTTAAATTGTTAGTGAAAAATCTCACAGGACGAATGTATACTTTTTACATAATACAAGCGTGTATGTTTTTTTTTTTTTTTATGTAACATGGCTGGTCGAGTTTAACTTAGTAATAATACGACATATCATTATTCGAATGTATTTATAGCATGCAGCTCTACATGAACAATTGTTTATCGTAATTCCACTGTTATGTTATATTATAATATGGCGGTAACGCGTAAGATAAAAACAAAAAAACCGAAATAAAATCATATTGTGTACTGTTATGTAGTCTGCGTGTACCCGTTGGAATATTTATTTATTTATTTTATGAATATTATGCTTAGGTATATTTTGTCGGAATATTATGCTTTAAAATGCAACCGACGCGCACCGAAATACTATAGTGTTAAAAAGTGCAATACGCCGTCAATAGAGAGCAATGTATTAATTCTCGTACAACGTTCTGGCGGCGGCGTTAACATTGAATAATTACGCGACGTTTCGGACGAATATCGATTTGATTTGCATGTTAAGCAACATTACTTCTTGGCTGTTCCGTATGCGTGTAATCTGTAGCAGACGATGGTGTACCAGTGAGACGGTTATTTGTGATCATATAACACGTGGAAATAAAATTGTGTAAAAGCCATCAAATTGTCCGTCAAACGTCAATATAACGAAGAAATTAAATCGAAGATCCCCCCCCCCTTGAGTGTTTTTGCAGAACGATTAATAAGCCAATCACTAGATCACACTCGAATTTGTCATTGAAACGATGACGTCTGTAACGCTGTCCGTAATTTGTTAATAATATATTATATTCTTTTTAAACAACCGCGGTGGCGTGCGTCGTCTCCCAAGAGAACTCACGATCATCATTGTAAAAATATGTCGCAACAGTTTTTCAATATAAATTTTTTCAAACCGTCATGTATTGCGTAATTGTAGAAAATATTTTACCGGTACATTGTATATAATATTGTAAAATACCTATTCTGCATTGCAAATAACGTATGTATTGGATATCATGGTAAACAACACGAATCCACATCAATTTATATCGCATTTATCTTAACGATAATCACACCAGACAGAGATATGTAAAACGTCGTAACTGTGTAATCATTAAACTATGTACCGAAAACCTGCAAATATTTCGATTATATGCATATTATAGAGTTGAAATAATAATTTATTTTTCTTGTAAACATTATCGAATTACGATACCCAGACTAGATCTAATGTATGAGTAAGAGTTTATGTGCATATTATACGCACATACGTAACAATTATCATACACAATATTATATATAGTTATATTAGTTGTTTCAATATTGTGATTATGTGTGCGAAAACAGGATAGTAGACATAGTAAAACAATTCAATCGAATATCTTTAAATTAATATTCGCCGGGAGTTTAATTGCTGTTTTTGTTTATTGTTTTCAGCTAGTACAATATATTGTAGGAATAAACAATTTCATTGTATTGAATTGGTGTTTTTCGAAAACGACATCGATCAATTAAGAGTGCGTACGAATTAGTAGATTATAAATTTTTCGAAATAACATATTATTATTTACTTGGGTGAATGAAAGATTAAAAATAAAAAATAAAATAAAAGATCTTAGTATTTTGAATCACCTTCCGGGCAAAGGGTCAATTGTAAGATCAAGGTCTCGGACCCACTGGGCTATGGCTAACTACTCGTAATACGGTGTGTGTGTGTGTACGACTGCCGCCGCTTCGACTAACACGACATAATATTGTATTGTACATCATATTCACTAGCCTATTGATAATGGTCCGCCGTCCAATTGATATTGTGTCCCAGTCGACCTTTGGCTCGAATTTTTTTCTCTCGTACCAACGTGTTATTGTTTTTCTTTATTTTTTTCGAAAATAATTTCATTAGATCAAGCGAATTTACCACATTCTCATCGCGGCGTCGATGCTCTGAACCTACGTATTGTACGTCCCTTCGAGATGAACAACACATTATTCCCAATAATTCTAGTTTTTTTTTTTCCTTACAGCCGCCGATTGATGGGTATCAAGTATATTTCAAGGCCATCGATTGTCCCTCCGTGGGGCTCTCGGTACGATTTCAATAATAATATGTGCACAACGAGCATAATAATAGTATGTAATATTATAATGCCACTGGCCATCATCGTATTGCGCCAGGCGATTAGGCAAACAAATTGTTAGCCACGTACGTACGTGCTGCGTTCCGCGAATAATCCAAGGAAACAACAACAGTGGCCGCGCCCAAGACTAACAATCAAAATATAAAATTATTCAATCCAAAAAAATGTTGCCCATATCGCCGTGGAAATTGTCTGCGGTATAAATAGCGCACACGCCCGCGTACGCAAATACAGCGTAGCGTAATATGAATATTTATTTGCGTAAGCATATGATGAGTGGTGTTATGTACGATAGTGGACTTATCCGGTTAATTTGCTAGTATTTGAACGGTGAACCCGTCCGAATCAATTAAATACATTTAGTAAAAATAAAACCATTATTTGTATTTAAAACGGGGACTGTGATTTAATGATTATTACACTTAATTGTTGGGTTCTTATTAAATTTACGATTGAAATTATGCACAACAAATTATTGCAGCCGTATTATAATAATATTTAATAGCAATTTGATTTGATTCCATCCGACTTGTGTATTACATCATAATAATAGTATCGCTGTAGATATATACTGTACGTTTTGTTCAAATTTTTGCACTGCAGCAAGCCAATAAGTTAATAACCATTACAACTGTACGAATATTCTCTAGCGTTGTTTTTTTCTGACATTGTGGCCAACCGTGGTGACAGCATTTTCTTTTTTTAAATCAACTAAACAATATTGCTGTAAGTACACAGACGGTACACACAAACATGAATAATACCTACCTATATTATATTATATATTATATACACAATGAGAGATAGTAATCATTAAAAAAAAAACTTAAAACATGAAGGGCGTGTATTGATTTACTGGGTAGAGTTAATTTGGAAAATAAATTACACAATATTATCGAATAATACCATCATTATGAACAATTTATTAAACTGTTCCTTGTTAAACAACATTTTATGAAAAAAATTGTATTTTATATATAGACTGTTATAAATACAATATACAATTAGTATAAAAAAGATTAATTAGATAAATAAATCATATGGAACCATTCATTATAAAAACTAGATTGTAATACGCATTTATAATTTCAATTTATCTTTACAAAGAAAACGGTTGAAAATAAAAAATAAACACTTATTTTATGTAAAAAAAAAAAAAATTGAACAAGGTTTAATTATTGATTTGATAATAAAGTTAAATATAATTGAGCTTATTATCAAGTTAATGGCAAGGATTATATTTTAAAGTAAAATAAAAACGTTGGTTGTTCAGAAGAAAACTGCAGTCTTCAATTATAATTTGTTTTTTTTTTTGTAAAAATAAAACAAAGTACCTATTATATAGAAATGTGAGTATGGTCAACTATCAATTTATGTATGTTGGAATTACATCTAATCAGCGCTTTGTTAGAACCACAGTGAATGTTTGTAATTATATAATTCCACAAACTGTTTTTCGCGTAGGTAGTATACAATAAAAAGAGAGAAAAAAAACACTTTTTTTCAGAACGTCCAGTAAACCGAATAAAACATAAAAGATAAAACTGTTTTACGTAGCGTTGAGCGAAACGAAACTTTGAAAAAAGAAATCACCATTTAACTACATACAACATACATAACATACACACTTATAAGTATTAAATATAGAATTTTTCATACACCACGGTTGGTATAAGAAAATTTGATATTGAGCTCTATTGTCTTAAGTCTTGTGAGCTATGACTTATAGTCATATTTGCTACTCTCGGAAAATTATCATCTACAATATTATGTAATGAATGATTTTTTTCGTGCAGAGTGAGGGGGGATATGTAGAAAAAAACAAGTAATTTGCGTCTAATGAAATATAATTAAATATAATGCTATGGAAAAGGGTCGAAACCCTTGGAACAAATATCTAGACAAATTAATATCGGCCCGACCTTGTAACCGTCCATGAACGCAACAACGAGTAACTTAATATATAACGAACCATGACCAGCGTACAGAGTAATTATTATTAAACTACATTATAATATGTGTGCGAGTGTGAGTATGTAATGTAGGACTAGTGTATACGTTGCGCAAATAACCTCCTCGGCGTCCAACTATAATTTTTTTCCCATTTTTTTTTTTTTTTTTACCTGTTCCCAATTAAGTTTTGTATTCTCGTTCTCATCATCGTCATCATTAAACTCATAATCACCGTACATGGAGGGCCAGGCCCTCAGCGACATGGTCCTATTGAAATGTTGAGCCATATTATGTGGCTTGAAAAGCTCCACGCGGAACACCGATATGGCGCGACAACAAGAAGTATAAGTGCAATAACAGTAGTCGAGTAGATATTATAATAATATGGTGTATAAGTACTGTGGATATAGGTACGTGCGCGTCTGTTGACTGACGTGCTTCCCTCAAAACCAGCACATCGATTATACATCAAATTCGAATTAATTGATTGTCGAAACGAGGTCGTTCTGTCGTACACACATATGTTAGCACGCAGTTATTACTATGCACAAACGTACGGCTGTATTTGGGTCGAATAGAGTGAAAAGAAACCAAGGTGTAGAAATCAAAGTGCGTAGTTATATATATATATATATATATATATAAAACAGGGTTGACGAATAGTGACAGCACGGTCGTATCTGCAGGGTGGCAGAAAGAAGAGCCGCAGAAACGGCAAACGCTGATACGCGACTAACCCGGTTTTTGTTTTCTCGAAAATACGATTTGTTCCTTTCCCCAGGTATAACGGATACGCGTAAGTATATATGATGTATATCTTATTTGCGTTGACCACAAATTCCGTTCATAAACGTTTTGTTTACGTTGTAGATTCTAATGGAAAAATGTATTATACCAATAAATATACTGTATACCACGATCGGGGAAAAAAATAGAATTCATTCCAAGGAGGTGGGCGATTGTGTTCAAAGAGAAAATATTAAGCATGCAGTTCTGACTTGGATAAGATATTATGAACAAAAAATAAAGATTTCAATCGTCTCACATAGTCCGAAAATTAATATAATAAATAATATAATATATAATGCTATGATAGGGCACGTGCTAAGAAAATACATTTTAAAATATTAAACCAAATATTTGTTGAGAAAATGCGCGTTTCTAATACTACATTGTTTATAAGGCGCGTTTAAAAAATTAAAATCAACGTAAAACAATAGAAATAGTTATCTTCTTGACAAGCGCATATAATATATACAAATAAAGGTCTAACTTTAAGTTTTAGCTCCGGGGTCCGTGGCTGATCATATTATTATATACGGGAACCACTGGCCAAACCGCAGGTATACGTACTGCGAGGTGATACGTGGACCAATATAATAATAACATTCGACTATAATATTATCATACTATATATGCACATACTAGTACCGCAGTCAGGGGAGCACTAGAGACATATGCCTCCCCTCTCGAAATCTTTTTTCTTTTTTGCACAATTATGCCAATTAATCTCCTTGATACATTATTAAATTTCCCACATATTTAAATACAGCTAACAATTTTTTTTTTGTTACAACCGCTTCGATTGAAAGGGCTACTCTTGAGCGTGTAAAAAGCTACCTAAGAAATGCAAATAGACTGAATGGTCTAGTACTAATAAATATACTCAGGGATATAGAATTAGACACAAAGTAAATATTAGATGTTTTCACCAAAAAAAAAAAAAAAAAGAAGAAGGTCTGAATTTAAAACTGTAAGTACTCCTAATATAATTTAAAAAAACTCATATTGAAACTGTTCATTACAAGTTGGAACTTTTTTTTTACTAGTTGGTTATTTTTACAGTTATATGATATCAAATAATATTTTGTTAGTTTTAATATTTAAATTATTTTTAAATATATAATAAAATAGAGAAATATATATTTTTTTAATTTAAATTTTTTTATTTACTTAATTATGATTTTCTTTGTTTTTAGCTGTTCCACTTGAGTATGATCAGATATAGCATGTTTTATATTATATATTAGCTATGCATTTGATAAAAGCCATACTTTATGGTCTTGTAATACTATTTGAATAGAAAATGAATTGTTATGTAAACAAACTAATATAAGTTAATGGATATCTTAAATCCAAGGTTTATAATCACGTTCAATTGTTGTTACATTTTTATGTTAAATGTAGGTAGGTATACCATATAATATTATAGGTAGTTGCCATAAAATACGAGTAGTTGTACGGCCACAGAAAATAGTACCACATCGTATACACCGTCTTTATATTGAGTACTACCTAATGGGGCATCATGGCGCTGGAAAATCTAAAGAGGAAAAAATAAATGCCCTAACCCGCGGAAAAAAAATGTCCGGCCACGGCACCACTGGCACACGTGCTACATATAGTATTTAATATAGAGATAGGTATTGGTGTGTTTCTTACCTGCGGCACGTATGTGTTCTGCGGCGTGCGGCTCTTGGGAGTCACCTTGCTGTCGTCGTCATCGTCGGGCTCGTCATCGTCGTCGTCGTCGTCGTCGTCGCTGCTCAGCCGCTTCGCCGACACCTGGTCGAGCGCCTGCTTCTTCTTGAGCATCTGGTCGAAGAGGTTCGGCACGGTGGGCGCAGATAGCCGGATGTTGCGCTCCTTCTGGCCGCACAGCGCGCCCCCGTCACCCCGGTAATACCGGCCGGATATGTACCCGTTGTTGCTGCCGGCCGCCTGCTGATGACCGCCGTTGCCGCCCTGTCTGAGGAACGCGTACTTCTTCTTCTTCACCTTGGCCGCGTGGCTGTGTATGAGCGCGGCGGTCGAGCCCACAGTGGTGTCCACCGAGGCGCTCGACGACATGGACGACGCGAACACTGATTGCTCCGGCCTGGACCGGTGGTGTACGCTGTGTATGCGCGCCCCTTCACCGAACAGTTCGGCCACTTGGTCCTCGGAGATGGGCATGTCCTGTACGCAACAACCACATAACAATAATATTGTTTAATAATAATAACAAGCGAACGTTTAATAATATATAGGTAACGTATTATTGATAACAATAACAACAACAACGACGACGACGACGACAATGACGATAGTATTATGACAAGTTGATAATACGAATAGAATATAATATATTATTATTATTATTATAATAAATGTGCGAGGACGATGACAAGGACCACATGATGGTGTGCGCAAGAACCGGCGAGTATTAAATTGTACAATATAATGTAATAATTTTTTCAACGCGCAAATAATGTTCTAGAAAAATATGTGACCCGTACAATATGTATAGATGCAGGTATAAATAAGAGTAGGTATAGTAAATAATTACACGGTCGCATACGTAATGGGGGTATGCCCGTGCGGAAAGGGGGAGGGCAGAAAAAAACTTAAACATTCAAGTCATGAGCCGTATGGAAGCCGAAGACGGATAAGTATACAGATAAGACGGTTATTGTTTTATCAGCCTGGGTAGGCAGCGTATGCCGTAACGCAACAGCGGTAAGCACGCGGATTTCGCACTTGTTTTCGCGATATTATCTCAACGATAATACCGAATTGAGTCCGTAGAACAATGGATATATTATAATAATAATAATAATAATAATTATTATTATTATTATTATACTAAAATTCCGGCGCAAGCCGCAGCGATGGAATTTCCTCCGGACACTTATATGCAGTGATTTCTATCGTTTGATGGAAGCAGTGACTTGTGGCTGCGATTAATTTCTCCCTGACGCACGGTGTCAACGTCATAAGCTGACTCGGGACATTTTAGACAACCCATCACGAACCTAATTGTTAATTGACCAAATTTTGATAGAAATCAAATTTCTATTTGATTTTTATTTTAATGCCGAATCAGAGTGCGCGTGCGCGTGTGATCGCACACACACACACACACACACACACACACACACACACACACACACACACATACATTGTTTCAAAATAGCCCATGAACCCCATAATTAACCCGATTGTATGCTGAATAATGCTTATTGAAAATTAAAAAAAAAAATTCTTTACCTATTAAATATGACTTTAAAAATAACTTACGAAACAGTTTAAAAATAGTGTATACAATGATAAACAAAAAACAAATAAATTAACAATCTCAAGTCTTTTCTTTCTAAAAAAAATACCCAATTAAAAAATTAGCTTACGCTTGAATAAAAGGTTAGTACACAGGTTAAGAAATATTACATCGATCTTGAACATTCGATTAAATCTCACACTGCAAAAACATTAAATGTAAAATAGAGACAATGGAGTACCTATTTAATAATTTTATGTATTAAGTTTCATTTTCAATTTGTATGTCGAGAGTATTATTATAAGACAGTATACCTATACGGTTATATAAAAGTCATCGTTACTGGTTAGAACACTCGGATGAAAAGATTGTTTGCAATTTCAAACATCACAGCGTTTATTAAATACACATTATTGTAGGTGTTGGCGCGTTTTAAATAAACTGAATATCTAATGTAAATTTGTCGAGCGTCGGTTGACGTTTAGAATAAATGAACAAAATGTACCTATAAAATATTTTAAATGTACAGCAAAATATGACTTTTAACGTTAATTGTAGTATTAAATAAATATTTCACTACACCGACAGTTGAATATTGGCAAACATTACAATTTACAGTGAATAAAATTTTTTATACTAACTTTAAGTACTAATTATTTTAAAAGAACGGAGTTTAAACATTGAACATTCCCCCCCCCCTCCCACGGTATACTTCTGAGAGATGTTTTAATTTAAACCATTCTTTTACATAGTAATACATCAGTAGACACAAGAAACAAATAAATACTAACTCAGGTTTCTGACAGATTTAAAATTATAATATAGGTAGTACCTTTAAGCTATAGTACCTATACATGTACGGTAAATTATCAGTTCTCATAAATTTCACGGAAGTATAGGCAAAATAAGACACGGTACTCATTTCATCATTTGTATGTCTGAAAACCAAAAAAGTTTTTACATATGCAAAAACTTATTATGATATAAATTTACACCTTTTAGTTTTCTCATACATGTACGCATGCGTTTAAGATTGTTTAATTACGTTTGAGTAAAAGATAAGATTTCAAACAGAAATAATTCATAAAAAATGTATACACAACTTGTTCATGTATAATTATTAATTTTCTATTATTTTTAGATAGATAACTTAAACAATGACCTAAGTCACTAAACGTTATGTACCCGTGAATTAAGCGTGTAAATAATGTCTTCACGTCTAAAGTGCATGCGATATATTTGCTTAAGATAAATGGAGTTTGGTAATTAACTTACACACACTTAATAATAATAATAAAAAAAAATGTAGAAATCATTTTTTAGTTTATTGAATAGTATAATTTGGTTTTTGAACACCCAACTATGCTATTTTTTATATAATTGCATACATCGTACAAAAAACAAACGCTTAAAAAATTGTAAGACATCAGTTACAACTGAGGTATCACATGAAGGTATTGAAAACAAATATTAGAGGGTAGTGAACTACTAAGCTATTCAGCGAAATACTAAAAACACCTATCTAATGGCAAAATTATAAACAATTCCTAGTTAAAATATAACACACAGGATGATTAGTAAAATTAAATTTTCATTTACTAGTGAAATGAAACATGATAAATTTTTACAATTAAATCTATTGCTTCATTAAAACACAACATAATACTCTAAACAATTTGAACGAATAAAAAAATGTTGTGCAGGTGTGCAGTGAAAACAATGTCGTCCTTCGTAGAAAAAAATTTGTCAATGTTTTCAAAAATTTCAACGAACATACAAACCGATTAACTCAAATTTGAATTAGGCTTCTCGTCAAAAATATCCGGATATAGATAATATTCCTATTCCATACATGAACCATTATCTGAGTGATAGCGCGATTTATTGTAATACAAATCCGCTATGAAACGTTTTACAGTGGACAAGGACGACGCGCATATATTTGTATCGAAAAATATGAATAACAAAACTATAATAAATTGACACCGTAATTGAAACCAAAATATATTCATATGGAAATATGGTTTTGGAAGGAAAAATAATAAAGTGAAGTAATTAAACGCGATTTGTACGAAATAGTGTCGTTAAATAGTCGTTTCCGCGAAAGACACAGGATTGTATAAAAAATTGTTTTGACAAATTTGTGGCGATTATTTTCGTCTACATTTATATATGCATTCATTTGCTCAAGATAAACAATATTATTATTATTTTAATGCACGCGCATACAGAGCGTTCGGACGTAGTCCGAAATTCCAAAATAGTAGCCTGTGAATAGGTAATCGATGTTATAGTGTTCGTAAAAATGGGAAACGGAAACACCCAAAAATAATTCATCCAAGTAGGTGAATGAAAAAAAAAAAAAAAATTGAAACGACATGGGCTCTTTGCAATCACTATGTATAAGTGCGTATGTATACCGTGTATGAGAGTTAGATCAAAATTGTATACGGTTAGAGGTCGGATTTTTTATCGATAAATTTCTCAGTCAGTGATAACGTCTTGCATAGAAAGCGCTGCTGTTATCGGGTATCCATAACCCCGGCTTTAATTTGATTACATAATGATTTCCATTGAATACTTCTCAATAGTGCCATGGTAATAAATAAATACATATAATTATGCGTACATATAGAATAGAAAATATTTTACGGGTTGCACGAAAACACTAGTAGCTATAAGTAAATGTCTGCATGATAAACGTGAGGATGAAAATGATTAAATAGTAAATACTAAATAGTATTTTTAAACCTCATAGTTTTTTGTAACTCACGATGAAACAGGACTTGATTCTACCACGTGCATAAATCATAAAAGAAAAAAATTCCCGAATTTCAAGTCTAGAACAACGTGATTATTCATTACTGAATACTAATAATTAAGTATATATATATATATATATATTATTTTCGTCAAATCTTGTCAAGGTAAAAGTTTTTTTTTTTTTACTGCAAAATTTATTTTTAGATATGCGTGTATAGTGTATAAGTATATGTTACATTATGTTGCCGTATACTGCAGATTACATGTATAATATACACCTCAAGTCCTCAAATGCTATGCATTTCCCGTTAGAAATGTACCTATGCAGACAGACACTTCTCTGTGCACTGTAATATTATAAATTGTAAAAGTATTCAAAAGTAAACAAGATGCATTATTACAAGTACAATGCAATCCTAGAATTATTACTACGTAAAATCATGAAATCATCTTAAAAACAAATGGATCCCGGTAAATCAAAATAGAATACAATCAATATTTCATTTAATTTACAAAAAACACGTACAACCTTCAAAACGGCTGATTACATACTATTTATTTATATTTTCATACAGATGACACACTATAACGAGTTTTACAATACAGATGGAATTATAAAAAGAAAAAAATTTATGGGCGTATACGTCATGAGGTGTGTACCTATACGAGGAAAACTTCGAATATTTATAATTATTAAAATAATTTTATTTTCTTTGTTCCATATACTTGGTAATACACTGTATGCAAACTTTTAAATTGAAAAACTAGTGAAACGTTAGAGTGCCTAAACATTTAAATGATAGTATTTACATAGTAATTAATATCCGTTGGCAATAAAATCCGTCGACATAAAAATCAATACAACACACATGTTGTGAAATGACTTCAAAACAATACAACAGTAATTATGTTTTATTTATCTATGGATTTTATAGTGATTAATAAAATTTAAGAGTTCATGTGAACAAAATAAATGATTACTCAATATTATTTTATAATTTTTCTTTGATTGTAACTTGTAAGTAAATGCAAAAACCAATAAAAAAAAAACGTTTCACGAACAACTTTTTCAATCAAAACCTAATAATCCCGCCTTAAATGTGAAACGCAATAAAAATAAGTATAATAAAATATTTATACTAGGCTGATTAAAATATTATCAATAATTTTTATTTTATTTTAATTAAATACAGTGGAATGCGTTTATAGCGGTGGTTATGAAAAAATACATAGCTCGTAGAATCAATAATAAAAATAAATTATAACAAAAAGCTATTATAAGAAACTCATTAATTAACCTTAATTGATGATCGGAAATTCATATTTGTTATTGTATAGGTACGCTATAAACCAGTTTTGATAAACTTAGAGATATAATAATAATTTAATTTAAATATTTAAATAGATTCCAGAACACAGTAAATTTTAATTAATAATTATTGCGAAATGGTGCAGACACACTCATCTACATAGGTTAATCTTTTTTTATTTCACATTTGTTCGACGGAAATTATTGGAGATAAGCTTTAATTCAAGAATTTGTTAGTAAACCTCAACACACCTTTATAGAATAAAAAGTTGTTAATACCTGTTGAACGTTGTGTTTAGAATGATAAAACAAAAAAAAAAACCATCACCCTGATAATGCGAACTTGTAATAAAAAACACGTACACATATTTTTAATATTGATCGCGGAAAAAAAAATTAATCAAAAAAATCAACTAGGGCAAAAAATTACGATTTTCCTATTTCGTTTTGATTATTATTATTTCGCGAACAAAAACGATTATCCGGTTGAGGTCGAATAATTTCACGAAAAATCCGAGTCCCGTGAAGATTATAAATATAATGAGTAAAAAAGAAATAATAACAAAATAGTTTGTAATTACCCCCGCGTGTCGAGACTTCCATTTTCACGATTTTGACGGTCCGCGGGCGTATAATATAATACTATGGTGCACGATAATATCGCGGGAAGCTTCGGTCCGACTGTCCGCACGAAACAACGGAAGGGAAAAATCGGTTTTGACTTTCTAATAACGTGACGGTGATCATGGTTTCATGACCAATGAGAATCGAATAAAAATCTAGTATCGAATATAAAGTGCGAAAAAAAAATAAAATAAAAAAAAAACTAGATAATCGAATATATTATAATTTTATAATTTATATAGGAAGTGAGAAAAAAATATTAAATAATATAACGTGTGGTGATAATTATTATTATTCACGTTTGTGTATATGTCACATATGTGTGTAAAACCGAACGAACAAACACGCACGTCTGCGACGAATATATAAAAGGTTTCGACTGACATAAAAATTGTCCATTAGCATCTTATAGAGGCCGGTAATTAACGTACTGATTAGAGACATTTTTAGCGTATATATATCTATGCGTACCAATTTGTCGATTATGAGGTCTTTCACATTTGTCGATTTTCTGAGATAAAATAAATTTGACAATTAACTAGCGCCGTCTATAGTCTTCTCTCCCTCTACTTGTCACACGATCGCAAATACACGTTTGTCACACACACACACACACACACACACACACACACACATGTACACACGTACACACACACGTACACGTACGTACGTACAATGATTGTTCGGTCGACGGTTCGGAAGGAGACTAGAGCAGACTGTGTGTCATTCGTCTACCGAAAGTCGGCTGGAAAATTCGCGCGGTCGCCTCGGAGGACGTTCGGACACCTTTTCGTCTGAGTCCGCAACGCTTGTACGGCGTTTTAAACGTCGTCGCCCTGACCTTGGCCAACGGTTTTTTCGACTTGCACACGTTTTGTCGCACGTTATATTCCATTCGTCGAGTACCTACCTACATACCAAACCCGTTCGTAATGTATTTAAATCATACACCGCATCGCGCATTATTATAATAACAATTAACAACATTCATGTTTTATATTATATTTATTATTTATTATATACTCGTAGGTATGTATGTTGTATAATTATATTATAGCATTAGAATCTGCGTTCGGAACACGGTGAACAAAGTATCTAGTGCAAGGTGATATTACATTATAATGTAGTACAACCACAGTGGTAAGACATTATTATGCATCGTCGGTTTAGGTTGGCAATACATCACCAATGTCCACATCGGGTGTCCTGCGCGTATTACGATCAATTAGCTGCAGTGCGATGGGTACGACAATAACGTAATTGTGAGCGGTTAAGAAACCGAATTGACACATGGCAGTGATGCGGCCACCCGCAAAGTCCCCGTATACAAACATCTTCGTCGTCGTTTGATTGCTGCAGAATTTCAATGCGCTTGTCACGAAATTGCCGTTTCGTTAGTGACCAGTAAGCAGGACGTTTGCATTTCAACAAGCGTACAGCGCATATAAAACGATACTTAAGCATTTGTGTATTGTATTATTGTAATATACTCACGCTAGGATATTGTTGCATCGTGTTGCCCATGGATCTGTCTTCTGGTTTGATCCAAGCCATTTGGTCGGGAGACTTGTTTTGCGGTGTTGCGTAAATAAAATAAAAAACTGTTATCGCGGTCTGCAAAAAAAAAAAAAACACACACAAACACTCGCGTTTATTTAATGTTTTCGCTGTACACACGTGTATGTATATTATTATAATACTATGCCACGAAAACTATTATACTCGTGTCGATTTACGGTTGTTTTTCACTCTCTCTCTCTCTCTGCCTCTGTCACAGTGTCTGTATCCGTTTATCTCACTGGGTATCCCAGGAAAGTTCAATATTTCAAAATATTATAGAATATTATCACGTCGCAGTAGGAATGCTTAAGATCTGAGCGGGATTAATTTCGCACGGAGCTTGTGATTGACCGACCGAATCGAGACGAATGGATTACGATATCCCATCGAAAACTTTCCGGGATCAACACTCGCCGGATTAGCGCGGCGACGGTGGCTGGCCTATGCGAGCATCTACAAACTGCACGTTTGCACGACTGTCGCGGTTCTTCTATATTATGCGATGCGCAAAAAGTTATCACCGACCGGGTCCGATCTCTATTTTCTTATCTCCGTGGGCGTGATTCGCGAGATGATCGGAACTTATAAATAACGCGTAGTCCGCAGCAAGTGGCGTAGGTAGGTACCTGTTGTGGTACGACTATAGGTGTGATGATATGCGGTGGCAGTGTGTTCACCGCGCGCGTATTGCGTTTGGAAAAAAATCTTTTTTTTGCGTCGCGTGCGTCCGCCCGCAGAGGAGCTGATTGAGACGAGAGAGAGAGGCGACACGGAAAAAATGAACGGCGGAAAAAATGTGTTTTTAACTTTTGTTATTATTTACTACGTATTATAGTCCGCGGATGAATAAAATAAATGCCACCGAGACGTATATTATATATAGTTTCGGTGCAGTGAGCGGTGCATGACTGAAAGGCACTACGTGTACGCGGCGGAGGAGTAGGGGACGGCATGCTTATGCGCTGCGTGCGTGTTTATTCTCCTGTGTTTGTGTGTGTGTATGTGTGTGTATGTGTGTGTGTGTGTGTGTGTGTGCGTGTGTGCGTGCGTACGTGTGTGTATGTGTGTGTTGTTTCACGGAACCGGTTACCGCCGCCGCCGTTCCACTTCTCCGATGTTTTAATATATTTTTTCTCTTTTTTTTTTTATTTGCCTTTCGGGGCCGCTGTTCGGGAGGCATTGCGATCGCGGTGGCGGAGGGGATGGATGTTCGGCGGGTGGTGGACGGAGAGGCGGGAAACGCGCGCGTTATCGGCCGTGCAACACACACCGCCGCCGTACGGTATGTACATTACGCTGCAGTGATAACAGTAATAATTGTACTGTACCGGTGGTACAGGTAAGATTTTTCATCGACGCAGCTGGCAGGCCCCCGGAGCATATTGCAATATTGTAATGCTAATGATAGTCGTAAACGCCGCACAGTGTTTTGCCCGTTCATTGACGGGTCCCGAACGTAAATAGAGGGGAAACACGGTCACGACTCGCTGCGGTGACGGGCGTCTCACGCGGGGACTTCCCTGGAACTCCGTCGTCATCGGGGTGTTAACCTCCTCCTCCTCCTTCTCCACCTCATGGCACATCCCGTTCTCCGAAAACACCTCAACGTCATCCCCCTTCGGCGCCCCCTCCGACCCGCAATGTCGTCTGGCGTCTGCTGAACGCGGTAACCGTGCGCGCCCCTCTCCCGGTGACCGGTATCCGCACGTCCTCGGCCCCGCAGAGCTATTTATGGAACGACGGTGAGCGAAAAATAATATTATAATAACCCACGACGGAAATAATTGCAAACGGGTATTGAAATCGACGCGTGCGTCACAATAAAACATGCGCGTAATTACCGCGAAATCGGCAAATTAAATTGGACGAGGGAGAGTGAACGAGAAGCAGTGAGAACCGGTGGAATGGGAAGAAAAAAACAACAGTTACGCTAACAGTTTCGCCAGAGATTACATATTATTATTAATAGGTACGTCTTTCGTTTCTAGAGCGTGGATTCCCCCCGAAAAATTCCTGTCTTGGCGGATTACACACCGCGTAGTTGGATCATTTCCAAATTTCCCAAACGCCCCCGTACAAGATCGAAGACGGTTTTCAATACGACGCATAAAATTTTAAAAATATTTATCGTTCGTATACACAATACGACTGGGCCGAGCCGCACTACTATACGATACGAATAAACTTATCACTAAATTGTACTTGATCCTACAAAGGCGTCTATATTAATAAATAAATAAATAAAAATTAAAATACAACCCCGGTCGGTAGTACACCAGACAACACCTACGATTCTCATGCGTTTGATTTGCCTTTTGACTTCGGGTTTGTAGAAAAGCGGTTATCGCAAAGCGCACATACTATAACGAATGTTAAACATAATATTATTCTTGTGCTTAGATCTATGATAAAATGAAAATGAAACGGGAAAAAGAAAAAAGAAAAATACAAAAATTGGTCTCCAGACACGGTTTAAGGCTATGAGACTTCTTATCTTTGACTTATACCAATGATTGATGGAAATCATTGTTCGTTCCGTGAGAGTTACTGTGTTCATATTATTTCATGTTGACGGTTTATTATTATTTCATTCGAAAGTCGACAGCACGTGAATAGCGGACATATTATTGCTTCGGTTCGAAAACGTTATACTCTTCCGGACTATCGAAATCAGAAATCGTTACTTATTCGCCAAATTAAATAATGACAAATATCAGAGTATTCATTTCCTAGGATGAGCTGCTGACGAATAAACATTTAGAGCAAGGTGAAAAATTAACGGTTAAATATTAAAACATTATGGCTCCGTGTACGAGCACATCTCAATTTACATAGCCTGAATTTAATTTTTTAACTGTTGTAAGTTACTTATAAATGCATGGAATGTTAATTAACTTCTATAAAACACTCCGGTGAATCATAACACCGGCTGATTATATAGCGACGACTAATGGTGTAATAATAACCAAACAATTCATATTGGGATATTTGTTCTTTAACTCATTGTGTTTTATAGCCTCAAAGCGCGAGCAGTGGAATGCATTGACTTTACGATTTATTATTTTTATTTTTCACTGTGAACGTATATACATATACCTATATAGATTTTTGTTTTTTGTAAAAGGTGTGGTTTAAAAATTGAAGCATTCACATCAATCGCTTAGAAATTTCATCCATACTCAGGGCCGTACCGATGAGAGGTGGGGAGTAATAATAGTTAACTTTATATTTGGCAAATTGGACAATAAAAGATATATAATTATTTATAATTTTATTTTTTTTAAATTATATTTATTTTATTTCGCTATAATATTTCAAAAAATTATAATTAGGTACTTATCTAATTTCTGATGGTTTTATATTTGTATAAATAAAAATTCCCTAAGGTGAAATCGGTAATTAAATTTGTTGACCGATTGGCAAAGAAGTCGGCATAATACCATAATCAATGTACTATTATGGAAGAAAATAACCCACGTCTCAACTAAGTATATAATTATATGATATTTGTGTGTAATGTGAAGAGAAAGATGTATTAGATAATTTCAATTTTTTAAAAAATATAGGAGTCTAAGCTACATGAAAACAACTCATAATTTTGATATTTTATTCTATTATTATATTAGTTATTAGTATTTATTTTATTTTATCTCAATTTGTCTCAATTTTTTTTTTAATTATGAAACATCAAACATCGCAATGCAATTCACAAGGATTATAAAATTTAATTCTAGTATTATCTTATGAATGCACTACAAAATATATTGATATTTCCCGGCTCTTATATCAAAAACGCTATTAATAACAATATAGAAAATAATGAAAATATATTTTGATATTAATTTCATTATTTTCTTGAGACTTTTGTTTAGCAAATCTAAATGAAATTAAATACAGATAACAAGTAGTACTGCATGTTCTACTGTATTTTTATCATTAGTTAATTTATTTAAATTTGATCATATAATAATACAATGAAAATGTCCTCCGCTCGAATTGAATACAACAAACAAATTCTATTGTGTATTAACAAAATTTTCCAATTAACTAAACAACAAGGTAATCACTCTAGGTAAACTCTAAGGTAAAATGTTAACTTGGCCAAATCATATAAAACAATAAACTAACTCAACTCTCGCTTTTATTACTCCAGCCTCTATTAAAATCTAACAAGAAATAAATTACTTATTTACATCTGATTGTTACTGCTGGGTGACTTCTCGCCCCATGTCTTAGTATCTTATATTTTACATATCTACATTGTATATTTTACGCACATATGCTCATTGTAAATACCATTTCAGATTATGTATATTTAAATAAATGTTAAAAAAACGATATTGTTTCACAAATTATTGCGTCAATGTGGACATAACGAATTCAAACATGGAATTAGCGCCAAGCCCTATGAACATCCGCCCTATTCAAGCCTTACAGACTACAGTCAATCACCTTAAGAATTAACAACTGGTACTCCGTTGACAGATTACAGATATACAACCCTCTGTCCCTTCATAATGACTCAAAACTACACACAAAAAACAAACTTGTTAAAAGTTATATAGAAGGTTCCATTCTAACCGCTCTAATTATTTCATCAACAACATGTTTTCTCTTACGCAGCTATAATAGTATATACACATACTAGGGGGAAAGTGAGCAATTTCTGTCGCGGCAACAAAAAATATTTTTCATAAATTAAAAAAAAAATCTGGGCTTCTAAAATAAAACTCAATAAAAGAAATTAAAAGTCTAAAGACTGTAAACGTGTAAACAGTTCACTTAAATTCTGAGGTTCTGTTATTAGACGTTTAAGACTAACTTCCTACTTTCGAGACTAATAATATTACATTATTTACTCTATCAGACGCTATTACATTTTTTTGAAAACAATAACTTTTCATCTTTCATGTCATTTACAATAAATTGGATGTACCCGGTTAATTATATTTACATTTTATGGTAAACTTGTTTTTAATAAGAATATATTTTTGATTAGAGTTTTATTCTTCAAAAAGTAATAAATACAAAAGTTTACAAAAAAATTTCTTTAAAACCAATTGCTTTTTAGAATTTAAAATAATTTTCAGTTTCTAAAAAAAAAAAAAAATTTTTAATTGTTGAATACAAGTTTAACCACGTGTTCATGTGTTCTTATAGTTTCTAGGAAATAATCTCTAAAATCAGTCATAAGATTGTAATAATCATATCGAAATATCCGCATACTAATAATTCAACTATAAGTTATTATAGACTTTAACGACCAACCCCAATTCTATAGGTACATCATTGATCCGTGATCAATTAACTTTTTTATCGTGGCACTTTGTCCATTTTTAACTCGTAAGTAGCTATTACTTTTTTTAGATAATCGTGTTTCCTTAATTAGTATGCGTTTTAAATTTAACTAATAACTACGAATAAGAAACAAACAAAATTTGAATATACGAGGTGTGTGGATCCATTAACAATAATGACTCGAATTATTGGAAAAATACATAGTCACGACAACTATACCGACGAGTTCCGACTGATCTATCTATGGTAATAGGTTGAAGAAGAGCTCGTTGCGCAGATCTAAAATTGTATGTTGGATGAAAATCGACAATATTGACAAAATTTTTATTGTAATGTTTTTGATAACTGAAAAACAAATGCATACGACCAAACAAACTATAAATCTACTGTGGGGAGTGGAGACCCATTGGACATAATACGCGCAATTGTCTTGATTGATCGAGCATTTCTCATGTTGGGTCATAGAATGTCTTGTATACATATTCCTTTTCGTTGACGTTGGGTGCAGGTAATTCATGAGGGTAGGATTGTGTGAACGAGAAACCATAAAACCTCCTAGATGCGTTTCCTTCCTTCCAGATGGGACCAATTGAACACGTACTCGTATAATATAGTGTAGAAAATAAGTGCGTAGCTACATATACCCGTTCATGCCCATATGACCATATGTGATGTGCGTGCAATGGTATATTATGTGTACACGTATTATTGATGTCTTAACAATTTATCAGTTTAAACCTTTAAACGATTTCACAGCTATTGTCTACTGCTGTTACGATAAAATTTAACACCTATTTAAATATAATACATGTTTATGTATTAAAGCTTATTTAATAATCTGTAATTCTATATATATACCAATGTGTAACTGTAGAGTTTATCTACGTAATAAAATGGATAGTGAACTGTATTATGCATAACTACCTACACGTATAATGTCGTATAAATAAATAAGGCATTAAATTTATATCAAATTAAACGTTTTAACATACCTAATGTATGTACTTGTATATAAATTACTGCAACTTCAAATAAATACGTTTTATTGTTTTATGGTTATATAAATTTAAAACAAATATTGAACGATATTAATTTTTTTTCTCAAGTCGATAATTACATAGAATATAAAGAACTTCATTTTGGACTGGGTGTATTCACGTGAATAAGCTGTTACCGTTAAGTTATCTTAATTGGTAATAATAAGTTAATTTGTATTTCAATAACTATTGCAATCTACTGCTTAATGCTTATGAATGTCAAATGTACGTCATATATAAACAATTTTTTTTAATAACTGTTTTCCAATGCATTAATTTATATATGCTCAATTAGATATTTTAATAAGAACGTTTGCTGGGTTAATTTTCCACGATCACACTAATTGATCAATTAGAGTATCTTGCGTTACGTGAGTTTATTCATTGAAATATTAAATTAAATTACCACCCCGTTTTGAACATCATTCGACAAACAAATTAATTTTTACTATTAAATAGTATATAATATAATATTATGTGTCTACTAATAAACAATTGGTACGTTATTGAATCATTACAAATAGCACATTTAAATTTTAGTAAATTGTCGAATGCTATATAATAACAGTTACTTATATTAATTTCCCTATAACATGCTGTCTGTTAACTTATACACTGTTCTTATATAAGAATTATAATTGTTTCTAACCTTCATACTTATCATTATCTTTATCCAATTTTAACTAAATTATGATTATTTTGTTGTTTTCTTATAATATTACCTACACCAGCTATATTAATATTGAAATATTAATCTCTTAAGTGATTCAATGATTTTGCCTAATTCTTGTTTATAATTATAATATATATAATATTATAAATTATATATAATGATGAATAAAACAATATACTGATGTGGTATAAATACCTTGATCGATTATGGTTAAAAATCACACAAATAATAATATCATGTTCATGACATTAGTTTCAAACATATATCTTACCGTGAAAATTGTATAGTTTAAACATTTTTAACCTCATTTACGAATAATGTAAACGCGTTTTAAGTTAAAGATTGAAAAATAAAAAAACATTTCGGTCCATCGGCAGTTGTAATAAAAAGCATTTACAAAAATGAGTAAACGCAAAACATAATTTACTATTGAATTGATTTATGACTTGTAACCAATAATGATTGTTATATTATAAATACAAACCAATATACATTTTAATCTTCTATACTATGTTGACGAGTTGAAAAAATGATATAAATCCAAACATTTACTGTTGTCTGTTTATTTGTTTATGGTAAAGAATATCAACATAAATAATGACATTGTACACACTGATAAACTTCAAAATATTGATGGTGGTATACGAATAGTTTAATTTGAATACAAAAGGTAGTTAAATACAATTTTAAATAGTCATTATTTGTTTTTATAACTGCATATGAGGGATAAAATATCTTCGAATATTTAAAATAAAGTTTACCAATTTACCATGTATAATTGTAATAGCTAAAAGTAACAAGTAATTTGGTATTACAATCTCAGGGCAATTAATACTATTATAATCATAATTATCAAAATTGAAAAATACTAATGCGCTAAAATATAAATAATAGCTCTTCAAAAAAGCGGTTCCAATTAATACTTATATATTATTAAGACGTAGTATAAAGAATAAACTATCACTATAAGCCTTCGATTAAATTCATCAACATTTTTGCTTTTAATACGTACATATACTTAAAAATAAAAATGTATGCTTTTCATCTTTAGAACAAGTAATAGGTTAAAACAAAATATGTTTAAAAGTAAAATTAATGTTTTATATCTCGTAGTGATCTACCAAATCCTACACAGATACCTACTAACATTAAATTCACAAACAATATGAAAAGTAGGTATATTAATTTTTTTTTTTTCATATATTAATTTTATAACATTCACGAATCTCAAAACGATTACGGTTGACGTTGCTGTAGAATTCGAGCAATCTCCACCAGGGGCGTTAAGTAATTTTATATATCATAGAATGTTTTTATCATTGGTTATTTGCCTATAGTAGAAATAAGCCAGGACTGTTGGTTCAAATAATTTTGTTTTTTAACAGTACATCATGACATCATGTTTGTAATTTTACATACATAATGACTTATTAGTCCATAAATATATATCTTAAATATTTACTTGTGGAAAAAATCTACTATAGATATGGGCTTTGAATGGTACATGGCATTATGATGGGTACGGCAGTATAGGATAGGTATAACTGTATAAGGTCACTCAAATGGATAACGTTAAGTCTATACATTTAGAAGATATGACAAGTGATTGCATTTAAAAAGCTATTTGAAAATCGCATTTAAAAATCGTTAACTTTTATAAGTATTAATTCTATGCTGTAGAAAAACTTATGAAAATATAATTTAAGATTTGAATTAAAGAATTTGTCTAAAGAACTTTCAATTTTAGTTAAAGTATATGTCCTAGTAAATTATAGGTCATAAAAGCTAATATAATTAACCATTAAATAAATATTTATTGTTATTTTGTTGATAGTAAGTGATCAAATTATAATTTAATTATATTAAATATTATACTGTAACTACTAAATTATACGTATATACAAATTATTGTTTATATGACTATATGTCATATGCCTTAAGCAAACATCTAGAAATTACTTATTTTATTATTTCCTAAATGGCTAAATGGCAACAAAATAACCAAAGTAAATTTAAATCGTGAAAATATTTACTAAGTAATAATTTTATATGTTAGTCGTTAGTGGTGTTTTTCAAGCATTTATAAACCATAAGTTTGATAAATGATACACCCAATGTAAAGACTAAATGTAAGTTTTAATTTATTGATACACGTTTACAAAGAATTTGGAGAAGCATTCTTACTTAAACGTAATAATAATGAATATCATTATGTTTCACTGATCTATTACACCGATATGATATTTTTTCATTTTAAAATATACAATTTCATAGTTGATGATAATATTAATGTTTTAAATTCCTCAACATTGTATTCAGTACCTATGTTATGTAACTTATAACTTATACTTCATATCAGTTATTTGTTTAAAATAGTAAGATTAGGTATACACAGGTAGGTGCAATGAGGGGGGTGCAAGGGGTTCACACTCCTGATTTTAAAAATAAATATAAATTATTTTAAAAAAATTGATCGGTAGTGAAAATATTTATTTTTTTACCATTTATTATTTGTATAGTATAATTTAAAAAAAGTATTTCTACATATTTAACTTTAATAATTTCAGCATTATTTAGAAATTAGCATGTTTCTACTATACATCTTCTTGGGTCCTTTACAAATATTCTGGCGGTGTATTCTAGGCGTACTAAAATTAAGGTCAGTAATTATTTCTATTTAATTTCTTGATAATAAACACCCTCATATGGGTTCAGTACAGACAATATTCAAACAAAATATTTAAAGTTATAAATTATTATAAAATAACTTATTTTAATTGTGATTAATTTTTACTACCCCAAAAATTAGAGCCAAGTGCCACCTATGAGTTAGAACATTCAGTTAAGAGTTAAGACTATTAATTTCATATTTAATGTAAATGAATATGTTATAAAAGTAGTATTGATTACTGAATTTTTATGATTACTATTTATTTAAAATAATTATATTTAGAAATAATAATTTTGTATACGATAATAAAAAAAATATTATTGACAGTTGGCAGCACATCAAATTTTAATAATAAATATTATTTAAAATCTCAAATAAGTAACATATTTTATTATATATATTTTTATAATTTATAATTTTCATTGAGTTTAAATTACATCTCTACGAATCTTAGATTTAATCGTTACCATATGATAAGTGTATACTCAAAAATAACGTCCAATAAAGTTGTAACAATATTATTCTAAAATAACACATTTTTAATCAACGACTAATCAAGTTCAAATGGTTTTGTTTGAGAAAATCTATTTAATAATAAATTACTTTTTAAATAACAAAAAAATAACAAAATTGATTAAATATTCGTGGTTGTTCGAATAAAAATGCTTGACAAATCTTTTAGGTTCCTTTTAATATTATTCCAATTATTATAAAAATATTCTAAAAACTAAAAAAAAGTCAGTAAAAATACTTAGTATATATGTGAATTAATCCCAGTGAGATTGTTTCATCATTTCGTTAACATTTTTGTATCTACCTAGTAATATGGATTCAAAATTAATAAATCACACAAATATGCTGGAAGAATAGTGCGAAGAATAAAATATCACATTCCCGAATTGAAGCCACTTTGTAAATGATAAATTTAAATTTGAAAATAATGATGATAAATCGTCGCATTTCAAAAATGATTTTGTTAAAAACTCAGATTCCTATTTAAACAACTAAATTTTAAATGTTGTAAAAAACTAAGACTTTCGAGTGTATCAAGGCTTCAAAAGTGATTGAAATATAGTTAGATACTTTGAAATTTTGAATAATTGAAATATTGAATAAATGAAGGTGAAAAAGTGGTATTAATATTTTTACTTTGAAAATAATATCAAGTTTATTGAATTACTAAAATAGTAGAATTCACGTCTGCTGAAATTTATCTTAGCTATAAGTTTAAATTTCGTGTAATTAAGATTTACGTCAATTTTAAAATGTTATCAAAGAATATTTACTTGAATAATTGAATCATGTTAAAAAAAATTCGATTGAGCTCCAATTTTTTGATTACTTTTCTCTCGTAAAAAATTCACACCAACATAATAATAAGTAAATAATTTTAAAACCATGACGAGTTCATAAAATTTGTTCAATCATGTGAAATTTTGTACTTTACTACTTTATATATTATATTAAATATTTAAATGAGAATTGAGAATAACAACTAAAAATTAAAAAAAAAAAAATTGTTTTATTTTATTTTTGTACACAAATATTTATACAAACATATGAATAAACATATATTTGAATTATAATACTAAAGCGTGTGATTTAAAAAGTAATCAAGTACAGACAAATATTGATTACCTATTAAAACTACACACACAACTACCCAAGTATAATATGTATAATATACTGTATGTACAAATATGAGAAGTTTTGGTTGTTGAAGGTTTGAGAAGTTCCAACGCGAACACAGCAAGTTATAAATTTGTAAATTGTGACACGAAAAAATATATATAGAAATTCGAAATTTTCTACGTGGTGATAAAATTAAATGCATTGCTTTCTGAACTATAAAGGAACGGTACGAACAGATAATGTGTCATTATTATTTCATGTACTTATGTAAATGTATTCAATTCAATATCCGATTAAATATGACTTTTTTTAAGAAACACAAAACCAAATTTTAAATATCAAGTCACCAATGTATTTTAACTGGTCGATCTTAAATGGTAATTAGTCGAGAAGAAAATCTTTTATACATTTTTAGTCATGTAGGAATTTACATAATATTATTTTAGATATATTTTATTCATAACGGAATTTGTGTACCAGTATTTTTTTTTTGTATCGGTACTTACCTATGCATACCAACGGGTGGTTCTTACTTATTATATCTCATGTGGAAACTAACATTCTGCACATTTAGGATTGAAAAAAATATATCGTAAAAAATGCCTTAAATAAATCATGTTAGTAGTTAGTTAAAAAAATTAATTAATTTACATTTTTGATTTATACACATGACAGATTGAAATGATTCTAATACCTCAAGTTTTTTTAATTATTATTCAGCTGTAAACATTGCAAAACCTATTCAATAGAATTTAAAATAATTTTCTAGCTGAGAGGGGTTTAACATAGTTGTATTGCATATTTTATATATTAAAGTTATAATAAATATTATACTTCAGTAATAATTTTAAACGGAAAAAAATATACTTTTCTTTGATTATAGTTTTATTATTATTATTATTATAATAAAAATGTATTACATTAAGATTTTTATTGCTATTTAATATTTATAAATATCTATTACCTTTATTTGATGCAATATAATTTGCATGTACATGGTGTATAATTTTTAATAACTGTTATTTTTAAACGTGGGTTTGTGGTCAATTTATACATGCAATTGGTTTATATTTTGCAAGCATTAAAATATTGATCAATATTAACTGACACTTAAATTTAATAATATAAATCGTATTGTTGTATGGTGTCCTTGCGGTATGCTCTTTATATTTATTTATGGATCCATGTAACAAAGCAAAACGTCAAAAAGTGAAAAAATAAAAATATTAAACAAGTAGGTATCTAGCTGAAAGTATAAATTAAACATTTATAATATTATACATACATAAATACTTTATAGTATTTAACAGTAATTTTGTTTTTCAACACGACGTTTTTAGGCAAAATCAGTTTATATAGCTGTTATATAGGTAAGTACAGATTTGATGTAATTATATTATCAATGACACAATGAAATCAAGCATTATATTTTATGTGTATATACACACAACAGTATGTCCTATTAATAGTACAATTTGAGTTTTGTTTTGTTTGTTTAATGACAAAACCGTTTTAACGGGATGTCGGATGCTTTCTAATTTTAAAAAAAGCAATTATTCATACCAATACACTTAACAACCAATGTGCCCTTTGGAAACATTTCAACGAAAAACCTTGTAGGTCAGAGAACATTTTGTACCCACACCTATTACTCGATTATTGCGATGTATTCGGATTACAAGCGAATTTTCCATATCGAGGTATTGGACATTCAGGAATAAACATTTTTTTATTTTCAAATGTTAAATCAAGTAGGTATTAAGTAATAATCATTGTACATTTATTATGGATGTTATATATGCGTTGTATATCGATATTCGTATAATAATGTGGATGACCTTATTACATTCAGGTATATATTATTGTGACGTAGGTAGATTTAATGGATTTTCAAGAACCTTCGTTGTTCTATAATACAATATTGCTATAAAAAAAAAATTGTATAACTTTAAAGCTTTATGTGTTCTCCGTATATCTGGATACTTAAACACTGCGTACAACATCTAAGACCGTGTGTACCTTACATAAGTTATTTTCTTGGCCACGCTCGTTGTTAAAACGTTGAAATTCGTTAGGTATGGAAATATAATTGACAGGCTGAAAGGTCATACAAGCCAATATGGTTCAATCCCCCACAAAAGTATTTTCTCACTTCTTCCGGTAACGACACAAATGGTTACCATTAAAAATGTAACCATCAAAATTGCATGAACTGATTCAGAAAAGTGCTAAAATGGCCACCACGTTAAAGATTTTTCTACCATCAGTCACTTCCGTAAACATCGTCGGGTAGTTCCGAAAAATCGAAAGAAAAAACATAATAAATTCTATTAATAATTGTGTAACAACCTAAAAGTGTTTTATCGAAAAAGCAAATTCGCTGGAGAATTTAAACCGATACATTTTTCTTGTACAAATAAATAATATTTTCGAAATTTAGTTTTAATTGTTTTAAAGAGATGTTTATTGAATATTATAAATATTTTATATACCTATATTGTACATATAATAAAAACACCATACATGGTGAGTTAAAACGGAAATATTTGAAAACATGTTAAAACTTGTTTTTACAACATATTATTTTCTTACCTTTCACAATATCGTATAAAGCCACGGAAAATTGTCAATCGTTATAGTTGTTAGGGGATGCGATAAAAACGTTGAAAAAAATACAACGATTTTCAAATCGAAAAACGACCATAAATCACCTTTGTCGCAAAAACCTATTAATTATAGATATCTTGAATAATAGTTCAAAAAATAGCGACAACACCGGAAAATAATATAAAACCAGACGGGGTAAAAAAGTCCGGTTCTAAGTTAATACAATTCAGTCTTTGAGATACTGAACCGAAAATACGATAACATGACAAATGTGCTACCGGGAGCGGGAATAAAAACCAAGATATTCCGATGTGGTTTATTCTGAACAAGTGGGAAGTTAAAATTCTATACGCATCGAATTTGCGACCCTCAACGAGATCTGTGTATATGGAACACAAGGAGAGCAGACGAAGCCGGGACAGGACCCGGTTGCAAGTCATGGTATGAATCGAAATCCGTTCCTCATTCCAGTAAGAGGGTGGTATATCTAGCGCACGCTTCCTGGGGTGCTGTCTATATAAACTCGCACCTCAAAGGTCCTTGTTCTTTTAGTTCTATTCATGTTGATGAAAATATTAACCGGCGGAATCGACATCAAAACGACCCATTTACTTCCAATTTCCTCCTCATTTCGATCCAATGCGTTCGAACAACCTTCATACATATTGTAATAATCGACTATAAACCTCCAAAGTGGAAAAAGGAAAACAGGACTTTTGTGTAGAGTGTAAGGCCCGCACCACAAGTTCGTCCTGTACATATAGAGAGGCCTACGGATGTCAAACACGGACATGGGCTTTCGGGGGGGGGGACGTATAATAATAGTATTGATAATAACATGGATGATATAGATGTATGGTGTGTACAAGTGATGAAAATGCTTACCGAAAAGATGACGACGACGTGCGTGCACAGGTATTATACACTGTATGTACTTCTACTTATACGTGACGTAGTGCACGTGGACGTGGACGTGCTGCCGCGGATGATGTGCTCGGTGTCCGCGCGCGCGTGTACGATACAATTGCGGCGTGCGCGCGTCTATTGCCGCAACGTGGGACCGGTACGGCGGCGGCGTCGTGCCCGCGACGTATATTATTGTATATTGTATAATATAATAATGTGATATAGGCGAACCGGATACGTGCGTGCGAAAAGCCGCGGCGATAACGCGTGCGTGCGTGCTTGCGGTATGTGACGGACGTGGAAAAAGTTCAAAAGTCACTCGCGCGCCACCGGCCGATGATGCGGAGACCCGTACGTGGACGCACAGGTATATTATGATATTACGCACAAGTGCAACTACGATATGATGAGATACCTATTGGTTAACCGGTTAGGTCGAAAGCACGGTACAAACTGCCGGTTTGTGTCCGTCCATCGGCGACGACAATATATTATATACTATGCGCGTATTGTACACACCGCCGTGTATTATACGTGTTAGCGGGCACGCGTGCGTGTGTGTGTGTGTGTGTGCGTGTGTGCGTGTGTTTGCGTGTGTGTGTGTGTGTGTGTGTGTGTGTGTGTGTGTGTGTGTGTGTGTGTGTGTGTGTGCGCGCGCGCGCGCGCGCGCGTCACGTCAGCCGTCGCGGTGTGACGGTGATGGCGATGCGACGGAGACGCGATTCCGTTCGCCCTCACCTTCAACGCAGTCACCGCCATCGCCGTTTCTCAGGTGTTGTGTTATCGAGGGGGGAGGGGGGGACACTCGTCCTCTCAACACGGCGTGCGCCGCCGCCCGGTACTTTTCGCGCGTACCGCTACAGGTACTTGTGCGTATAACATCGCAACGATTGCACTATTTACACTTCGGGTGACACACGCGTCGTCAGCTATATTGCGATTCGCAAGTCTGCTATGTCCACCATGTTTTTATTGACGATGTTGTATGTACGGGAGGGGGGGAATTATAATATTACGTCCGCGACAACTGCAGTTTACAATAACACCTATTATAGTATACGTGCTTATGCATAATTTTCAAATTATGTTATGTGTACGAATAAATACGTAAGTGCGGTGACGATGAACGTGATATGAATGAAGCAGCGAAACTGCATCATATATGCGCACGATGACGGTACAGGTGGTATAAGTTAGCAGGTATAGGATAAGTATATGGTTGGGAACCGCTGATTTAGGGTAAGCACTGAGCACGGACCTCATAAAGCCTGCAGACGCACTTACCGTACTCACCGACCACCGTGCACGTGCATGTTATCTACTTGGAGTGCGTGGGGGCAAATACGAATATATTGTGCAAGCATATGATGAAATACATGTATTACAATGTATCGCCAAACACTACGGTACCAGCACATAACCGCGGTACTACCTCAGTCATTATCTGCGGATTCCGATGAGGTCGCCTAAGCCCATGTTCACGTGTAGAGTAGTTGCCCTATATAAGTTTTATGCGGTCCGCCTTATGAGCCTCAGGTTTTGTCAGTCCTGAACTACGGGCTTCAGATTTCTCTACGTCGCATTATTGGTGTCACTGTCCCCGGTCACGTTACCTGTGTACACTTTTTCGATCGTGCTGCAACTGGAACCGCGACACTATCGCGACAGCAGAACTGTGCACGTCACGCCGACCGTCGGCACAACGCTTCGATCACACTCGCGAGAGAACCAGCGGCCGTGGGTATGTTTTTGCCGCGACGGGTTCTAATTGGCCGCGAAGGGTACGTGAAGCCAGCCAAAACGCGTGTCCACTACAGACGTTGCCGCCGGGGTCTGTGAATAGTTGGAGAGAACGCGAAAAGCACTGCAGCACTGATTGCGCGCCCGATTGTCGGATGCCAAACCTTGTCGGATTTCGTCCTTATACTGTACGCAATAACCGGGGTTCGCCACGAACTTATTACGCCAACAGGTGCACAATATTAATATCATAAACACGGTACTCGCGACACGATTCGCGCCTGCGCATACGTGTACACGTGCAGATATTGTACACGTGATTTGTCCGATCGAGTATATATTTATATGTAAGTACATTAAATAAATATGGTAATGTGCGAGCCCACGTGGGTTGTTGCGCGAATATAACGATGTAAGAATAAATTTTTTCGGCGCAGTAAAATAATAACATAAATATAGTGTTCGCGGCATCACGTGTGCGGACCATGCGCCATATTATTATGGACTTGATGATGATGGACTTCGGCGTGTCTCGCGGTGACACGGGGGAGACTCGCCGCGGAGCGGGTCGCGCATTCCGCATCGCATGGTTTATTTTTGGATTCTCGCGGCTGTATGATATGCGCGTACCTACACTTGCAAGTCTAGCGACGGATTTTTGGCCCACGATGTTCATTTCGAAAACGCAATAATATCTCATTGGATTATATTATTATTATTATTATTATTATTATTATAATGCGACGCAGTTGTTTTATTATTATTACATGACGTGCCATGTGGCCGGTGGCGGCGCGGCGGCAAGAGTCACGCAGCGTGCGACGCGTAGGAAGTGAGCATATAGCTGCGTGGTATATATAACATGATAATAATATAACGTAAATAATTATACTACTATTTTAGTACATATTATAACTATATATGTGTACGCGGTAGTTACGCGTCATTATGAGTAAAAGATTGGTAAAAAAAAAAAAAAACGTTACGGGTTCAATTACGCCTTCGATTGGAGATTACTGATTTTTATTTCTCTCCCGCGAACCGCCGAAAGGACTTTATTACATACGCATTTACATAATGCACTGTACCTATCGCGGTTTCGCATTCAAATGTTCCTTGTATAATATCGATGTTTATCACATAATCGATGATGATAAACGCGCTTTCTGGAAATAATTACAAACGAACCCGATTTCTGCCAGTGACGCATGGCGCTGACGCGATGTACGCGCGAAAAACCCAGGTTTCCAGTAAACGATCCGATGCGTTATTGTAATGTTACAATTTTTGGATGCTGTGGATAGAACACTGCGGCTACAGCATCCAAAGTCCAGTGAAAATTTTATTTGTTTAGCATTAATCTATAATTTTATAACATTATTCTATAGTGGCCAATTCCACACAGTAACAGCAGATAGTGCTACCGGGGTAGATGAGTTCAGTGATAGACTAGAGCACACTTTAAACAGTATTATTGATACTTATTTAACACTTGTAAGTAAATCAACATTAACCATTAAGTAAAATGGTATATACGTTTATCATAATAACAGGTTATTTCTTCATTGAGCTTCTTCATTGAATGGCTGGATTGTCTATTATATTCAATGACCGTATTACTGTAAAGGTTTAAATGTCTAAAACTGTATCCATCGAAAACCTTTTTAATATAACTATTTGAAGAAAATAATTAACAATCGTGACAGTATCACACTCGTCATAACAATTGGATGGTTAACAGATGGTTTATGTGATTTACGTCATAAATGATTTGTCAGACATGATAATATTGTAATATGAACGTGGATCACAAGTCTCAATGACAACACAACTTTTTTTTATAAATCATGAAACAATTTTTAAGTTAACTACATACTTTAAAGGAGTGCAATAGTTTTAGTAAACATGAAATATAATGATGAATCATAATAAAAAAGAACCGGACGGGGACTCGCACTGCTGTACAGTGGAGTGAACCTCGTTCATATGATAGGTTATTATAATGGATGTACTAAATGACTAAATCTGAATGCAATGCTAGGTATCATTGCATACGAAAAACGATTTTAAATAGAGATGATTTGTTAGTCTAGAATAGGTAATATATAATAAATTATTATATCAATAGCTTAAAAATTAGTAAAATATTTAGAAAAAAAATGTATTCAAAGAATACGCTAATCTCAGCAACTGGTAAAACGAACATGGATAAATAGCCATCGCCATTTCGACGTGAAGCCACTTCGCCATTAAAAAAAATCCACTCATAAATATTTTATAATAATAATAAATTTTAAAGATATATTTTAATCATTACAAGTATTTACATAACATTTATCAATATTTAATAATAATAATACTTAATTTGAACATGACACACATTATTTTATGTATTATATAGGTATATATTTATTATATTTATTTATTTATTAAGTTTTAAATGGACCTGGCCCAATTACATACATAATAATAACAACATTCGATCTTAACAGTAATATACAAAAAGAAAATTAATGAAAGAAAAAAAACAATGGTGTACAATATAAATTATAATATACTTATAGTCATGAATTAACAAGTAAATAATTACAATAATTTTTAAATGAGTTTAAGTTTGGTGATATGAACATATCGATATTAAATTCATTTATAGTTTTCATGATTCTATGATGAGGAGTATTGCTAACATAATTAGTAACTTCTGTTTTAATATTGAAGATATTTTAATCGGTATTATTACTGGGTATAATTATTATTTATTACTATATAAATCATAATAAATAAATAAACAAAGATGAATAACACGTCAATATTTAATTATAATAATAAAATTATTTTAAATATAAATTTTGGGAAATTCATCGCAAAAATGAAGTTAAACCAACATTTTTGTAATTACTCACAATTTTGATTAATCTTTTGTCGATATCTAAATATTGTTTTAATTTTTTTTTGGTGTAAAATAATTAATAATGAATATAATTTTTTTATTTTTATTTTTTATTTTTTAAATCAAAATGGTTACAAATTAAACAAATTTAACAAATAGGTACAGCTTTGATTACCTACCTCCTATAAGCTAATAGCTTCATATTCATGACATATTGTTATGATAATAATGTTCAAAATATATCATTAAAATTATTATTACTAACTTATTGGGTACTGTTTTACGGCGAAGTGACCTCACGTCATGACGGTGGATGATTTTACGGCGAAGTGGCGACGGCGATTTGTCCTATAGATCGCTATTCGCTGGTAAAAGGTTCATGTTTCTACGACTTATACTTTTTGAATAATAACAAATATTTAAAATCGTTTGAGAATAAATCATTATTATACATGTAATTTTGTAAAAGTTTAAATTTCAAATAGTCATAAAATGTTTTCTGAATGTCCGGTAGAAATATTTGCATAGTTATTTGAAGAAAAACTTATGGATAACCTTGTGTTAAAATTTTGAACGTTAACTATAAATACCAAATCTTTATACATTTTCAACTACAAAATAAATTGCAAATTATTGCGATTTATATTTCATTCAAATTTGAACTTTAGGGGCTTATAAAAAAAAAAAAATGTTGGTCAAACATTGATTATTTGAGTTATTGATTTTTTTTTAATTGCGATAAAAAAACTTATAATAAACCTTGTATTTACTACAATTCTTATAAAAAAAACCAAAGAAAAAAATCTTGTACTTATTAAATATTCGAGATTTTTTTGGCAGCAAATTTTTTTATCGATATTTCAAAAAAAAAATATTTATAGACGTCGAAAATTTCAAATGTCTTAAATAGGTTAAAAAGAGTCAAAATACTTCGAAAACTTAACCATATATAGAAAATACTAATATAAATATTTGGTGTAAATTATTATTTGTAGTTTTTTTGTTTTTGAGTTAGAGCATTTTAAAAAAGTGTCAAAAAGTGATTTTGCGTAAAAATGTTCTTTTTTCCGTAATTTTTTATGGATTTTCCCGATGCTTTTGAAAATATTATAAATGTTTAAATTTTGATGTGCCCATGTACCAGCTGAATTTACTTTCCTTTCAGAAAATTTGCTGTATAAAGAAATTGAATAATTTTTACTGCTCTAGAACGTGATGTCCGACACAAAAAAAAAATAATATAAAAGTAAAATAAAAACACACACACATTATTGTAAAATCAATACATTCATCAATCCGTTCAGAACCTAAAATATATTCTATAAGATATATTTATTCTTAGTAAATGTATTTTTATTTAACATGCAATATGTTTGTACACAAGACACATAATATGTATCGAGGAGCATATAGTAACGCGCTTAGTAACTTATTACCAGTTAAAAGTTAAACAATGAACTAAAATGAATATTCAGTCTCGACGCATTAAGTATGCTTAATTTCAGTCATGATCGTTTTAGGCGTTTCAATTTGTATTATTTTAAATACAGTCCAATTATTAATAAAATATTTTAACGAACATAATTGTAGAAAAAGCGTGGACAAGTTTTCAAAATTCAAAAACAGCATAAAGTTCATCTATTTTACGTCTGCTTGATGAATTTGCTTTTTGGATTTAAAATAATCAAAAAGAGATAACCACTGTTAAAGTGTTCAATACAAGTACAATATCTAACATAAATTATTTGATAAAATTGTATCTTTTAGTATTTATATATTCTTTTCGTTTTAAATATTTATAACTTACAGACTGTTTTAAAAAAAGATGTATATATATACCTACCTTTATATATAACCTCAATATCGTATATTTGTGTTTTGTTTTTTGCAGTCTTTTTCATGTCTGTTTTTAGTGTTTTTTATGGCTATATGATAGGACGACCTACTCAGCCCATATTTATTAAAAACGTTTCGCAGTGGTGAGACTACTAACAGATGTGCCACATACTCACATCTTAAGTAAATACACAAATATACAATTCCGATGGTGAATTGCTTTAATGGCATATTCACCGCAATTTCGAACAACTATCGAATTTTTATGGCATTATTTGTGAAAATTATATGATCAAACCCAAATATTTTAGAATACATATGACTGGGAAACTTCACGAAAAAACACAAATATAACGATGACTCGTGGATGTGCGCTCGTAGAGACGTCCAAAACATTATACTTGTTATAATTTTTTTACTAGACCTCATTATTGTTATTTTCCCCCTTAAACGAATGATGACTAAAAGTTAAATATTGACAATCACGTGGTCACGCTTAGTTAAAATATAAATATATTCAAAAAATTTGAGCAGCCGAAGCCACAAAGTTCGTAAGAAATCAGAAACGTTCCCTCGTATAATAATAACGGTAGGTATATTACTATTTACTGTAACTTTTATAGTAGACAAATATATTTTAGAACTTGTATATTTTGTCCATGATCATATTGTAAGTTTAATGCACATATTATACGTAACTAATCGTTATTATTATTATTATTATTATTTAGTATTTACCAACTCATACCTACACTTCAATGTTGAAATAACGATCCCATGATTTATGTTTTAAGAGTCGCAAATATAAAAATATATCACGGTCGCGAAATTAACGATTTCTGTGAAATCGTGGAAACTTGTCTCCGCCAATCGGTAAAAATGAGATGATAATTTATTTAAAATTATGGTAACTTACATGTATTTTGTGTGTATGTTAAGACTAAATACAGCAGAGGCGTTGCGAAACAGATTTCAATCCGTGGGGGCTGGCAGACTATTTATTATACTGAAAATAAAAATCACAATATTATAATAAAATACAGTTAGATAATTGACAACAAATATTTTTATTATAACGATTTGTGGTTGTGCGTATTAGAAAATGTCTAAATGTTGAACGAGTACAGTATAGTTATTGCAACCAATAGCAATTAATCGTTAAATCGCAATAGAACATTGTTCAATGTTCAATTGCTGTATCATATAAATATAATAATCAGACCATATAATATACATATATTATAACTTTTCGTTGAAAATTTATCTCATTTTTTCAACAACCTACCTACCTACCAGTCACATTTCATATCTTATACGACATTATAAGATATAGGTTTTATGTGGGATTGTGGGAAGAACAACTAACACTCTTCGAAAAAAGATGTCTCTAGTTTATTTTATGTCCGTGAAGGTTTACTTATGTCTAAGTACAAATACATTTTAACTTAGATACAAGGTGAAAAATTAAATTTTAAAAAAATACGTCGACGTTTATCATACAATTACAAATCGATCTTGAAAATAATAATAATGAAATCTATTTCCTACCACAGAAATATTATTTTAACGCAGATATTCTAATGAATCCCTCATACGTAATAGTTATATTCAAATTAAATTTTTTCTAATAATTTTAACATTTTTAAAAAAAAAAAAATCTCACATAGGTAATTCAAACATTAAGCATTACACGTAGTAATTTTATAGCTTTTAAAAACAAACAATAACAAACATTTTAACACAATGTCATAAATCAAATACTTGTAATTTTACTTATACAGAAATAGTGATTATAACTGACGAAACATGTATACGTATATTGAAATGAAAAAAATTAAACAAAAAAAATGATTTTGTTTTGAATGACATGAATAACAATTTATCCTAGTTTTAAATACCTATATAAAGTATTATGATTGAATTTTTGTTTTGCAAAATTTTAGTTTATTATTGATTGCTTTTTATGTCTCCCGAAAATTGTATAGTCATTTATCTGGAAACACCACATACACATAGGTAATCGTATTATACTGCTTGATACTCAACATTTTATGAACAAAGTAATTCATGTAATATTTCCAACATCATAAGAATAAGATGGAAATGTTTCATTGTTATCAAGTTTGACATTGGATTTGTAAATTTGCAAAAATAAACTATTCGATATGTTGTGAAATACATGTATAATAATATAATGGTATGATATACGTTGTCACTGTTATCAGTCAAACATACATTTTTAGACTTGGGACCGTCCAAACAATTATGATATATGTATGTATTATGAAATTGTTTTATAATATGCTTGGATCGTAAATAACATTAAACTACACAATGTCCTGAATACGTTTAATGTTTTACAATAGAGTTTACAATTTGTTTATGAAAATCTTTCCAGTATCAATTGCGAAAATGTTGTAAAAAATTACATAATAATGACTTCTTCGAAATTCAATAAGACATCGCTGTGTGTTGATTTTTGTTTTTATTGCATAAAATAAAATTTCCATCGTAACAAATGAGTGTGGATGTTTCAAGAGAATCTAGTGTCGTCCGTTTTCCTTAACTATACACACTTTGAATTGTCTTAATATACAAACATTATGTGTGCATTTCTTAGGTCCTATTTTTAATTCAACGTGGGAAAAACAACACAGCTGAGTTCTATCTGATTAATAAATGCAGAGTTAACAAGAAACATGTTTGAATTAATGTATATGTATTAAATTCTCCAAATTTTAAAACGTGACACATTTTGTTCGCATAAATTAAACGGCTGTTTTATCAATAAGCTCAATTTACTATTCCATCACAAGTTTTATCAGGTAGATTTAAAATTTAATTCAATGCTACTTGTGCCTTTAGGTCGTGTAAACACGAAAAATCAATAATACTCGCAGTGAGGCCCAAAATACATAGTTATTGAATAAAATAATAAATTTATATTTTCGTATATTAATTTACGAACAGATCGAAATTGTACGTAATGCGGTCAGTAGGTACTAAATGTTTTGATAATTTCTGCTGTAGTTGGTTCCAGAAAAATGTACACATAAAAACTTATAGACTTAAGAGTTGACAAAGATTAACACGTCGTAAAAACAATACGTGCAACCAAGGGCAACATTATTGTTGAATATTAACATTTCAGTTTGAATTAATTTTAACGAGCAACATTATTGTTATTATTGTTACATCTTTCTTGTTGACTATAAGCCAGAAACCATTTTTGACCATCATATAAAATTAATGCGAAATATAATAACGATAAAATATTACTAATATGTTTTGTATTTAATATATTCCATGGAAACGGCCGTAGACCTGTAGTGTTATGTGATGTATCCTTAAAATTGTTTTCTCGTTATCTGATATATCCTTAAAATTGTTTTTAGTTCTATCAACTTTTGTTTTTCTGAGTATTCGTGAATTATTTATATGTTTAAAAATATAATTTTTTTTTTCGAACGAAAAAAAATAAATAAATTCGATTTAAAACATTAAAAAATATATTTTTTGTTAAATTTTAATGTTAATCTTAAATTATTGGTTATAGTTGACCTCACCAAAACCATATTATTTTCGAGTTTTCAGTTCGACCCACGCGGGCCACAGGAAAATTTGTAGTCATAACTTATCAACTTAATTTTACGTAATACTACGTACAAAAATATATAACTGGTTGTTGTAATATATTTGTTTTTTATTCCTTAACTATTTTTGATGTTATTTTGCAAATGAATTATAATTTAGAAAGTGCAAATATATAATACCACAATTTATTTAAATTTGATGAAAATTCATTCGTATCTGTTTTATTATTTTCCTTTCCGGTAAAGTTAGTTTATATGTTATATATATATATATATATATATATATATATATATATATAATTAATATGGTTTAATATACTTATTGGCTGAAATATGTTTGGAACCAAATACTTAGCTAAGTTCGAGAGTTTGTCCTTCGTCGCTTAGTTTCTTGGACGTGATACTAATGGCGAACGTGTGTATTTGAATGGAAGTACTTATCCTTATAATAATAATTATTATAATAATATGTTGTGTATTTAAATAATAAAATCTGTTGAATAAATATTTAACTATAGTTAAAAAGTTTCGAAAGCTCGAATAAAGTATTATTTACAAATTAAATGAGAAAAATAAAATATAAGTTATAGGTATGGAATTTAGAAAACTTTGTTAGGATATAGCCAAAATATAGTTAAGTTAAGCTTACGCTAAGATGCCGTCACTCCTTATAAACTGTAACATCAAACCTTCAAGGTAACTACAGTTTTGAAACATATGCACTGCAATTCAAAATGTTAACACTTATAACAAAAACAAAATGGTATGCGATAGGAGGTACATTCGATATACTTCTAATGTAAACTATTTCAGTACGATATATAGGAAATAATCGTGAGTTAATGGAAGTCTTGAAACAATTATGTCAACATTAAACTGTAAATGTTATTTGATTTTCGAAATTTGTTTAATACGACTAAAAATTGAAATAATAAATTTACAAACGGAGTTTATATTAATAAATAAATAAATATATAAGGTCAATCTTATTTTGCGGTAGAAAAAAAATTTTAAAATTTTTAAACTAAATAAATAAAATAACATTATTTAAAACAATACCATATTTGTTTATTAATAAGCACAGGATCACTTAATTTTCAAGATTTTAGTGATAATGTACAAATTACCTGGTTAATGTACAAAATGAATGTATACAAATGTTTTTACTTTATTCAATAAGCAATTACCCAGGTATAATTTGTACTTTACCTGATAATCACCCTCTATCGTAGAATACATTGATTAATCAGTAATTATTTTTAAATTATCGTGGTTATCAATAACTGTTTGCATATTATAGTTTTCGAATTTATTTATTTTAATTAAGAAAAATTTAACGAAATATTAATTGCTTTCTATTAGAATCACATGTTAATATTGTTCTTAAATAAAAATATGACTAGTCTAGTTGTATTTTATACTACTATACATACACACATATGTGTATAATTTATATAATATATAATAATATATAATATTTAATATTGGTGAGGAAGGGGCGTGGGGTTAATTTTGATAAAAAAACATTTTAAAACATTAATACGGGCAGGCTGTTATCAAACCGGGTGATTCGACCGCAAAAAGTTGAAAATCATTCTAATGATCATTGCAATTTTAAGAGTTGCCGGGAATACAAATGATATGCGAATGTATATGTTACGGTCCAGGTGGATAAATGGTCATTGTAAACACTAACCGGACAAAATTTAGAACGTCCAAGTTATTCAAGCCAACTAGATAATTATTCACATAAACCAAACATTGTATACAATGACCAGTACTACAAGGGCCAAGTGGTGAACAATTAATACGATGAATATATATTATAATGAACATTATATAATTAATTATAAATTTTATTTAATTTTTAAGAGATTTTATTCGTAAGCAAAATGGAGAATATTTTATTAATTATATTCATTTTTATTAAATACACTATTTATTTTTACAAGTATTACCATTATGGCATTTTGTGTTACATAAAATTCCAGCAGCTTTACATTTCCATCTCTTTGTTTCACATTTTTGACCACAATTGCAACGATCATAGCCTTGGCCTCCTAGATTTGAAAACTCAATTTACTCATTACTGATAAAGATTATCGTAACCTGTAGGACGCAGTGATAAATTATAAAATATAATACTTTAAAATAATCACATTGTTCACACCAGTTTTAGCATTGTATACAATGACTAGTGTATATGGGAATTGAATATGCATTATTTACTTTGCTCAAATATCTTAGACATTGTATACAATGTCCGATCATTGTATAACAATGACTGATTTGTCCACCTGGACCGTAACATATATATATATACGTATATTATATATCATTATACCGATGTAATTGTTTTTTACTGATGAGTTTAATTTAAAATTAATTAAAAATAACGGGTTACAAGCTGTTTGGTTGTGTTGTGTTTTGTTTAAAATATCTATAACACAGCTTTAATTTTACAAAAAAGCAGTGAAGTCATACAAAAAAAAGAACAAAAATAAAAATACAATTAGGTACACGCATACACAAAAGAATCATTTGCAATCGTTTTTTTTTTTTTTTTTATCGACCAGTTTAAAACATGGATGTGTAGTATTAGAACAAACTATACGTATCTAAATCACAATGGACATATTTTTAAAGTCCTAGGTATTTGTTTTAATTTTTGCAGTCTTATTTTAAATTTTTTATCCAAATATAGAGTGATACAATAGTATACAGCTTAAAATAACTTTGTTGGACCTTAATAACTCCCGAATGTACCAACCTAGGCACTGTAATATATGATAAAACATTACGGTAAACATTTCAATATCAGTAAAAATGTGTTGTTTTATTATAATTATACCTATTTTGAAAATGTCAAGTACACACAATGCGAGACACGAACGTAATTATGTGATCACATATACAAACGTGAATGTATTACACATGAGCGTATGTGCCATATTATTATATAATATACTTAGAACATATTATACATAACGCTAGAGATTAAGTACCGTATTTCGGTTGGACATGATTTTGAACTAATTTCACTATCGAAGACTTCGCTGTGAATGTGGAAACTATGTTCGCACAAATGTATTTGTTTATAATATTACAATGTTAAAACAGGCGAGACCGGTAAAATAATAATAATTAATAATTATAACAGACCGTGTTGGTGATACCGGTGGGCGGTGAAGACATTATTTTACGGCGACGTCGGCTGTTATGCTATGTAAAGTGAATATTAATTTGTAGTACTTGCACAGTATTCTTGAGAAATGACTTCCATAAAAATCACATTTTAACAACAATTACCATGTAGTATAAATATATTATGAAACGCAGGGGAGAACAATGATAGATATATATGTGTCCGCTCTTAAGAGACAGTAATAAACAAATAATTGTGAAATTTTACTGTTTGAGTTATTTTTCTCCGTTGATCTATTGACAAATGTCCGTTATAATTCCTGGAATTTAAAGTATATATATATATATATATATATATATATATTATTTGTAATAGTTTTATACTAATAGGAAATAACTTATAAAAAAAAAAAAATATCTAACCCACTGTTAAAAACTATTACTAAAATGCAGTATACATGAAAAATGTACTATACTACATATTATATTAATTGATTAAAATGTTATATTATATTCCAATAACACAATATTGTTTTCAAAAATAATAAATCGTAAAATACCCGGTTAAACAACAAAATATAGACACGTGATGAAAATAATTAATAAGGTACCTAGTTTAAATTTTGTATTTAGTATATAATTGTATACTTGGCTTGAATAAAAACTAATAAATCAAATAAATATGTATAAGAAATCACAATTATTTATTGACGTTTAATCTCGCGTATTTGAAAAAACTCAGTAAGTACCTATAATTGTTATTTGTTCTCACATTATAATATTATAATGATGAACTGTGATAATTATTTTATTCGTTATCAAATATGCATAAAAATACAGTTATTATAATATTATTAGCTTATACCACTCACCTTATTAAAATATTGATCAGAAATAAATAACATGTGTTGTTGATCTTGTTAAATTTATTTTTTTAATTGACAAAAACAAATTTTTTATTGTTCTATTATATTGATTTAAATAAATGCCATTATAGTTATTTTTAGTCAACCGATGGCAGCTTAGGCCATTGGGTATAACAGTGTTAGTGTGTGTATGTTTGATAAGATCATGTTTCTTAGTGTGTTGGCAAAAACCTTAAGTGCCAATCGGCAACTGCAAACACATCCATAAAAATAATAATTATAAGAAAACTAAAAGTCGTACAATTCTCGGCAAATCAAATCATGTAGGTATGACATGCTTTTGAAGATTTATCGACTTATTCACCGAAAATATGATAGTATAAAAAAAACTGGACAGGGATGGAGTGGATCTCGTTCACAGGATAGGTTATTATAAAGTATGTATTAAATCTGAATGCAATGCTAGTATCATGAATATGCATGTATGTTAATCATATGAAAAACGATTCCAAACAGAGATAATTTGTTAGTCTAGAATAGGACGTAAATATAATATATTAAATGTTATATTTAAATTGTAATATTATGTCAATGTTTGCTCTTCAAACACTTATAAAAAGTCATTGTACTCATGTATACGTATTTTAATAATTTTTATATGGCAGTAAGAACAACTTCTGTGGAATCTCTTATTACAATTTCAAGTACTTTTTCCCAGCGAAATATATATTTTATCAATAACTATAAAAAAAAAAAATTAAAAAAATCGAACATTTCAAATGCCTATAAATTGCTCAAAAATAAGTAAAATATTTTGAAAAAAAAACTATTTAAATTAATGCTAACCTTGTTTAGATTAATATTTTTTGGTAAAAGTTTCAAGTTTCTACGACTTATAATTTTTGAATAATAACATAAATTGTTATTTTATGCAATTTCATAAAAATTTAAATTTCAGACAGTCGTACACATTTTTTCTGAAAGTCGGATAGAAATTTTTGTATAGTTATTTCTTGAAAAAATTATTGATAACCTTTTGATAAAAATTTATGAAAATTCAACTACAAAATAACTTACAAATTATCGCAATTTTAACATATTTCATAAAAAAAATTGAACTTTAAGGGATTATAAAAAAAACTTTATCATTTTTTAATTGCAACATTTATAACGTATAATAAACTTTGTATTAAGTTTTCAAGATTTTTTAAACAGCCAAATTGTTTTAATCAATATTTTTTAAAAAAAATACTTAGAAAAATTGAAAATTTCAATTTTCTATAAATAGGTCAAAAAAAGTCAAAATACTTCGAAAACATAACCATGTATAGAAGACGCTAATATAAATATTTGGTAAACATTTAAACTATTTACGGTTTTTCATTTTTGAATTGGATCATTTAAAAAATATATATTTTGTCAAAAAATGGTTTTGTGTACAAATTTCCGTTTTTTCGTAATTTTGTTTTTGATTTTTCACGACATTTTTGAAAAGTATTGAAAATGTTTAACTTTTGACTTGCCCAAGTATCATCTAAACATCTATACATTCACTTTCGTTTTATGAAAAATTACTATAAGAGGAAATTGAGACATTTTTATTGCTCAATAAGGTGTCGCCACAAAAAAAAAAAAAAAAAATTAAAATATAAAACACACACTTTATTGTAAAATCAATACATTCATCACTTGCGTTCAGAATCTAAAAATATTGACATATTCCTTTAGTGTACTGACTAGAAAGTACTGAAGCTTGTAGTAGCATTGCGTTATTGCCTATAGTATACTCGTATAATATAATGTTTACTCCTTGATAGCATTTGTGTGACTATAATCAACTATATAATATGAAATTAGGGTGGTACTGCCGCACGGCAGAACCTAACATTAATTGCAATCATTTTGTTTGTGCGCACACATAATTTTTAATAAATGTCTGTAGCTGCTTGTAATAGAATGCACAAAAGGGCCTATATTATATACCTTCTGAAAATTGATTTAAACGTATGTATCGTCGTGGAATTGATGTACTTAATATAATTTCTTCTGTATCTATACAGCTTAAAACGTGTCCACGGTATTAGTTTGAGTTAGTAACCGTTTTTGTGAGCCAAACACACCTTCAAATTTCGGGGTACATACGATTTCAGTCAGGCGCTCTACGGTACAATCTATAATGCTATTTACAAATGTCAAGTGGTATACTATAATGATATATGTATCAATAAAAATGTTAACCGTCACGCTATGCCCGTAGTATTGTCTACCGCACCGCAGCAGATGATGTATTACCTCGTGTATGTTACATGTGTACATACATGGGTACGTTTTCTAGTTAGCATATTAATATAACGATAACGCGGTGTCTCCTACATTTTAAATCCGTTCAATAGTCAATCCACAATCATGACGGATTCACAATAGATAGACATTAGGTGCCGTGGCCAAGGTGGTGGTGGTGGTGGTGATGTGATCGACGTTTCTTCGTTTGCATTGATGTGGTGTACGTTGGTCGTAATTGATGTAGGAGGATAATACGTGATACTATTCGTAATTATATCTTATTCGATACGCACAAACCGCATGGAATATCCTCAACATAATTCATCTGCAAACGCGGAAACGGTGCGTGTACGCGACTACGACGATATTATAATATTATATAGGTAGAAACGTGGTCGTATGAAAATAGAATCTTTAATTGAAATCAATATGTTTAACATCATCGTATGTCGATAATAATAATAATATAAATACCTATTGCCAACAACCTCGGGCCAACTGAACAATCGTTGTATTGTACAATATTTTGCCTATGCCAAGAGCCGTAACACGCATTCGAGACGTCGCGTGTGGTGTACGTCCACACTATATTATTATTATCGGGGCAATGGCGCGTACACGTATATTAATTTATTGTCGGGTGCGTTTTAAAGTTTTCAATGGCTACGATAATAAAAAATGATTGACACTTAACGGCGGACAATTTGATTTAATAATCCTTGTACATATCTAATACCTTTCACTGTATACGGACAAAAACTGCTGATTGTTAAGACGTTACCTATTGTAACGATTCGTCGTGTGACAACGTACACTACTACTTTGGTGGGCCGATCGCGACACATTGAACGTATTAAGTAGAAATGTGGGAATAAAAACAAGAATGCCGACTTAAGTTTTTTCGGCACTCGCCATTAGGCAGAGTGTGAAGAAGAAATAACGCGATGCATGGACGATTTACAGGAGGAAGATTGGCTCCGAATATGTGGTCTATGGTCAATATCATCGGCCTCAAACTAATCATTCTACAATAAATAATAATCTATATAAGATAAATCCAATTCTTAACCGTAAGTACCACACAACTATAGGTCAAGTCCTCGAGACCTCGTATAAAACAAACAAAAATCACCCTGTCCTAACGAGGCAAAGACAGCCGAAGACGTTACAATATAATTATCCGTTTTATTACAATTTTGGGGATGATACTGGAGCTTGAACCCCTAAAAATAATTACAATTATAGACGCACCTGTCCCACACTATTATCAATGACCATCGCATATAATGTTCAAAGAATTTTCGATAAAACAGATCTGGAGTACCTGCTATAGTTAGCAGGTACTCATTCTACGGTTATGTGAGCACAACTTTACAAATACCCGAATATCCCGACTATCTATTCTCAAAAAATATGTGGTATAATAAACATTTTAAAGGCAGTCAACGAAAATTGCAATAATAAAATATTCGATTTGTAATCAAAATCCTTTATTTGGAAGATCAAGTGTAATTTGATATGAGAACATTTGATTTTATAAATAATGTTTTTTTATTTAACCCATACATCCAAGTACAAGTTTCTTGTCTCTTTTATCCATACATTGTATATTAAATGTATATTAAATATATATTAATTGTATATTATATTTCAACATTTTAACAGTTTTAAATACCATCTAATAATTGATTCAAACTTTACAGTGTTTCGATATAAATGTCACATAGGTATTAATATAAGTATTTTAATGTAAGTAAATTGTTCACATCACCAATATGATCAAAAATTCAAAATAATTATTCTAGATGTATTTTAGGATATTTGCTTTGTCATACCTAGTTTTAACATTTTGCAATCGAATTCAATCAGTCGATAAAATTGAACTCATATGGTTTCATATTTAACTACGCATGAGTACATGACCATACACGACGAATAACTGAGAATTTTTTCAACCACTCCTGAAGTAAATGTTTGTATTGGTTTTTTGATCTGCAAAATATATTTTGACGTATATAACAATACTTTTTTTGCGAACAAATTATTAATTCAACTCGTTAATTTGTTAGTTATTTGTATTATATAATTATACGACCATGATATTATCAAATGAAGCAAAATTTAATTATTTAGCTAGGTAGGCATCGAATTAAATATATAAGATCCCATCATGTGGTTAAGCTATACCTAACCAAAGTGTACCATAAATGTATAAACTTACACATTCCTCGAACAATCATGTTTTATTTGTAATAATATTTAAGTTACAATAAAATGTTGTGTTTGAAATGTATGAATTTACTTTTAGCATCCTAAATTCAATACGCAGTAGTATATTATTATAATTACGTTTGAAATGTTAACATTTATTGATATACATAGTACGTGAACTAGAAAAAATGAAGTTCCTTAAAAAATACATCTTTGAACAAGCTTAATAATAAAATTATAAATTATAACTTCTTTAAGATTTTAAATATCTTATACTTTTAAGAGACTCCGTAGGAATAACAACTTTAAGGGCTCAACATCGACTAAAATAAAATACGTTTATAGTAAATTTTGTTTTTATTTTTTGTATCTGTGTAGTGTATAAACAGTTTTTACCAAAAGGATTGCTTCAATCATCACAATAAAGAAAGGTATTTAATAGGAAATGGTGTACAATTGGTATTTTTTAGGATGGTCATTTTTTAAATTTCGTATCAGTCTTCCGAACAATTTATGAAAATAGTGTAAAAATGTCAATAAAGTTGTTAGATTTCTTTATTACACAATATTCTATTATATTCCATGGTACTAATCACGATTTAAGATATAATCCCCAATGCATGTAACATAGCTCGTTGGGTAACCATTATATCTTAAATCGTGGTACTAACATTTACTGGATACTTATAATTGTATTGACATTTCATTATTTTCGAAATATTTTAATGACATTTGTGTTGTTTATAAACATTTGAAATTTTCATTTAAAAATTAAGCATACCTTATTAAGAAACTTACTTCTGCTACCTACTATTATGTCATTATCATATTTATAAAAACAAACTGATCTAACCAATGTCTTTCACTCAGAATTGTTTTTTGTTAGAGCAATGGACATTGGAACATTGGTTTCAAGTTTAAAAGCTACAATTAATAAACTTGATATCAATAACCAATGATTTCACAAATGTTCACCCGCATGGCACACATTGAGATACATTGTAGTTTTTAAAATATATGTCACTATTGAGACATAAAAATAAGTGGACTACTGAGAATAAATCGATTCTACTGAGTGTTGAGTATACTTAATATAATTATAACTTATAATGGTGACTGGTGAGCATAGCAGATTTAGTTGAACACAAGTCAAATGTGTTTGTGTCATAGACTCTATACATATGAGATATGCTTGTCAACGAAAGGTTTGTTAAAGTTGTATTGTTTTTATACATTGAAAAGCGATGATGAAATACGTTGAATAATTTATTCTAATGATATTCATAATTACATGTTTTATCAATAATTTTTCTTTTTATTTAAAAAAATATGAATAAATAAGTAGGTATGTAATGTACTAAAGTGTAAGACTGTATAACCCGGTGTTAAAGCATTTACGATTACTTTTACCTTCAGCGACAAAAATAATAAAATATTTTCGAATAACAAACCCAAAAGTGGTCTAAATTTATAGTTAAAAACGTATTCACCGTTTTGTTTTTTTTTTTTTGGTTTTTCGCAAATTTTTTTTCAACAATTACATTTAATTTTTAATTTTTCAATAGCAAAGATAAAATATATTCACTTAAAACCTGTGCAAAAATACATAATTATATGATCAATCAAACATACACTCACTTTACTCAGAAACTAATAAATTGTTGAAAATTTCTTATGCATAACTATTAAATATTTAATATTTTTTCATGAGTATTTTACAATTTTTCCGTGCATACATTTCCTTTTTAAGCTCATAAAACTTCTGAGCTCTAGTAACACTTTTTGATTTATATGAGTTTTGGTGAGCGTGATTGTTTGATAGCACCTACTCCCCCGAACGTGCGTGAATGTTCTAGAACAATCGCAGCATCGCACCTATAGCTATATAAAGCTTTATAAAAACGAAGCTATTGACGTGTCAATGGCAGTGAACATTTTCAAAACGATTTGCGCTGAAAGTTTCTAGAAACTGAACAATCAAAATTCAGTAAAAATGTATACTTCTAATGTTATTTTTTATCAATATTTCGAATATTATCATTCAGAGCTTCACTCTGAATTAGTCGTACTGCCACAATATTATTACTTTTAAATTTAAAATAATAACAATACTCATGCGTTGTAAATAACGTTGTAATTCTACGATACTTTAGGATAAATGAAATTTATATATATATATATATATTCAATATTGTATAGATATATTCCCTCTTATCGCTGTTCATATTTTTATCATGGAATTAAAAGAGTTTTACTTTCTAAGTACTGATGGAATCAGCTTTTGTGTCTTTATTTACTCGCTCATTATGTTGTGTAATATAAGTATTATGGTAATTGTATATTAGATATGTTCACTGTCAATCGCTATGAATACCAGCTACTTTTTATTAAGTTACTTGATTTATTATTGAACATGCATAAATGACATATACTTTATACATAAGTAACAAGATTTACCTACCTATATTTAATATTTATTCAGTGCCTATATAAAACGAAAAATATAATAAGATTCACGAATATAATAATATTATACCCTAAAATAATATTCAATAAGATTAATTTCAATTAATAATACATCAACGTTTAAATACCTACGCAAATAAATAAATAGTTAATTTTATATTATTATTTAACAGACAATTATCACGACTGAATATGCAGCAAGTTGTACAGAATATAATCTCTTTAATACACTACGACTAAACATCCGTGCTTTTAAGTAAACAAGTTGTAACAAGTGGCAATTTTATCCATCGACGTGCACGCATATACGTTTATCGTTTCCCTCGGATAAATCAAAACTTGAACTCGAGTATCTTTAAATAATATAATGCTTATTAGTTATTACCCTAGAAACACTTACACTTAAACCATGACTTATAAATGTCATTGTCCGTGGTAATTGATAAAAGAAAATGTACGCAATTTATATAGTTTTAGCTGTCTCTACAAAAGCTTATGAATTTTATTATATTACTATAATTTTATTATAGTACTATAAGTTTATCTTTTTTTTTTTTTTTTGTATATGTTGTGAGTTTATGATAGTTTACTCTTCAACTATATTTATTTTCTGTTTCAATTATCATAATATGAAATTTCCAATTCTTTTATTTCCAAAACTTGTTCATTAAATACACGATCAATTGCACGTTATTGTACATTACACGTTGCAATGCTATTCTATTTTTGATTTAAACATTCTTATAATTCTTATTTATTCATGTTACATTTTTTCAGCGTATTTTTAGATTAAAATAAATTTCTAAAATTGCATTTTTAAGACTTTTTAATCGAATTTAAGCATATGCAATTTCTTAACTGAAATTTATACCTTGCTGTATAAGATAAAGTATACAATATATTACACAATATTATAAATGTAATTTATTTTTACTACAACCTTCTCTAAGATAATAAGATACTTATTTTATTTTATTCTTTTAATGCATTGACTCATCATAACTTTCGAATCTTTCAAACCTCCCACTCATCTTATTTCCACTTTTCCGAGTAGCAAAGACTGAAGATATACGAAAGGGAAGTAGATGCATTCGACGGTTTCTGCATTCGATCAGGTTTTTATTGTACTTCTACAGCCGTTATTGCAGCTCGTTATCAATAATATTATATTGGTGAACTTGATATTATGGGTTCTCATAATGAGCTTAATAAATATATACGTGTATACAATGTGCAAGTATTGAGTTATCATTTTACTGTTGTGGGCTTGTGGTATCTGTCAATAAACCTTATTTTTGACTTGATCTAAAACTTTAAGCCATTATGTAACCCGAATATTATACTATAATATTATATAATATATTATACTCGATGACTTGCGATGGTTGTGTTTATTGTTCATAGTTAATGAATTAATTTTTTCCAATATTGTGATCTTCTCTATTAGAGTAATAAATAACACGAGGATCTTTAACTATAATGAATAAATTGTATTATTTGAGTTGGAAAAAGTATGCAATTTCGATGAATTAAAAACATCTATTATACAAAACTGTGTATTTAAATAAGATGAAAAACGAATGAACGTTGTATACAAAGAATTGCTGAATTTAATAGTACTTAAATACCTATAATTATACTACGAAATTATGTTTCTTATATATAAGACTGTAGAAATTACCTATACGAGTATAAGTAGTATATTACATTAAATTATCGATTGAATAATACATAGGTACATATTATAATATTCTTCTACTGTCTTTCGTTTTACTGATTTAATTTTTCGTTAATTTATTCGCGCATCATGATGCATTTTTCATCGATTGTGACTTAAAACAATTAAAGTTCTCGTTAAAAATATGTAAGTATTTACATATTGTTATATATACGGAGAGTCATTTAAAACTATATTATTTCTAGATTTTTCGCGTAACTGCTGCTCGACTTGGCGGGCAGGTCGGTGCGTTTGATCAAGTTCAATTTTTTCCACATTATAGCTGTGTTCTGTGTATACTATGAACGTGGTGGGAGCGTGAATGCGTGATTATTTTTCACAGTTCGTCCGACACCCGAGTAAACAGTTATCTTTTTATCGTTCGGTCAAACAAAACAAAATAGTCAAATTTTCCATAAAAACAGTGAAGTAATTAGTCACGAAGATTTAATACCGTAAGGATAACCGATGGATTACATTAAAATTTCAAGGCGTATGAAAAATACTGAATCATTTTCAATTGTACCTACCTTTTATAAATTGTTTCTAGTCGATTATGGATTTATCAATAATTTATTTGAACACAAACATAACGTCAAGTTAATTTCACAATGCTGTATATTTTAAAGTACCTACTAATTACTTACGATTGATCTCACAAAATTACTTTTCAAATACAAAATTAGTTTGATGAATGATGATTGATAAGTTTGTTTTATTTAACTTAGATAAGCAATCATACAAAGTATTTCATAGTATTTATAATATGTATTGTGTTATTTTATTCCCTCTTAAGTTAACCGACTGAAGAAAATTTTCAGAAATTGACCGAAAATCGAAATACCAATGCTCATGTTATTATACACGTAGAACATCATTTAATTTTACAATACATTTATATACAAAGTGCAATACCTTTATAATTTTATATAGCCTTCATATAATCAGAAAACAGTTTTTCGTTTATAATGTCCCGTTCTTCCTGTATGGCTGTAATTCTGTATTCCAAAATATTTACTAAACAGCCACGTGTATTGAACAAATATTTGTATAAATACTAAAATGATAATTACTTTAAAGCTTTATTGTTGCTATGACATTTAATTTGTCCGTGCGCCTAGGTTTAACATAAAATGTTACGTTTTAGTGTTTGGAAGAGTATAAAAGGCAGCTGCATTATGGTTATTGTATGGATTTTATATTTATTTGTCTTGTGTCAATTGAAAATGATTATTGTTTTCGTGTTCGTTTTCACAAGCTTCGATGTTTATGAACTATTTATTTAACATTAACGTAAAACGGTTTATTGCATATAAACGAGTCAAGAATGTAGTAGGTATATACTATATGGCCATGTAAAAAGACAAGACATAAAACCGTTCGTCGGTAATTATCGATATTCTCCAAGTGCTTATTTGTAATTATTATTGTTTTAAATGTAAAATACTATAGCGAATTTTCAATTATAGCGGGTAATAACTATATCAGTATTGATGATATTTACATTAGTGTGTTCAAAAAATTGAAATTCAAGTGATTTACCGATTATTATATTAATTAACGAATAACGATAATAGAATTTGCTCGTTGAGATAACATTTACAGTTTCATGTATACATATTATATATGTTATATGCATACAATTTATAATACCGACTTATGAAAGTTACTGTGATTTTAATTAATAAACCATTAACCAGTACATGTTTTTTTTAAAATTGTTTCTTTTACAAGCTCACGTGTATCTATACTGAACCTATCACTGGAGCAGATTTGTGAGTTAATAAGACACTGCAGATAGATAATCTTGAATATTAGGAGCTATGTTTTATTTCATAGTAAATAAAATTAACAAAATACACGTTATTCTACACGTTTTACACGGATTTGTGTTATTTTGATATACGTAAATAATTTTGTCGGAACTTTATTTGGAAATAAGGGAAATAAATTAAGAAATTAATAATCTTCTGAAGTTGTTAGAAGAACGTTGATTTTCGAAAATTAGAACTTCCTAGATTTGAGCTCCTGCAGGTCCACCACTATAGGACGGAGTATTATTGCACTAACCTTCGTCATACATAGCTGTAAAATGTAAAAATAACACAAATTTATCAAATTTGATAACTGTAGTCAGGATTTTTATGCAATACATAAATACAATACATTTTTGTTCTTAATCTTGAAATAAAATAAAAAAACTTTTACGTGTTTCGAAATCTATACTGGCGTATGTATCCGTACCTATACATGGTATAAATGCTTTACGTATGTATGTTTAATTTCATCTTCGTACTCGGTGGGTAATTATGGTCTTAACTTATTGTTTTTTGTGATAAATTTAATTAAACATTTTAATGGTACAAAGATGTCCCTTAAATATTTATGTTCACAATTTTGATTCTTTAATTCCGGTTTAAATACAACGTACTACGTGTATCCGATGTGAAGAATAGTTGTTATTTGTATAATTCTTCTTATTTCATACAAACTGTACAATTTTTTAATTCATTAGTAAAATAGTAACTACATATCATTACTAAGTGTAACAATTCATGATCAAACAGTATATTTTGGTTAGTAAGTTTTATCATTTTATTACCTTTACTGCTATACAATATGTTAATTTAACGATCGACACATGTATTTGTAAAATAATATTATATCGTATACCTAATCTACATTAGGATAGTAAAATATGTAAATATTCTTTACGACAGAGTCATTGTGTAATTATAATGCTATTATTACTTTTTTCGATTTAAAAATAGAATTTTCAAATAAAAAAAAAAATATTGACAACAAGTACTCAGTATCTACATTTATATGTGTATTTATATATTTAAAGAATATTTTATCTTAACTGTTTACCTAATTATTACGCAAGTACTTGTCACAGATATCAATGTAAGCGAGTACCTACTATGAATCACGTGAAATATAAGCACACGAGAAACAGTATTTTCAGTCGCATGCATTGTGTGCATCACATGCATGAATCCGAAATAATTGGAAAATCTATTTTGCGTGTAGGTACCATGAAAAACGAGTGCTTCACTCCAGTGAATGCGATTGGCATCCGCGTTAATGCGCATGCGCTGGGACTTAAAATTATCGCGCGAAATCATTATCATTATCTCATATCACATAATCTCAACATATTTATCACATTATTTTATTATTCAAATTTAATTCAAATTTTTTAAGTGTTTAAAAACCCCCGATTTGTTATGAAAAACCACGTCGGATAGGTAACAAGACAGAGTAAATGACTACCGGAATGGGTCTTCGGCCTCCTCGCTCGCTACGCTAGCTCACTGCAGAACTTAAATCAAAAAAATATAAGCTAAATATAATATAAATATAATATAAGCATATAATATAAGCTAAACCATATGATTTATTACATTCCTTACACTTTAAATTATTATCAATAATAACCACTTGATAATAAAATAATGTTTATTATTTAAACACTATTTCAATTAAACTTGAATAATAAAATAATGTAATAAATATGATTGCGTGCGATCCGAGTCACGGATAATTAGTCCCAAGCGCATGCACATGAACGCGGATGCCAATCGCATTCACTGGCGTGAAGCACTCGTGATGAAAATATCCTCTGGTCGAATTTCGATGTTCTTTTTGTATTTAAACATGCGTAAAAATAAAAATATACCCCAACAGATTGTATTTTTTGTACTTATATTATAAATTATAATACAGTCCACAAAAATGTCACAATTGGTTACAATATACTGGGTATCTAGATGTCGGTGTTTGCCCGTAAAATGTACTCGTATATAGATATTACACTCCAGTTGAGAAATTCCCCGGGTCATGAAATAAGCCATTTACGATTCACGTTAAATAATAATAATAAGAAATAAGAATAAATAATAATGCAAAATAGTATCTGTCTTAATAGCCGTTCCTTTGCTGCAATCTTCAGTAAATGGTTTTCGAATTTTATTTATAAATTGTAAAATCTTAAAACAATATAATGTCATTTTAAATTCTAATAATGGGTGGTTGATACCTTTAATATAAGTGTTATTATTTAAAATTATATTTAATAAAATGTCACATATACGAGTTACAGTAAATTAAAAAAATTAAACGATAAAAAACTGAATAATTATAATTTTAAATGCTATTAATTATTATGGCATGACCACCCGACATGACATATATGCTGCATACTGTGGTGCAAAAACCTTCATCCATACTTTTAACCATCTGCATCGATTGTTTTTCATGTTATAATACTCAATTGATATTTTAAATATATAAATCATTACTAATAAGTATGACATTGTAATAGTTAGTACCCTTGATGCATGAAAATTTAAAAAAAAACCTTGGCCTGTTCAAATAGAGGGTAAATACGCCAATATACTTACAGTATTGCATATTATAAAGACTATTAAATTATTGCAATTTTTTTTATTTTTTTGCGCTATTATCACGTTGAAATTTTATTGCACTGCAATCACGGCCATATAATATAACATTGATAATTTACTAGTTTACTAAACATCTAAACCGCACTGTGTAAAATAATAATCAACAGTATTATTCAGATGCCTGATGCACATTTTATAAAATAGACATAACCACATAACGTTGCTCAGTATGCCAGTTCCTAAATTTGTATAAGTATACTACTGAAATTCACATGATTTATTACCGATAATCATAACGATAATTAAATTAACTCGTTGAAACATACGTAGATGGTCGGGGGTTTATTGGATATTGTATAGAAAATGAATAATAACTGTATTAGTAATAGTTAAATACAATTTTTATACTGTCATATGAGCACCCATGAACTATGTTATACACATTATACTTATATACTTTTGAAATGTGCATGTGTTTACAAAGTATCAATTTTACCTATTAATGATGGACAAGACATAATATAGCATTATATATTATATAGGTATAGGTGACAGACGTATAGCCCTGCCACCTTAGTAATTTTTTCATTACCATATTTTATAGCGTAATGCATGTTTCATTTTTATTGGTGCAGTAAATACAAATAGCAAATGTGCTATACGTTTTCGACATTTTATACGATTTCGGGCAACGTCATGGTAATAATATAATCAATACGTTGCTTGGAAATATAAGAAATAAAGAAGTGGGAGGATCTTTTGAAATCATATAACTCTATAATATACGTATGCCGGTAACAATTCAATATGTCGTGTAGTATAATATAAATTATATAAAATATGAATAAAATCAAGTATACTTCGTACAACGTAGGTTTTGTACCAGGTTATATTTGTTTATTGAGTCTCAGATGCGCTGTAATTAAATCCAGTATCAAAGCGAATACCTACAAAAGTTAAGATTATAGAGTTTAAGTGGAAAGTATCAGTTGACTCGAGTTTTTGCTTCAAGTTTTTTAAAAAAAAGGCTGACTAACAATTTCTGAGGTTTTTTATATGTATAATATATTATATGCAACGATTTCATTATTATATTGTCTGGTGGTGGAGAAGGCCCTTTATAGTTAATATATATAAAACTCTCATCAAAACGTTATTCACTGTAAATTATACACAGACATAATAAAATTCTCAAAAAATAAATAGATATTTATTAATTTACAACTTATAATATAAATGATAATGGTGAGGTTATCAAAGTCGTAAATTGAACGTACATTTACATATAGAGGTGATATATCATATATAAGTTTTGTATATTATATACTTTATGTTTCATGTGATAAAATAGATTTCAATTCCAAATAGAAACACATGTCTTAACAATTAATTATTTTAAAATATAATAAGGTATTTACGGTCTCACCAAGAAACGTTGATGACAATGATTATAATAATATTAAATATTTTCATTTGTATTGTATTATATAATACAATTTTAAATCAATTCTCTGTAGTAGATTGTAGAAAAAATTATTGCTATTCTCAATTATTATTTTTATTACAAAATTAAAAACAGTTAGCTATACCTATAAAATCGTATCGTTAGTCAAATACCTATGTGGCTATATTCTTTATCTTTAATCTTCTTATAGCATTCGGAATTACATCTGAACTAAGAGTCAAAGATCCATGTAAGAATTTTTACGATCACATTTTTAACATAAAATACTTTATATTCATGTTTCGATGGGTTATTTTATGCAAAACTTTATTTTATAATTATAATTAGGTACTTTTTTAACTTTATATCAAAAAATGGTTTTCGAACAAGTTTTAAAAAAATATAAAACTTGCTGCATACACATTTCCTGGATCGTTGTGTATTATTCTAAATAATGTAAACATGCGTTATAACTTTTAACTCTAATAACCGACAACTATAGCAAATCGAGTAAGTTTTTACTCAAATCCACATGTAATATATATATTTTTTTTTTGTTTTTTGGCACGTCATTTTTTGCATTTATATCGAGGCAAAAGCAAGAGATATATGGCTCACGGGCTTCCGTGAGTCATCCAACGTCAGGCGCAGATATGCAGCCTACAGCGTGGTTTAAAAACAACAAATATATTATAATGTAATGTAATAATCTAACAATACAAGACGTAAGCACGCGACTTCTCGAGCCGCTGCAGGGCTGTTCCACGATAAACCTAACGACTTGATGGCATTGTTCCGTCATTATTGGTTATTACATCTGCAAGTGTTATTATCCGAACACTCGGTTCTCGTTTAACACTCCCGTGTGCGTTTTAACGCGTAATATATAATCATATAATGATTTTTTAAAATCTAAATTAGTTTAGAAATTCTAGCGCGTCATTGTTGAAGAAGCATAAAAAATATAATATAATAGCGCCATGTGGAAAATATGAGTTATCTTCGTACGATGTCGATTTTTCGAAAGAAAAAGTACACCCCTTCTTACTTATGTATGGAAAGCCGGTGGGTAAGAACGCTCTGGGGTGGCAAAACTTTTGGTAACATTTTTATTCGGTTGATTATTCGCGTGACTAAAGTAATGAATATTGACCTTGATGAAAGATTTGATGAAGCAAGGAAAACATTAAACAATATTAAATACAGATAATATTTTTATACAGAGAAACAAAGAGCTCAATTATTTTAATTCTGAATGTCAATAATGATTTTATTCAACAACTGTAGACAGAGGAGAGATATAAATTCTTCTGCTCCTCATTTCCGTATCAAAATTCAACCATAATAAAACACCACCCTTCTATGGAATGCTGCTTTAAGTGAACTCAAATTTTTAAACTTTATTTTACAAATCACTAAGCAATAAAAAATAAACAAAAATAGGATAAACTGTATATATATCTAACAAAAAATAAAAAATAAAAAATTGCGAAAAAAGTTTTTGTTTAAGTATTTTTTTGCAACATTATTATTATACAAATTATTATTATACAGTTTATTAAAATTGACATATATATATATGATATTTATTTATTTCATTGTATAATTGGGACTGTTGTATCATCGGCATATCTTATTCAACTTATTTTGTATATTATTATACATTTTTATAATATAATTTTCATATAGTATTCATATGTTTTCCATGCACTTGTATCTTTAGAATTTATGTGGGACTACAATAAGTTACCTTTTACATGGAATTGTATTTGTATATTTGTATTAAGCTATAACGGGTGATAGAAAACATCCAATTAGAAATTGTTTTTATTATTATAATTTTTATTATATATATTTTTATTTATTGAAATTTACAAGGATGGATAATATATATTGATATTGAAATGTATCGTCTATTAATAAAGATAAAATCCTTGTTTTGATAGAAATTAATAGTTAATGAAAGATCGTAGTAAGTAAATATTTTATACCACTATATATTTTATACTTAACCTAATCATAACACTATTCAACTACGTTTTAAAATTTGAAATACTTGTATATATCAAATAGACTTCTAAAAACATTATGCTGACGAATAATTGTAAGAACATTGAGTTAACTTCAAATATTTCAAAAAATCGTTTTCAAAAACACAAAGTTGAATGCACATATTAGTGTTTAATGTTATGAAGGATATATTTTTTTAAATTACAATAAAAAACGTAAAGTTATTAAGTTATTGAAGTATCAAAGTAGAAATCAACTAATAAATATATAAAAAAGTTAAATAAGGTTAATATAGTTTGCTGTGAGAAAGTCGGCCATCAAATATCACTTGACTTTTGAATATCTCACAAAATTTCGCTAATCTACAGATAAATGTATACGATACAATTTTATTAAGCATATCATCAATTACAACAAAGTACACTCAACTGTAGTGTCATTATAACAAATTTTATGAATGAAAAATTGTTTTGAAATTGGAAACAGTAGGTAATGATTTCATTTCTTAGGAAATTACAGGGTGATAGATGGTAATTAAATTGATTTAATTTTAATATTATTATGGTTTATATCGTGTATGCCGTTTCAACAAACAAATAAATCGGATTATAAAATATTTTATCGACATAAATGCACAGAATGTGCGGAAGTAACAATGAGTAAATATTACGACTGTTATATGGCTAATAATATTAAGCACAAAAAGTAACAGTGAAATGAAAATAAAAATGCACAATCAAATATAATATATTAGGTACATATATATATATATATATATATATATATATATATATATATATAAAGAGTGAATAATTCTGTTGACTCGTATAGTCGTATGTAATCAATCAATCATCATCGAAGACGAAACATAATAACACGTCAAAAATCATTCAGTGTGATGAGAATACGCATAGATGTACGTTTCTTCATAAGGTTTCGATTTTATGGTCTAACGAAGTGCATCAATTACGCGACGAGAAAAATTAACAACAATAGAAAATCAAAATTCGTATAACCAGCACTTTTTTACTGTTTAAACGACAACGCTGATAATAGCTATGGGGCTTAAGTTATTACAACGATTAGGTTATTTAAATTTATTACAAAAGGTAAGAAAAAAACCGGTCGTCTAATTACAACGCATATTATGTACCTCAACGTCTATCTAATTTTATCGTTTGGGTATAAATATGTATTATAGTATTATACTAATTTCCATTGTAATTTTTTCAGGCTTAAATTTAGGACTCGCCCTTAATGACCTTAAGTCATTGTGTTCGAACGAAAAAAAGAAAAATTGGACAACAAAAAATGATATGCATTACACGTATGGTATTTTCAACATAATATTTTAAAATAATCTAAATTGCACCTATTAATATTTAATTAGAATTGAAATAGATAGTGTTGAGTCGTTGTGATTTACCACAAATGATGTCAAGTATACGCTTGCTTGCACTACCTAAATATGATTTATTAGACGAATTAATATGATATTATGTAACTCTATAACATTTAACTACGTATTTTTTTAAATTATTATTATCATTACATTATATTATATTCAATAACAAGCGAATAACTACGTTGAGCTGTTTTTAGCAAGATACGAATAGTACACTGCTTATAGCGATTCATTCCAATTGGGGGAACATCGTTATAGGTTATGGCGGTAAAAATGTTTTTAAATAATATTTAACGAATAATCTATACGTATCACAATATTTTGTCGACCACATATTCTGATTGTGAGAGTGAGAATACCTCCGTCGACCAAAAATGTTAAACCAATATATTTCCCGCACACTATTTACATAATATATATAATTTATATTACAAAATTGATTGGAAAAAAAATGATCGTTCAAACATAATATTACTATTGAGGCACCTATACAATATTGTAATATAACTACATATATATATTATATTTTCTACATATGTATTTATAAAAATCCAAAATATGTTCGATTTCACTACTACCCTACCAGTTCTGCTATGCGAGTTTGAGCTTAGAAATTTTCTGTCTTTTTTTTTTGTACAAATTTAATTTTATATTTTAATCGAAAAATAATCTTCGTATTATTTCATAACGTTTATTTTTTTATATTTATTGGAATACATACAATCTGTAAGTTTTTTACTTTACAATAAGCATGGTTGTATGTGTAAATAAAAAAAAAACAGTTCAATGATCGGTTTATTTTAGAACTGCTTAACATTATATTTAGTATAAAGGTTATTATCTGTAGCTCTTACTCCAGTTAAGATTGAAGTATTCTATCCACTTCAGCGTCGTTTTATCTTGCAATGTTCAATATTTAATAAACGATCACGTACCTATATTATGGCTTATGCGATTTCATTTCCTACGAAAAAAATGTGTTTGGCACGTGTTGTACAATATTTTCATATTCAAAAAAAAAAAAAAAAATAACAATGCTTCGATATCTATTTTGTACGTAAAAAAAATTAAATAAGTAAAATAAAATCAGTAAATACATTTATTAAAGCCTATAAAACCTATAGATAAAAAAATAAAAACTATACCTGCAACTGTTTAGCGGTGTAGATAGTAAGGAAAATCAACTTTTTAGATTATTTAACAATAAGTACGTATAATATTATTATGATCGACTTACAAAACGCAAGTGTCTATATAATATTATTATAGTACTGGAATATAATATTGCTTTGTGCAATTGAAACAAATATTTCTTTTTCAAAGTAAATTTAAAAAATGATTAGACATGTGAAAACGTAAAAACTTATATTTATGTACCTATCGTAATTTAAAAACTGTGTGTACAAGTTAAAAACTCACTTCTTTCGTAACTATATAAGCTTTATCCAAGATCCGACGTACACGATGTACCGCTATATATTAAATATTGTAGCAAAATAGTTAATAATAAACTCAAAAACAATGAAGATGTATAATTTCCACATTTTTATACGATTCTGAGCAAAGTTCGGTGTGTTTACAGTGATCGTGTAATGCGTATATACTATACACTATAGGTATAAGATATTTTCTTAAACTTTAAGTGTCCATAAAAATAATTTACGAGTTAAGATGTTCAACATTGAAATGTCTTTGAAACAAAGTTTTTAACCTTGTAAACTAAAACTTAAAACATAAAGTCCTAATTTTTCCTAAGATTCAAATAGTAAAATTGCATTAAACAATAAATTAAACCAGGAATTTGACCATAACGATAAATAAATAGTACTGTATCTGTATAGATACTAGATACTAAGCCAAGATGATATTTAAGACGTAGGTTAACCTATCTAAGACGATGATAACCAGGTGGCAGGTTTATCATCCAAATAAACCAATTTTGCGCTAAGTATACAAATTTTGCAACCTAAACATACAACAGCCAAATAAAAATAAAAATAATTAAAACAACGATAAAAGCAATAATTTTCTCGTTTTATTCAGAATCTTGTGTTAAGAACAAATTAATATGCCTGTGATAAAAAATTAATTTCGAACATTTAATTGGACGTCTATAGTTTATCACACTAATTGAATGTTTTCTGTTTAAATATACATTAATTTCTTTTGCTTGATGATAACAATGCAAATGTTGACACTAAAGCGACCTATATATGCATAGATATTAATAGAAAATAATATTAAAAATTTAAAACCCATTTTAAACTTCTCCAAGATAATAATTCTTCGTTTTTTTTCATATTTGATAATAATAATTATAATTATGGTCATTTAAAAAAAAACAACTTTTATATATAATATATTTTATTAAACCATAATATTTACAATAAAAAAATAAAATTGTTGTCTCCGAAATTAATACTTGTAAATAAAACAAAAGTATTTACTCTATTACTACAAATGAAAAATGTTTATAATAAAATAATTAAAAATTATTTATTATTACAATTATGTAATTTATATTTTTTAAATCATTTAAAATTATGGATTAACATTAACCTTTAATCCCATAGCCAATTTAATAGCAGCATTAAAAGGGATTCGTTTTAACATGTATTTCATTTTTACTGTAATGTATTGTAGTTTAAGATTTGACAGGCGACTTAAATATAAACTAAGAGAACAATTGAGCACTAATAACCAAACTACAATGTTTTAAATCGAAGTGACATACTAAATATGTTCTTATAAAATGTATTTTTATTCATTTCATCGGATGTATTATTTCTAAATAAATATTTCTAAGAAGCCTATATTTATTGTGCTTAATGAATAAATCAATTGCACAAGTATGTTTGTATATTTCTTAAAAATCAGGCATGCGTGATTAACACATTATACGAATAACAACTTCAGGTGTATTTAATTATTATTCCCATAGATGTCATAATAGTCAGATTACATTATTAACATTAGCCACTAGGTATAGACTACAGATGTATCGATGTATCATACATGATAATAGTAAATAGAATAAATTTTAATACTATATAGATTACAACAATATAGAGAACAAAATGAATGAATACCTACTTATTATATGGAAATTATATTATGATAAAAATTACAATATGTAAATCTGAAAGATCAATAAATGTGCGACAGTCTGCTTCTGCTATCAGTATTAGTAGTCACGTGTGTACAATATTAATAGTTATTACTCTTATGTATATTTGTAAGCATAAAATCCCTTCCCCGACTTAGAGCCATCAGATGACGGATACAAATGAAAGTCAATTAATTTCATTGAGATATAATACCTATACGTACGTGTGTATATGAAACGTAGTATTAGGTTGAAACAATTATACAGTGTGTTTTTCGCTGACAATTTTATTTTAAAATAATATTGTATATTTTGCTCAACAGTTGATTACACAAGCAAGTATAAATCGGTACTGGCTATGTGAAAGGTGTAGTGATTATTTTATAGTAAAAGTTGGCGGACCAAGTATAATTTATGAATTTTATTCAAACATTTTTCTACACTAAGTGTAGGAACTTATACGAACTTGTGTGGGATTTGATAGTTTAATATAATAGTATGTTTTAATAAGACCATGATTTTAAGAATATTTCAATTTCTATTGTATATCTCTGAGCACTTTTAAGATTTCTTCTTGACCACAACTTCGTTGTGCAATTATTATTATTTTTATACATTTTTATGTTATAAGCGCATAGCTGTATAGCTAATATGATGTTATTATTCATTTGTTCCTTATTTATAGTTTGTTTGATTAATTTATAGAGCAACCTGTTGTTATTTATTAAAAACAAGTAAAACAAAAGTTATTGGTACTCAGTGGGTGGTAGTCGTAATACCTCTTTTTTAGTCAATCGATTCTATTTGTTTATATGCATTTTTCCTGTTCCACAAATATTATTATCCTTTTGCGTTCTTCTATGAACACTTATTGACCAATATTGCGAGAAATAATTAAACAATTTCATTAGGTACTTTTTCATTTGGTAATTGTTTGTACATGTTTTTAAATTTTCCATCAATCTATGTATCCATACAACAGTGAATGTCTAGAATACTTATTGCATAAACGATTGGCAAACAAGAAAATGACGTAGTAATCGTAGTATAATATACTAATCCTGATAATTTAGATATTGAAAAATCTATTGTTCCTAAAAGACTAAAAGGATATATAACTTTAATTTTAAAAATGTGTACGTTTTTTATATCTAGTGGATTAATCACCACATAACGTAATATGTGACACTAATTTTTTAAGATGCTATGTCGATCAAGGGAGGTAATAAATAACTATTTGTTCCGTTTCATTCGTTCTTTGTGATTTGGTGGCGACTGCGTTAAAATGGTCTGTAGCAAAAAGTTGGTTATAAACGTATAACTAATAATACTGTTATAAGTTAGAACATGATTATACGGTAGGTAAATTCATTGATCATAACGGGTTAGTTAAAATTTCAGAAAGCTTTCTATGTATTTGATCATACTAAAAACTATATCCAATATTTAAAATGTTTTCTAAAGCTTACCCTACTTGGCTTGCCCAATGAATATTGAAACATTACTTATATGTTACAAATTTTTGATTACGATTACCGTATGACAACATTGACAACTAAGCTAATATAATTATAATTAAATTCTTAGATTATTTTTCTGAAAACGGTGATGCACACAAACGTAATAATTGTAACAGCTGTAACGCTTTGTTAACTATAATAATTTAAGTTTAGACTGGCAGAATAGGGAGGAGAATATAAATGACTAATCTTTTTTTAAATTATACCCTTCGATACTCCTCCGATCTGAACTTTGTTCAATTATAATAATTAATAACCCATTTGCCTGCGGTATTATGTTAATGCTTATCAACATTTTCAGAAAAGTACTGTCTTTGAAAATTTTAAATTAAAATAATGATTGATAATTGAATATTGTTACTACTTTAAGCAATGATAAGGGAGGCAGAAATAAATATACTGTAATTATTAATTATATAGAATAAAATACCAACTCGAGTTAAAAACCCTGCTTCCTTCAGATGAGAAAAATAAAAGCAACGTGAAGATGATAAATAGTAAGAATATCGACTAATTCATGTTTTTTTTATCATTGTCTGTACAATCATAACTTCATTACTTCAGTATTTTAATGCGAACTGTATAGTCAGCTACACACCAAAGCCATTATGTAGAAATAATAATAGTATTTCCATGAAATTATATAAGAAACGGGAATATTGATAAACAAATTAGTGAATAATAGATTATAGGTTTTCGCAGAAAACCTGTCATTCCGAGAAACTGATGAAATCAAACTTTATTCAAATATTTTCAGAAGCAATTCTCGATTTAATTTCAATAAAAATTCAAATGTTAGTATGTAAAACAGTTTTATGATATTTACCAATATTATTTATGTTCATGATAATTTCTCGGGCGATCCACTACAAAATAGTTATAGGGAGACTTTCAAATGCCTCATATTATTCAAAGTTCTGATGTGCATAGTGCATAATTTGTAAGGACAATCAACCATAACAATACTATATTGGAAACCATTTCAGTTGTTTTGACTTTGATAGAATTAAACAATGATAAGTATGTAAGAAATAATAAAACGGAGCTGTACCTATAATTTCTATCTTTCAGTAAACTAAAGCAAGTAAATATTTAAGCAAATTATAATGGGTAAATAAATTATTTTCCAAAACAAAAATTAAGCATCTGAGAAATACCATTGATTATAAATACGTATTTATAATCAATGGTTTTATATACAAAGAAACGTTCCGGAATTTAGTAATTTCAAACAATTTCCACATGTCTTAACTTTGATATCCTTTTATCCCTTCAGACGTAAGACAAAAAATCAATATTATTGTATTGTGCTAGTGTCAACTCAATCACAGGCTACAGAAAAACGTCTATATAATTTCCTGTGTAATCTTCAATAACCAAAACTACAAAAATAAAAATAAATACAATATAAGAACATAAGGTAATAACGGCAAATATTTGAATATTTAAAGAAATATTCTCTCCTTGATAGTAATACTAATATTAATGATTCAAATATTTAATCGTATATAATTTTGATACCTAAAATCTAAAAAATTTGCAAAAAGAATTCATATTTTATTAAACTTTCTATTTGTTTGAAACTTAACATTCCTAGAGTAAAATTATGTAAATACTAAATACCTACTTAAATTTTGTAATAGTTCATATTTTAATTCCTGGTTTAGTTATGACAGAAATATAAGTGATTTTATATTACTATAATTAATAATTAATAACTAATAAGTAGTAAAAATATTGAAAATAATAAAATAAAGCGTATATTATCAAAATATTGGTAGAAATGCAACCATGAAAATAGTATAGATATTTATTGTCAACTGATGAATAGGTATATTATTAATAAAACCAATTATTAATTTCACAATAACTCATTAAATAATCGATACTAATAGCAAATAACTTTTCTACTCCTTTAAGTTGATGATGTTATTTCTAATCAGGTTACATATATTTCAAGTAAATAACAACCGTTGTTCATAGTATTACCCATCTTATTATAAAGTACTTGTATTCAAATATGAATATCATACAAAGTCCACATAAAATGTCTTAATAGTAAACTTTATAATCTCCCTTTGACAATATTATAAAATAATATTCAAATTCACCAATCGAATTTTTTTGTATTTTATAGTCTAGAGGGTTTTCAACTCCAACACAAAATAAATCAATATTTATCTTAAAAACAAGAAACATGTAATAAAAAAGTGTCAGTATTTTATTTAGAAATTAAAATGTCTATTTTTTTCTCTTTCACTACCTACATAAAATATGAACATCGAAAGAATCGTAAGCATTAAAAATCCATTGGCATACTTATAGAGTTCGAATGTTCGAGGTACTGTAATGCTATTTCAAATAGAAAAATAAAATAAAAATTGTAGCACATTAAATTGGTGAATTAGTCCTATGAATTTTTTTTTAATGATTATTAGCATAATAATTTGAATTTAAGAATCAGCTAAGTTTTTTTGCATGATTTCCTATAGTTGATAATATTTTAATATTTTTCTTTTTAACATCAGACATTAGACATGTATGTCATGCATGGATTTAAAATTGTAGGACGGGACAAATTTTCCAAAGAAAAATATACATATACACATACATATTTTATATGAAAACAAATCAACAAAAAAATATAATTTTATTTTTGTTCTCAAACGTGTTAAGAGCGAAATAAAAGGGTGAAAGATTGAATATATATTATGCACACAAAGTTACATAATATATAAAGTATAATATACATAATATGTAAATGCTGAGAGTTTTTTATTCCAAGTCTAATTATTTTTTCAATTGAAGTATACTTTAATAATTAAAGTAAAATTTAATTTATTTTTTAACAATAATTTATTATGTTATAATATTACTAAAATACTCCTTAGTATGTTTGTATATGCAACTTATTTAACTTTATTGATTTATTACGTCAATACGTTATGTCTATCAATCATCACAAATAACATCACAATATGTTATAAAATTTTACAACAATTAAACACGTGGTAAACATCGGTCTCATTTCTAATTGATATTATTTACTTTATAATAAATAATAATTATACGGACTCATTAGGTTTTATCATTTTAATACATTTGAAACTATATTTTTTTTTACTCATAAATGTACATGTTGTGCAAGGAGCTGAACAAATAATATATTTTAGTTAAACAACTTTTTTTTTTTTTTTGTTTATTATGTTTAAATTACTTATATTGTTCATACTCGTATAAACATACACCCCCAATTAATTGAAATTGAATTAAGACGAAAAAAGAATCCATTAAAAAAATACAACTTATAACAGTAGATATGATCAGAACATTGAGAAATGCGAAATAGTGACATGAATATCTAAATTCTACAAAGATAAAAAAAACCTGCGATGAGTCCCAAATGTCAGCATGCAACTGATGAAGAAAAAATATTAGTGCGCTGAAACCTGACTTAACGGACACCTTTCTCAAGCTCGACGGACAAAATGATAATGTCCCATATCTATAAAACGAACACTTTTGATGGTCCGTAGAATGTCCGTTATATGTCACTGTATATAAATCATAAGTCCACGATACTGCAGCAGAACGGTTTGCCGCAGTCACTCTTAGAGCTACGGTTAATCATATTAGCAATCGGATGAGTAACCCAAGCGGCGCACACATACCTAACGTGTTTAATCCCCTACAGTTACTCTTAATTAAATAAATCAATTCAAATATACCAAAAACCCACATAGACAGCTGCCAGGCCCTTCCAAAAAAATTGACCAATTAAAAATAAAATTAAAATGTACGATAGCCATAGTCTATGCTTAATTTAATAGCCGCATAAATTGTATCTTGAAAAACGTATAAAGACGCGAAGAAAAAAATAAAATTAGTGTAATCCGTAATGCATTGAACGTTATTGTCTGTTCGTGACGATTTTCGGGATAAAACCGTAAACTAAATAATTGTTTTTAATAAATACTCTATTGTATCTAAATGTATCCGATTAAAAATATAGAGTATAAAGACGATTACATGCCATGATTTTCGGTTTCTGTTTATCACACGTATGACATAGCCACATAGGGATTAAGACGTGTTCTATTTCCAACGTACTGATCGACCTATTGATGCGATCGAGTTTTTGAAATCCTATTTGATTTCAACGGCACAACGTGTTTAACGCCCAACAGAATTCCAGTACGTAATTTAACGATAAATTGTATTATTATTATATTTAATCTATCTATAAAAACGGTAGATCTATATGACGTACGTGAAATAGTATTACGAAGTATTACACATCTTATTATTATTTATTTTGAGCACCGTTACGTACGTATTATGTTCAGACACACAGCCCATACAATTTACAAGACAAAATCAAAAATGTTCACAGAAAAAATAAATACTCTAGATATTAATCAAATCATAAGCCATAAGCAACAAAAATTAATCCTGTTGAATACATAAAAATCGTGCTTTACGACGCTCTGTAAAATACGTCGCTTCAGATGACAACAATATATAGGTTGACCATGTTAAAAAATATCTATGTGGCTTCGTGAAAATAAAGGTATATACGGTAATAAACTAATAACTGATAAATCACAATACGGTTACAATTCCTCAGCTGCACTGAACATGGGTATCCGGCCACTTCCCTGACTTTCAGACTGTCCAATAATGTCTCCGTTTAATCCACTTTTTATGATTGGTTTCGTATATTTTGGGATCATTTTGTCGTTATATATAACGTTTCCAATAAACAACATGTGAAATTGGATACAAGCGATCAGCTTATTCAAGTCTGGTGCAGTGGTGACCAATTTTATTTGTTGGGGTTCTTTAATAAATTCACGAACCGCCAAATAATCACATACTATAATATATTAAGAGATCATACTTATTTTCAAATATTTTTATTCAAAAGAAACAATAGAATTTTTAGCCTAAGGTCTATTTTCATGTTTGTTTGGATATGATCACGACTAAGACACATTATTAATTTGTTTTTGTCAGTTCAGCATCAACATTTCTTTTACTATTTTAAGTTTCGCAAAAACCTACTATTAACATATAATAATATATGTAGACAGTTATTCGTTTATGTTTATGAGCAAAAATCAATACTATTTAAATTTGAGCAGATTTTTATAAACCATTATGAATAAAATCTTAAAAACTATAATAATCATAAATTATAATGACTCCAAACTATATAAGCTTTAATTTCTTCATTTTGTAGCATAGGTGCTTTTAAAAATATTAATTTAATTGCATAATTTTTATATGTAATACAAAATTGTTAAAATATAAATTTTTTTACGACGTGGACAGAATAATGTGTTCAGCTTCAACCTTTGAATTTTAAATGATAACTTAACATTAACGCAACTTGTCATGTATTTTGATTTGCTTAAAACACGTGTACACTATAAACATAATAATATATTGTTATTATTTTACGAGAAAAAATATTCAATTTAAAAGAAACTTTTCGTAGTAGTTCAAAATATATGCGTACTCGTTTCGTACAGTAATATTGTTAATTGTTATTATTAACACTGTAGATAAAACAATCAATTAAGTTATTACTAACTCAGCTTTACGTCCCCCTTCCTTTTCTCATGCATGATCAGTGATCACTATACCGGCTTATAACGTAAGGGTCTGAATTCACGTGTTACACACTTGCTTGCGCACACACCCACACCGGGTTCCGTGATGCTGACAAGATAATGTATTATAATTAACTGGTATTAATGTGCTTACAATCTATTTTCGATTGAGGCTTACAAGAAATAATACTATACGCATGTATTAATGGTTTCAGAGTCACTTTTTAAAGTGCATGTATGTCCCCAAATATTTGGTACAGACCGTATTTTTTGTCGACAGCACTGATAAAAAAACAAACTTTTACTTTTCTACCTTAAATACCGTATCTTAATAAAGCGCATCATATTATATTATTCAATTACCGATAGCAGCGCCCAAAAAAGCACATATAGGTACCCCAATAATAAAATATTTAATTCAGAGTATAATCTTGAATACAAGTAGCATTTTGTTCACCAAAAGCTGAGCTCTCTTTATCTTAATTTGAAAATATATTGTTAATTATTTAAAATTTTAAAATTTATATCTGTTAAAAAAAAAAAAACACAAATAAAGATTATTAGTTATTTCACTTCTATAAGTTATCTAACATGCTGATTAACGAATTATAAAACTGCAGCAAACATTGCATTTCGGGACTGGTGATTATATTATTATTATATAGTTGCGTAGTTAAGCAGGTGATTGATACCACAGAATAGAATACGTAAACCAGACCTGAACTGATGACCGATACTCCATAACAATATAATATTATAGTATAAAACTTATAACATAATGAGAATATTGAAATTGAATTCCATAAATAATCTAGGGGAAAAAATGATCAAAAGTTAGGTTAGGTACATCAGCAATATGTGCTTTTTGACAACTATTTTAAAGGACATAATGCTATATTTATTGAAGACGTATTTTTATGTTATTTTAGAGTTTGGTTCCTAAAATTGCGCTCTTTTGGGCAACAACCTTCCTAGCTATGTATAGTGTAACAGTTATATACACGCGTGTGGGTAATATATGTTGAATAGCCTAAAGGATGAGCAGCCGCGTCGCCGCCGGGAATTGTGAAAAAAATAATTAAAACCTTTACGTGCGAGACACGGGGGTGCACAATAGAATGGTTTGATATAAATATATTTATAGTAGGTATATATATATTATGTACTTGGGTCTAGCCCGTGGAACCAAGTCCGAGTGCCAAACGAATGTTTAATTAATTACAAGTTCATACATAACAATAATGCGGTATACGCCGTTACCTACATAGCAGCGGTGAGCGTTATTGTTTCAAGACAATACTTTGTGTTTTTTTTTGTTTTTTACCTTTTCAATTATTGCGATCGTGGTCGGCGCGTAGAGTTGCGTTATGTACACTGAATATGCAATCCGAATGCGTTTCCTGTGCGACGGTGACGAATTTAAACTGGTTGGCACACCGAGTACAAGCGCGTGTACCTATATTTTGGTTGCTTGTCGTTTGGAAATCGCTACAATATAATTATTATTATAATTTTTTTATTGTTAATTTTCTGACGACAGTTGCATTCGAGCGTTGGAAAACGAACCGAAAAAAGAAATTATATCACTCCGTATTTTATGTATATTAGGAATAGGTACACGCGAACAAAAATGATTATACCATTATTATATTATTACACGCACGCACATTAGTTTTGTATACGCGATTGAAACCGCCACGCGGTCGTTTTTTGTGTTTGTTATTTTGATTTTGATCTCGGCGACGTGGTGCGAACCGATGTTTTATAATAATTATGGGCACGTTTTTTTTTTCTAATTATTTCGATTGATCGACCGACGGCCCCTGCTGACAGTCTCTGAACTTGCGGAAATTGCACATGTGTCGCGCGCGTCCTCTACGCAACGGCAGCCGATTATAGTGACGACCGCGATCTTCGTCTATTATTAGACACTCTAGGATGGGCCAAGTGAGACGAAGAGACGAATAGAGAGAGAGAGAGAAAACGTATGCTGCTGCTGCTGCCTAAAGCGCATTAATCTAACCCATTTATTCAAATGGCTTAAATATTTTTCTTTCTATTCGAGTCTCCCACAATACGTATCGCACTATACATACGACGACGGCAGTTGCAGAGGTTACACGCCTTCTTCTGTTCGGACGCTATTCAGGCTAGTTCCTCATTACGGCCCGGGTGCATGTGTAGACGAATTTAAATCTGGACTGTGCACACAATGACGCGCGAGCACAACGCGACACGTATGTCCGTATTATGACCATATCGTTTCGTAATAAGTATTAATTCATTTACCGCGCGCGCAGTAAACATACAATGCGTACGGTGCGGTCCGTTTATTATCATCGCCAACGTAAATATTATTATTGCATTTCCTTTTCGACGGCTCGCGTGCGAGAAGTAAAAATAAATCGCGCGCGAATCGTTCTCGTACCGCCATCGTCGCGTTTGCTCTAATAGTATAATGCTATGATAATATAATGTGTACAACGTATACCGTATATTATGTTTTGCACGCGTCGCGAATACCTGCAGTTGTGAGATCATTTCACGAACAGCGTTATAATGCTGTTATAATAATATTATTATTACCAGTGGCGGATTTACCGTTAGGCAAAGTAGGCAGTTGTCTAGGGTGGCCGATTTTTAGGGGCGGCAATTTTAGGCCAATATTTTTTTTTTTTGAAAATACTAGATTTTTTAGATTTTGTACCTTAGGGTGAGAAAAGATTCTCATTTTGAAGGATGGCAAAATAAAATTTGCCTAGGGGTGGGGCAATTGTGTAAATCCGTCTCTGATTATTACGCCCGTAGTACGCGAATATCAGCCGAAAAGTTTAGTATGGGATTTATCGCATTGTTTACTATGAATCAATTAGTGTCAATGAATATAATGGTAGATTTAAAAATTGACAACAAACCATAATACATTTTTCAAATGTTGATTAATTTCTTCCATTTTTCTAACTAAAAACAAATTAATTAACTAAAAAAAAAAAAAATATAAAATATCTAAAGAGATATTGTTATCTGCATTTTACATAGGTAGTACCTATGTACATAAATAAGAACTGTTATGTTTAACCAAACATTTATCTATAATTATGTAATTATCAACATGAATTATTAGTTTTGACTGTTACGAGTTACGTATATTAATTATTATTGAATTCAAAATATTTGTCCATTACCACTTTAGCACATTGCGTATTTTACTTGGGTATCATTACACGGGTGAATTTCACAATCTGTGTATCGATTTTACTATAAGCTGATGCTACATTACTGTGGATGCCAGGGATGTCGAAACCTAAATTGATGTAGAGCGACTGCCTTACATACTGAAATGGGTTGGTGGATGGGTAGCAGAGATATAAATATATTATATAGATTTTTTTATCATAACTGCCTCATAAAATGCAACTAAGAAATAATAACTTAAATAAGCACATAATATAAGTAAGGCGGATGGTTAGGTTGCCAAACATGATATGCCCTACATATTATATCTTAATATCTCGGCGCCCCTGGTGGATGCAACATAAAACGAGTAGTGAGCATTTACCTGCATGCAAGTATAAGACTTATTATTATATTAAACAGTAATATACTGCTGTTAGATGTTATTGTTCGGTGGACATAAGACATAATGACGATTCGCTGCATGTATTTTTATGGACTGCGTGAATTATGATATCGATATGGTATAATACGGTTATATGGTTTTTATTTACCTACATTTGCGTGAACTATGCGCACTGTATTGTTCGTCTTGTGGTGGCCACGAGCCCACAAATCATGATAAACCACAGTATACCCGGCCGAAACCCCCGTTGAACTTAGGTTGACGATACGCCGATACCTACGCTAGTAATCTATTCCACTTTCACCCTATAGAATACAAAAAATTTGAAGGATTAAAATATATCAAATAAAAATTATCAATATATCGTAATAAATAAAGCATTTTATTAAAATAAAAATACTAGAGAGAGGTGCAATATTGATGTTACAATAAAAATATTGTCTTTAATTTTACCCAATAGGTTGGTATAGCCGTATAGGTACCTGCCTCCATCTTAATTACATATTTATAAACAATTAGTTGCCGTGACTGAAATCAAAAATAAACAATAAATTACTTAAATAAAGTATCTAGTTATTATTGACATATCTGAGTACTTTAATAATACATTATTATAATAATGACCTATCATCAAGTAAACTTTATAAAATGGGCCCTTTTATACCCAAAGTTGTATAAAAAAAACAAACATATAACACTGCATAACACCGACATAAAACAACATTTTGATCTCGGGGGGCTCTTCCAAATGACATAAATTTTACCAGAATTCTCGTGAAAAAATATAAATATTTGTTTTAAATTATTTTACGGGCATTTTGGTATGTGAATCTAATTGGTAGAGTAAATTGATGATAAAATAGAATAAGACTTCAGAGAGCAAATAATCAAAAGGTTAAAAAACTACGTGATGAAGAGCACGTAATTATAGTTCTGTTGCGTGCGTAAATATGGCTCATCTTTGACTTTTGAGTTATCCTATCCGTGTACAACAATCGATTTTTCATTATTGAAGGCTTATATTATAACGGTTATATTATAGTTCAATTTAGATAAATATAGGTGTAAACTGGGCTTAAAATTGTGGCATAAAAAAGGTTTTGTTTATTTTTAATTTTTAAGAAAGGTACATGGATCATTTAAGATATATCATTGAATTATACTTACGCTAATAAGTTTTCATGGTAGTGTTTCTCAAAAATGAATAAAAAAAATAACCGATACTTTATACGATATTTCAATAAAAATCTGTGTTCCCTCTGAAAATATATTTTGTAAAATATTATTTTTCAGCATTACAACCATGTTATTTTAATATCTGAAAAAATAAATAAAAATTTGATGTGAACAAACAATCGATTTTTAATGTTCCAGTATTAGTATTGCAAAATATTATTATACCCAGATATTAGATGTATTAATAATCGAGTAGCTATTGACTTTATTGTAAAAGTGCAATTTTCTAGTTTAATATAATATTAAGTTTGTTAAGACACAATAAAAATTATTATTTATCCAAACATCCATGATGTTTCTTAAATATGATTTTAACCATTTATGACAAGAAAATATACTTATTCGTGCAGCTATAGCTATAAATGTAGAGGGTGTGTATAGTACTATAGTAATTCAGTTAACTATTCCCAGCGCGTTGTAAACACGAGAAAAAATCACGGGATTACGAAGTTTTATAGTGTCTATATAGACTATAGTTCTCTAAAACTGTACTTTCTTGTAATCTATAAATTACATAAATATAACTCTGCTTTTGTAATTTGAGTATATTTTGGTAGAAATAAAAGACTTATAAAATAAAATATAAATCAAATGAGAATTATTATTGTTTTACAACTTAAAATTATTTAAAAACAAATGTTATAGTCTATACTTATATAGTATCACAAAAACTAGGAATAAAATACTATTAACCTAATTTTAGAGAAAAAAAAACAATAAGTTACAAGCAAAGCAATTGATACGAATAAAATAATAGACGTCAAATTACTCTAATACTAAATAGCTAACAACACATAATTAGTTATATTAGACGCAAATTTGCCATGCTGTAAAACGTTTGTAAAACGGAAACAACGCATACGAGTATTAATATTAATTGTTATTACAAAATATTTAACATATTAACAATTATTTTATATTTATCACATATGATTTCCATTTTCATTGTATAATAAGAGAATATTACTAATATAAGAAATTTAGATATCATATAAACACATAGTAACATTAGTCATATAAATATACAAATTATTACACAATGCAAAAAAATATTTAGACATCTTAAAAACCAACAAAGACTGCACAGTTTGCATATATGAGTATGTTGAAAATAACTTATTTGGCTTACTTAAGGGTTAATTTAAAATGATTTAGCCATCCAATCACTTCAAACCCACATCCATGCATGGTTAGTACCTATAATGGTATTTATACTCTATTAAGAACACAATAATCTATAATTTTATATATTTGGAATCCAAATAGTTGGATTACTATTAAATTATATTTATAACTATTATTAATGAAATCGTACATGGGAATTTATAAAACTAGATCTAATTTCATAAATTTCTGAATTTCTAAATCCAATTATAAGCTGCCATTTAAGTGCTTTTACTTTTAGACAAATACCTACTGCAATTTTCAATAGTTGACAGAAGTACAGTATTTCATTTCGGAGTGTTATATTTATAATTTTTCGATGGTTTCTAAACAGATTCTAATTGTTTTTATGTTGCCATCATTTTAAACTGCTAAATTAAGAGAAGGGACTGCACAATGAACATAGGTACTGTTTGGAATATTTGTGTCTAATATGTGCTTATCCCTGGAATTGACCAAACATGTGACTTACATCGTCATAACCCTGACCTCACAAATAATCAAAATTTATTCCACAACTTATTAAACCTATACAACATTTATGAATATTAATTATTAGTAAATTAGATATTTCAGTAATGATATACTGAAAATTTATAGGTGCCAATCAATAAATAATAAGTCGAGTTTTTTCCATGATAAACTACCTATATATACTTCAATGAGTTTAAGAGAGCTTTTAAAGACATTATTTTCTTCATCAATATACGTATCCAATACAAAGAACAAACTTCACAATCAACTAGGTACTATATATGTGCATAAATGGCTGAATCATATAACGTAGTATTTAATAATTTTATTATTTGGTCATACCTAAAAAAGATGAATTTTAAATATGTTATATACATATAATACATTATAATCTGATCCACTCGACCTCTTTCGGTCAGAATCATTTTTCAAGAGTAATGGTACAATGGTTTTAAGTTAAAAATACAAAATACCTACAATACAGCAATATTATTCACCCATCCCTAGCTATATCTTACCCGTGGAATCTCGTCGGTCATAGGTGTTTCATGCTTTTTTCTATTTTTAACTGTTCTTTATGAAATTCAATAAAATTTAATGCACTAAACTTATTGTTAATCGATATTGTATCAAATATAGTATTACTTGAGTTTTGAAATATTTTTTTAAGACCAAGAGAGAAACTAGCGTGATGATTAGATGTTATCATTGATTATAAATACTACTATACTAGTATAGTATTTATAAATGTACAATACTACAATGGGCTTTCGGTTTTATTCGCATGGACGAATGGAAAATTCGAATACATGATATTATGTTCCACTTATTTAGATGCATTCGGTTTTGTTTAGCCACCGCTGTCAAATGTAACCATTATACGTGGTTGGTTTAATTATATCTGGAAACTCAGTCAAGTGGGATTATACCATAATATATATTAATGTTGTCGTATAAATTAAAACCTACTCGGAGGTAGTATTTTAAAGCACGCCTGAAGACGTTTACATTGGAGATGACGGTATGATAATATTATAGTCGACCAGTTGACGATGAACACGGCGACTCGGATGAATTAGTAATTATCTGGCTACAAGGCACCCGTAACAAATCCATTGTGCGTATAAAGGTACAACAGTATTTCACACACATATAGACCATTCAAAACTATCCGAAAAGGGTTAACGTACCTGCAGTGTATTATGAACACAGGTTCCAAATTCGAACGGCAGGACTAACCTCAATCCCTTTCGATTCCATTATTTTAATTGCCCGCACACAGCAGTATGTTTAAAAATTTTGAAAATTGTTTAGGTCCATGTACCATGTATATAGCCAATACATAATTTATACGGGCTATCTCACGAGAACAAATAAAAAGTGGTGCGAAATAATGGTGTTACAAAACGGTGTAAAATAGTGTAAAATACCCACTTTAAAATAGTTAATCGGAAGACATGAACACGAATCATTGTTATACGTACACGTGCGCATCTGTAAGTATATATTATGTATAATAATAAAAATTATTGCAGGAGGTATTGTATACATTGGTGAATAATAAATATATATTATATAGGTTTTATGGTTTAAGATTTTGACCATATTTATAGGTAGTGAAGGTCTCGAAACGGTAAAAATAACATTTTCTACCGCATGCTCAATATTAATTTTTATACGACATTTTAAGGGTACAGAACATACATACGCCGTACAGTGGAACACTAAAGCACTAATAGCAGAGATGGAGATCTTTTGATTTAAATAGTATAATGCACTTGGCGTACATATTATATTATGATCAAAGGACACGAAACAAAAAAAAACAGCCATGCGGAATCCCACTGTTACTAAACATTTTCAAAAACCACACATATCATACAGCGAAAAACAGTAATTACTCGGTGAACCATGCATTGACTTTAAAATTAAAAACACGATTGGTTCCGACATGTGCAAATTTCCTTTGTGACTTTTTCTGCGGACAGAAGTGGTAAAATATTACCAGTCCAATAAAGAACAATCGCATTAAACAAGAAGCCAAAGCTAATTATTATCGACTTGCAGTTTATTTTTTTAATAGAAAATTGACTTAACATAGAATACATCGTAGGATATATAGCGACGTCAAATATGCTCGCATCGGAGTTGCCAACATATTTAACGGATTCGTATCAGACAATGAAATATTTGAGATATTTATAAATGTATAAAATAATGCAAGATTCTTTGAATAGTCCATCAATTTGATTGGTCTAGTAACCAATTTATTTTTGTAATACTCGATTGTGTATTATAATATAACCTGATCTTCAACTAATTTTCAGAATCTTAGCTTTCGGAGGAAAATTAGTTAATACCTATACTCAATTTTAGACACATGCACATTCAAAAACATACTAGGTATACACAGTAGAATAAAGATTCAACATAAAACATTAAAACATTAATCCCGATCGAACCAAAATATGACTCATTTATGATTAATAGTTTGTACTTAATCTTCAATCAGAAGGCGACTGGATAAAATGAAAAATCACAATTTTAAATTATATTTATATGCTTCCTAAAATAATCGGTAGAAATTTACTTCATTCAGGTATAGTAAAATATTATGAAACATGATATTATAATAATGGTTTACTTATTTGTACGCACAGCCCCTTAAAAAAACATAGAAAACAATGAACGCAGTGAGTCACCCATATTGCCACGCAGGAGAAATGCGGGCACGAAACAATCGCTACAACAACGACGGCATATCGGTATACGTAATACTTTAAAACGAAATATAATAATTGTAGTATAATATGAGTATAAATAAAATCTATATAGGTTATAATTTTGAAGTTCACCCCAACATTTTGAATACATATTGTATAATACCATTATTAATGTACAAAACATTTTCAAACTCAGAATTAGAATAATATTAACATTATACAGACACATATAGCATTAACCTTTACAGACACAAAATGAAAATAGTAAATATCAATTTATTACAATTAACAAAATCGCATTACAAAACTTTTTTCGACGGAACAGATTGATCCGTCGTGGTGTTTGGTGTTTTGATCTCACAAATCATCTCACAATCAATACAAATGACAGTTTGAACTTTGTAGAAGCATATAAAATAGAAAATCCTAAAATGACCTCATGGAATGATCATGTAGTGTACCAAGTATCCGTATCCATATCATAAAAACCAAAAATCCCATAGTATTTACTATATAAATCATTTGTTTTTAGGTTTAAACGTATGGAAATTTACGGAAAAAAAGGAATGGTAATGGAATAGATATTAAGGATTTAGAACTGTCTGAAATAGTACAAAGGGATATCAATTTGTTTTTATACTTATATTCAAACTACGTCGATAGATAAGTAGACATTATATATACATCATGTTTTAATGTTTTAATAAAAATGTATAAATACAGCACGCACTCGTAACACTCGTATGATAGTTATGTGACGTAACACATAATTTTCCCAAGGTCCTTAGTCAATTGCGCAGAGGGAAACGTATATTTGCAACGCAGTGAATGGATACACTATCGTCGAGGTACATCTTCAGCAGACTTGTGTCGGTTAAAGTATTTTATGGAATTCGTAGCAATGAAATATATATAAAATATAAACATAAAATTAACATTGCCCGATGTCCTCACCAGATATTCCGCAGTCTGTAGTTGAAATGTGTACCTAACAAAGTTATGCTCTTACTCATCATCACGCTTTATGCAACCCAAATATTGGCTGCAAGATAGTATTATTTCAAACAAAAAATTATTGATCATTAAAAGTGAATTGGTCTCTGTTAAGCGATTTCCTCGTCCGGTTGCGTTCACGCAAGTCCGTACGTACATAAGCAAGTATAACTAATAGTTTCGAAAATCGTTTTCGTTTAGGTATACCTAGTTCACTTTTCTGCGGAAATGATTAAACGATGATAGATCACCGTTTGCTTTGACGTTGGACAGCGTTCGTAGTCCTATGGTAAACAGAAATAATATTATTTATCATTAGCTGGATGTACGTGTGTCTATGACGATAATATGTCACGAACTATTGCGGAGAGGATCTGTGTGACAACAACCGATTAATTGGATTTGGCCGCTCTGAAGACTATTTGGAGTGAACCGATAGAATTCAATGAAATTTATTATAGCTCGTGACCTCATGTTATTGCATTCCAGACTGTCCGTTGATAAATGATAAGTTCGGAGATATTAGCCGTTCAATTGAATGTCTTGAATTGTCAACAATTCCGATAAACAGGTCAAACAGATTATGTAAATGGAAATACAAGCGTGCGTGGGCTGCGACTGGACTGAACAAATATTTATATATAGACACGGTCGACACCAAAAATGAGAATTGAGAATAATCCATTATCCAGTGATTTTACAGGGAGAGACAGTGACGGAACGATGGCCTCACCCCTCGGGACTTCTTTTTTACAATATATATAGATCGTATGGGTAGACCAAGGTTCACTTGAAGTGTAAAAGAGCGTACGTGTGAAACATCAATATAACCTGACAAGGTTACTCGTTTTAAGTTTTATCGAATATTAAAAATATTTTTATTTTACAATAATGCTGCTACTTGTTACCAAACCGTATGAATTTCAATTGTGTATATATATATATATATGTATATTCGTTGCATAAAGTGTAATTTTTTTTTTTTTTTTGTTATAATTTTACGGTTAGGAGTTCTCTAAACTATCCTACAAATCTCTCAATAAATTCATCACAGAAAGTATATTATAGTGAATTAAATTCGAAAATTCACAGGAAAGTACAAAAAATTCCATAAAAACATCGAAAACTTCCAAGATTTTCAACATATCTATTACTTTATTGTAATCATTTCATATAATGCATTAATTTTATTACTATACTAACTAAAAATAAGGCAACGTTTATTTTTGTTCTTGTGAAAACAAATTATTTTTAATAATTCATGTTATGAACAAAATATAGTGAATTGTTTTTACTTTTTAGATACTTATTACAAAATGAAACTGAAAGTTGCTTAATCTTTTTCAATTTTTCTCTTTCCACATTTTATGTGTAAAATAATGCAAAATAGATAGATACTTAGGTACATAGCTACACACAAATAAATTATGAAAACAAATTAAAAACTGTAATTAAAAATGATCCTGACTGTGTTTGATTTTATGCACGAACAATTATAATTTATAACCGTGATAATCTGATATGTAGGTATATTGTATGTAGTACGTATGCTGCAGTAAATTAGTAAATGCTAAGATCTTATATTATCTATAGTGATTTATTTAAATCTCAAACTGATGGACACAGTTAAATTTAAGCTGAATAACTTAAAACACAGAAACGGTTTCAAATAGTTTATCATTATTTACGTTGATTAAATATAATCTGATTTTAATAAAACAAATTGTCGTATTTATATCGAAATAATTTGTACTGTATTAATTATAATTTGAATCGGTTACTTATGATTCGCAAAATTATGTCCACAATAAAATATCTAAAAATGTAGACCTTTTATATTAAATCAATGTCTTAACATTTAACGAAATCTAAGTGAACATGATTTTTCAACGGCCGGTTACATAATTTATCATCACGAACACAATAATAAACTCGTGTAAGGTGTAAAGTTGTTAACTGTCATATTTTACATTGCAAAATGTCAATATACCTACCTTACACAATCGTATTTACAATATATTACTATAAATCAATGCTGTGAGAGGCGAGTTCTCACTTTTCGTCCGTTTTATGACTTTTAGTATATCTATACCAACGAAAATCCTAGCCTAAATCCTGAAATCTAGTCCATAAAATAATAATAATTGTACTATAATTGAGATTAAACTAAACGTATAATTATGCGAGTACCATCAACGAAACGTCTCAAGCATCAAACAATCAAACACAAGATTTGGGATGTAAAGAAACGCAATTAAATACGAGTATATTATCATAGGAAGCCTCGTTTTGTTTATTTCGGTACATAGTATTAACTATTATGTCTGCTGTACCTATTATGTTATTTTGCTTGACCAGTAAATCTCAAGTAAAGTTGATTTATCAAAAAATATATTTTGTCAGAAACACGTTTTCTGTGTGCTTTTATCGACAACTTTTCATAAGACTATATAGTATTAAATGATGCGATTAATTTTCTTCCCCGATAAATGACTATAACTTTAACAACGATTTTTGGGGAGATTCAGTAATTTTTTCCAATATCATAGCACCTTGCCCAATATGCAATCCAGTCATTAAGTTCGACACTGGAATGTAATTCTTACTATAGGTACCTGTAATAGTAATTACATGTATTAAATTATGAAAATAAATTATTATTGTATGACCTCATCTCGCGTCGCAAAGAATCTAAAATAATAAACAGATAAATTGTTCAAGGTCAAAGAGTACTTTTTAGATATTCGCTGTATGTTCAGTATGTCCCTATATAGAACCGATTTAATTCCAGACTCACTTATAAAGGATTAACGTCCTTTTCAATATGACCGATAACCCTTTCAACACTTGTTGACATATGTGATACAGATAGTATGATCATCACAAAGGTCTTTTTTTCGGAAGTGTTTAATTTGTTCGTTCAATGGATATAATTTTTAACGGCCACCCATTTCATACAAGTAAACATAAGTATATCTATATAGATGTTCCACTCTACAATGACCGCATGAGTACTTCTCTAATTTAATGAATACACTGTAAAACTAACCATTCGAGAAAATAAAAATGTATGAACACAAAAGGAAAATAGCTACAGTTCATAGTTTTATAAACATGATAAATAATAGATGCATTTTCTTCTATTTCGTTTTTTCTTTTTTTCAACAGTACTGTATAGTTGTATAGTATGAATAAAACATTACAATTTGTGAATGGTCAAAATAAACAAGTACAATTGAAACAATAAATTGGAATTATTATTACTAAGCCAACGTTTAATTCTTTAATTAATATCTATTGTTTTTGAAATTCATTAACACAAATCAATTCCTTGGTACATTTTGATTCTCAGTGGTTCATAAAAATTAAAAATAAATTTGATTTCAGATCATAATATTAACGTAAACTTACAATCATTCTAATTTAAACTTTATAAATTTCAAAGCTATACACAAATAAAAATAAAATTATGCAAATATTTTTTAAATAGTTTTTTTTATTTCTATTATGAGCTGTAATATAAACTGTATTATTATTATTTAAAAGCAGCAATTATTAATGTTTTTGGCCATTTGTATGGGTTAACTTTTATCATACGCCCCCAAAATGAAAATGAAAAATGTAATTAAAATAAAGATATCTTTATCTTAGATAGGTTCACATATAGATACCACTTTAGGTAAAATAACTTTAGGTATGTGTGTAAATATTTTAGTAACTGTTTTGAACCCTGCATATTCTATATGTAATTTTAAAAAAGATTTTAGATCAAATTATATAACAATTTTAACTAGACATCAATAGAATTCCGGATACCAAAAATTGGCAAGGTAAAAAGTAAATTTTGAGATTCTTAAGAGAACAGCAACACAGCGTTTTATAGTATAAGTGTATGGGTAATGTTTAATTTGTAAGGTTATAACATAATCAATATCAATTTTATAATTTATTGCATCTAAAAATGAATTGGAATCTTAATTTATTCCTTTGACACAGTAAATAAATAAATTTAATCTGCCCTCCTTGAATTACACTTAGAATCTAGATGACCAAATCTACAAACCTATGTTAAGTATTTGTATAACCAATGGGTGACTTCCTCAATTAAGATATTCATATTTTGTATGATCCAAAACACCTAAATGTATCCCTCCCCCTGATTAATACTTTGCAAATAACTGTGTATAAATTGTCTTAAACATTTAATAAAAAAAAAAATGTGAAGTTAAAAAAAAAAAAATAAATTATTAGGCGTTTATGCACTATAATTAACTTTGATAAATAAACATATTCATCCTAATAATTTAAATTTTAAATAGGTAAATATTTATAAATGAATTTATGAAAAATAATTCTCGAAAAGTAAATAAATTATTAAGATGGAATAAATGTATTTTAATTTACTATGTATTTATTAATGATATCATACATTTTAGTATTAGAAGTCCAATAATTGACATTTTTTTTTGACCTATCAATTTTTTTCACGGACTTTGATGAAGTGTTTTTGGTGGGATAATAATATATATATTATATTATTATAAATATTTTAACATGTATTTTTCTTTTACCTATCCTGTATTGGTTGTCTTAGTTTATTTATGAATAACTTTTTAATCCAAACGGAGGTGACATACATCATCAGTATTTCTGGTTTGTATATGACTGCTACGGTTACTATGGTGATTAACCTTGTTGTTCCTAATGTTATAAATACTGCATTTTTTAAGAGCATATTTTTCGAAGTCTCAAATTTTAAATAAGTACCTATATTTAATATGTATTATCAATTATTATATGTTAATAGCTTGATGGGCATTCTACTTCCTCCCGAAAGTCTACTTTATATCATACTGTCCTGAGCTTCGATCCGTTCTTTTAGCTCTATATAATAGATTTAAGACTTATGTTTTCTTGCTGTAATTTTTCCACGCGAGCCTTAAATATCTGCACTGCTCCTTCTAATTCTTCCATCAAGGTCTTCAAAATCCTATCTTTTTCATTTCGTTATTTCTTGAATTCTTGATGGTTATAAGAATCCTATATTTTTCCTCGCGTATTTCACCTCGTACGTGTTGTTGAATGGCATTTGTAATTCTCTGTTCTATAGTAACAATCATATAACACTATCATCCAAAATTTTCTTTATATCATTTTTATTAGAAAAAATTGCACACGACTAATCACAACAAATATTTTCCGCGTTTCTTCAAGTTCTGCAGGAGATACTTGGGGTAAATATTCAACTTTAATTTTGTTGCGTTCAACGTTCTACAAAATTTTGTAATGAATATAGTAGATTTAGAGCAGGCATGTCAAACACGCGGCCCGTGGCTTATTCTTTTGTGGCTCATAAAAATATTATTGGACAAAAAAAAAATTATACATTTATATATATATATATATATATATTTTTGAATTTATTTGTACCGGTTGTGTTTGTAAATAATAAAATTGAAATATACAATTTTTTTTCTTTAATTGGTTATGTGCGGCCCGCGTATTAAACTATTCAATATGTATATTTGGCCCACTTGATACTTTGAGTTTGACCTGCCTAATTTAGAGCATATAATAAGTTGTATAAGAATTATTTATTTGTATCCATTGAGAAAAAATCTTATCGTTAAGTACAACGTAAATATATCGTAGTTGTAATATTATCGCCAGTAAAATATCACAATGAAAAATAAAGCCTACAGTACCGGAAATTTTAAAAATATTAAAAATAATAGTTGATTGACGATCTTTGTAGTCATGAACATAGTGTACTTACTAAGAAATCAGAAAATTAATTATTATTACCAATTAATACAATTGAATATTACAAAACCGGGAACTCGCTCTGCTGTACAGTAGGAGTAGAGAGGATTACGGTCATAGAGTAGGTCATTATAATGGATGTATTAAATTTGAATGCAATGATAATATATAATATACTCAATATATTATACTTATAATATATCGCTCCGTTCAGAATTAAAAAAAAAACACACACACATTGTTGTAAAATCAATACATTCATCACTCCGTTCAGAATCTAAAATGTATTGGTAGGTACCATATAATTGAGAATAAGAATTAAGTTCCCAACAACTAAATAATAAAACACATATTTTCATGTCATTATATCAATTATAAACGCTTTTGAGGATAAAGTAAAGATATAAATTTAAATTACGTATCTCAAGTATAAATGCAGTTACAAAAATTGAAATTAAGTAACATAAATTGACGCCCATAGGCGCCTGCAAACATCAAATTTAAAGGGATAAATGTTAGCGGCATCTGACCTGTTGGCTTTTACGCTATAGCAATTTAAATCGAAATAGGCATATACTTACGTAAGGATTAAGAACCACTAACCGTAGTGAATATAAGATCATAACATTCAACGGATCTGGACAAGGTTTTGTTCAATCCGCATGAAATGCAAGTTGTTAAAGTAAAATAATACGTATATGTGAATAATGCATTAATTATAAATTTATAACCATATGTACCTATCTCATTTTTTTAATGCTACAGATAATATACACAATATTATTATTATATAATAGTAACAGAAAATATGTATAATGAATTATAATGTAGGTAATATAATAACTCATGTCTCATAATTACTTCATATAGGTAGCAATAAATTTATTACCACTCATAATCAACAAAGTATTATAAGTAGGTAACTAAATAGTCCATAAATATGTAGGTACTTTGTAAAAAGCTGTCAGTGTCATGAAGTATTTAAAATATGAAATAACAATAACCTATAAAAATAAATAAACTAAAAATACTTTACCTAACGAACTCGATACCTACCTCTTCTAGAGAACACATTGTACAAATTGTTTGAAAAAAAAATAACGTTAAACATTGCCAAAAAATATTTAGCATTCAACAATTGTCTATTTTACTAGTAGGTAAATTATATTCAAATTCAACACTTTATCAATGACAAAATATCAACATAAAACTATACTAAGTTAATGTAAGAATAAAACTGTATCTCGGAACTAGTCAAACTCCATATGGATATGCATGTACGATATATACTGTCTAGACAGTGAACTTATTCAAAATTGAAAATAATAACAATAAAGATGTATTATGTAAATTTATGCTATTTTATATAAAATGCCTATATTACAATGAATTAAACTTCACATATAACAAACCATTGATGATTAATTATTTTCTAATAATTAATTTTCTCTATAAGCTACATATATATTATTATTATCATAAACAGAAAAACGTAATAATCTAAATACCATAAGGTTAGAACGGTATAGATACTCATTTTAAATTATTGTTACTTACATAGTTCCTATTACTTTGTTAGGGTGCGGATTTTAGTGTCTATACACTATAGAGGGTATACATGATACTAATTAAAATTATACTTACATGTAGTTACAATAGTTAACAGTTGTAGATATTTGTATACGATTTAGATTTAAAACTGTGTACGTACATTAAATTTATAACACAAACAATAAAAGGTATAACTAACATAAGTATTTTAAAATAAAGTGTAGTTTTTTTAGAATTGAATAGGTATCTAAGTATCTTATATTATTTTTACAAAACAATAAATACAATTCAGATATTTTTTTTTTTTACGTATAATCAATTCTTATTTATATATAATTTATCTGCCTTGTATAATGTCCCTACTTATTACCTTGGGACTTATATGTACATACGCTAGAACAATGAAGCAAGTAAATATTAAGTAGTAAGGGACCTAAGTAATGTTATTTTATTGTAAAGAAATAAGACATTAGACAAATAAACAATTTTGCATTAAGTATCCTGAAGTACAGTATACTTAATGGTACACAAAATATATTATAGATACTGCAACCAATCACCGATTAATACGTTTATTCGTTTTGACTTTTGAGTAAGCAATATGGTGTACGAAGAACAATTGAAGAACGAAATAAAATAATACATACCTATTCATGGTAAATAGCTGTAGTTGGCTGATTTAAGTTGTAAGTAACCAATGTCTTATAACTACTATATATATATAACTGTACCAATAGGCAATTTATTACCAACTCATGGAAACATAAAAATTTATTTTCTACGATAACAGGTCAACAGCAAGCAATGCTTGCCAAGCATAATATGAATATTTTCTTTTCTTATTGGTCTATTTATTTCTCAAGTATTTTCTAAAGAGGCAGTGAAAATAAAAACATATGTTGTCGGTTGCTTTCACAGGAGTGCTAATTAGTGATTTAAAGTAAAAATGAAGGTCAGAGGATAAGATTTAAATTTCACCGCGTCACCACTTATTTTACCTTGGTGGTATAATTTATACAAATTATCTTGGTATTAAAATAACCATGGAGTAGAGGTAATATTAAAAATGTTAGGTTAAATTAATTGTACACAACACTCAATTATAAAAATAGTACTAAAGGTAACTATAATGATACATTATTGTATTTATTACTCTTATAATACTTACCTACAAGTTACTTTTTAAATTCAACTTCAGAAGCAGTGTCACGTATCGATTTCTGTTAGATAATAACTCCTATATTCTCTTCAGTACTTCGTAAAAAGTATTAACTTCTTGTATCACATTTTGATATCTAGGACTGCAGGACTCCACTCATAATTTCACTATAGCAAATATTAATACATTTTTCTCCGTATTTTGTTTTTCTGGATTGACTTACCTACTTGATTTCTATCTAATTAATGAATGCTAAACTACATATTATAATGGCTACAAATGGAGTTAAAAAATGGCAAAAATCAGTTGAACAAATGCTAATTGCAAGAAATAACTGTAAAAATCTTTCGAAGTTGATTTTAATAATAGAAAATCTTAAACCAATACAAATACTAAAAATAAAAGTATAGAGTAATGAATGAACCTAATACAAGTGCACATTGATTTAACAAAATGTATGAATTTTATTAAATTTTATCACTATTTGGGGTAGAATTCCTTTAAAGCCGCAAATATAGACCTCGAGAAAAATACAGGAAAAATATTGGGTTATGCTAAATGAAAACAGTGTTTTGGATACAACTGTAACTTACAAATCATTTTGTTGCGATACAGTAATATTAAATAATTATTTCAGAAACTTACACTCTTGACGGACGATTTTTAAACTTTTATTAATTTTGATGCTCCACATATATTATAATAAATTAGTGTTCACTGTTTGGTTTCATTTGAATCAACTTTATCTAACTTCAATTCGTAAAACGAACTCCCCTCAATGGTTATTCCATGGCCCATGCATTCATCTACGATATACACCAAGATTCAGACATCATTATGTCAACAAATTGTTGACATTTTACAATTCCACATAATCGTCAAATACAACATAATAATAAACTTGTCCACGAGAAACAGGATTGTTTCCTAGACTGCGAAGAAACCATATCATAAGAAAATTACTCCAACCATAAGGGCTACATTTAATATCTAAAAATTTTCATTCTTCTCCACAAAGGCACGCCACGCAGTTTCATCACGAAGTACCTAACTATCTATTTTGTGGTTAGGTGGCGATACTCGATAGTAGATATACATAATTTTTCAAACATGCCCCTATACACTTGACATCAGTTAATTGTTTTGAGATTCGTACTATAATAATAATGAAACCATGAATTGCGTCAGTGAGCGAAGCGAGACGAGTGAGCAACACATCTACTCACGCTCCACATAGTACCTCATACATTCTCTTCATTTTTAATATCTACTATTCATCAATATAATGTGATTGTTGATTTAACTTGTAAACTTAATTATTTTTAATCAATTAAAAACTTCCTTGAAATGAAAATAAAATTAGCACTTGAACAACACTTAGAAAATCAGTTCAAAACATTGTGTGGTAAAATTGATTAAAAATTGAATAGGTAGAGCTAATATTTTCAATTAGATGGATACCTTCAGTAATTACTATACAGCAAAAATATTAATTGAATTGTGATAACGATAAGGATACCATTAAAATTGCATTTTGTATTGATGAATATAACTCCTGAGACTTCCGAAAAATCCAAAGATAAAAATGAACAACCTACAAACTTTCACTAAACATATTGTTCATATTATGCAAGAGGGAACTACAACAAGAATATATTTATATTCAATAAACATTCAAATTTTAATTTTTTTTATTTTTATCGATTTACAACATTTTATTCATATATATAATATATATGAATGTATACATATATACATAAATAATTTATAATTTATAAATATTTGTGTATATATTATATAGTAGGATCAAAAAATTGTCATACCACAAAAATTCATAGATTCATGTTAAATATATATGTATATATAGGTATATATAAAAAAAAATCATAAGCTATTCACAAATACAGGAAAAATTAATATTAGGTATGCACCATAGTGGAAAATAAAATATTACTAAATAATAATTTATAAAATGTGTTTACATTTTTATGGAAAAATAGTCTAAGATATTATAAGTGTGAAGATTGCAGAAGACATTAGATACTATTTAAAGTAAAGAGAGCTTAAGGGAGAAATAACTACGAAATCAAAATATCACATATTTAATGTGGCTTAATCTTTGGCACTTGACTTCACACAATGTATAGTTCATTGTGAAGCAAGACAGACGCACGGGAACACTTTGATATCGCTTCTTAATATACTGATGAAGCAAATCAAAATATTTATAATAATATATCAATTTTGTTCTGGAATAATGGCGTCAAAATAAAATTAATATCACAAAAGTAAAAACGGTATATAATGCTTTCTGCAAAACCACTTGATCGATTAAAAATATGTTAATGCACTAAAAAAAAAAATAAATAAAATAAAATAATTATAATAAAAACAAGACAAATTATTAAATGTCTATATCCATAAATTATTTACACGGACTGAATACGCTTACAACTCCATTTTCTCTTACACTAACATTGTTCCATTGACTAATATATTTTTTTATATCTTTTTTTCTTTAAGTATAAAAAGTATAAAAAATATGTGTTACAAAATAATAAGTTTTAAAAACAATACATTAATTAGGCCATTATTATTATTCCGTCTATTTCCTATTTTATTACATAGGAATACACGCTATATAGTTATTTCATTCCTGCCTTATACATTTAGTATCAATAAACCTGCATTTCGAAAACAAAAAAAAAAAAAAATGTATACATTACAGAAAACATATTTAACACTAGTTAAATAAAAAAAAAAACATATTCTATCTTTATATAACATTAAATGGCACTTTCAGTAATGTGCCATGTATGATAGGTGGATTTATAAAAATCTGCATGTTAATAATTTGTATCGTGTTTATTATCAATATCATCAACAGTCTTTAGAAAACGTACCCTTTTTAAAGCTGGATATGTAAATTGTAGTGAGAACAGTTCCTGGTACCATAACTATTGAATATGAATTTGGCCGAATTTCTGAAAGTAAAAAATAAGTATTAATTTAACAATCATTTATTAACATTGGAAATTAGATCAACAGCATTTCTCAAAAGTAAAATATAATTTTGAAGACATTGTGTCACAATAGATTTCAAATAATTTCACTTAATTTATAATAAATCAATAACTTTAATTGTATACAGTAGGTATATAACTGTAATTATTAATTAATCAAATATGATATTATATTGGAGTAGTAAAAGGTATAAGCTTTTAATACTTTACTATAACAATTAATTTTTTTTTACCTTAAAAATCATATGAGAAACTAAAATAATTAATTTGCCTTTAGTCTCTATAAGCTAACATTTTAAATGAGAGGTTGACATTTGATAAAAACAATATAAAATATACCACATAATTATAACTTATAACTAAGAGACATTTAAAAAACAAAAATCTGATCCGATTAAAAATTTTCGTATTCTTTTCGCAATAAATTGTTGGGAAAATATTTTTTTTTTATATATAATATGATGTATTTTTAAATTAAGTTATTGTTCATGTAACCTTAACAGCAGTATTACTTGCTTTATTTACCTCCCACGCATAATTAAGTACAACATAAATATGACACATAATTGAAAATAATGTTTCTTACATTAATAAAATAACATATAAATATATAATTTTCTGAACTGCGTCCGAATACATCAAAATGTGTAGGTAGCAATAGCAGCTAAATGTAGAATAATAATAGATTGGTTTTCTATCAGTTTTAATAAAGCTTTGTTTAAAATAAAAGCAGTTTTATTTTTTCTCGTGTTTATATTATTGTGTACCTATGCAAATGTAATAGAATCGGGTTTCGCACTATTTAACAGAGGGACGGGTCTAATTTAATCTTCAATGGGGGTCGTGTTCTATTTATGAGTTCCCCCTGTGATTCGTAAATCACCACACACCTTATACACGCCCGCCCTGTTATATATCAAGTACAATATACCGAGTGATTATGTTTAACGAGAATCACTCAATATTTGTAAAATACCTAACAGAAAATTTAATTTAATTTTAATATGATGTAAAAGTAAATCAATTTAAAATCTGAGGATTCAACTTACTTAAGAAAAGAACAAAAACAATGTTCACTTTCAACAAAATACTACTTACATATTCTTCATCGCAAAAAAAAAATCGAAACTAAATATGGTCAGAAACTTATTCACATAAAAATAATCGCTCTGTACATCCTATACCAATTACTAAATAGTAAATACATACATAATGTATTCATGTATATAATATATAAAATAAATCATTTGATATTCTAGTTCGGTTATTTAAGAGGCCGTTCCAGTGCACAAAAACACGAATATTTTCGGAACAATCTTCCGGTCACAGCCCTAATATTCAAAACCAATTATTTCGTTCGATAAATGTATACCAATACATTACATCAAACCTATACATTCTCGTCATTTGGCGACTATACTTTAATTGATAGAGCATACGCCCAAAGCGAACCTATTTCAAAATAAATGGCCATCTAATTAAATAATTTTTTGGATAAGCAATAAAATCAACAGATATTTAACTGCCAATAACAATTTAGTAACCCCTTATGGTTTGATAATAACGACCATATTATTAACCAACATTTTGTAATACATTCACAAAAGACATCGACTTTATTATACGCTCGACGGGAGTCGTATGTTATTATTAGAGCTATATTAAGTATAATCAGTCGCATACGTGTAAGGACGAATTTAACCCAAAAAGTTCTAGACCCTTGCCGACGATTCATACGGATCTCATGAATAATCGAAATACTCCCACACATGTAGAAGACGTGTTTTCAAGTGAAAACATACTACATAACAGTTGAATGTGACACAGAGAAAGGCTTACATAATTCTCTAATAACACATCAACCAAACGAGTTTAATATTACCTCTGACCAGCTGACCTAGCAAAAAAGAAAAAAAAACGATAAGCACAATCATCATACCAAAAATCTTCCACAGAAGATACTGTTGCTTATTTATTAATATTTGATTAAACAAAATGACATAAATAACGCATAACAACTGTATACACATAACACACGTCATTTTAATATATAATATCATAAATACTATAAGTATAGGACCTATTAATAATCAACGGTAATATTTATATCATGAATTGTGAACTTGTAGTTATCAATAATTATATTATTATCGTCACGTATAATAAGTAGAAATTGGTGTATATATACTAACGTACTGTGAAGATAAGACAAATTAATCGCTTTTTAAAATTATAATTCTCATTTACGAAAAAGTAATCGTTTCACGGAACACATCCTGTTTTCGTAGCAACGAAAATATCTATAATAATAAATGGAAAACAAACAATGGATATTATAATAAGAATATAAACAAACATTAGATTAAGAAACCTTCCACATAACAACAACCATGTCACAGGTCTTGTAAGTTTTAGTCCTTTAAATCTTTTAACACAACAAACGACATCGGAAAAATTGAACAAAATGATTATATACTATATATTGTGTACCCTTAAAAGTTAAAACCCAACAATACTTCACACTATATCAGAAGAAAAAAATGGACAGTTTAATCAATGAGGTTGTCCATGATACAAAGGCATAGGTTAGTTATTATCTTGATTTCTTTGTGATTCATAACACGAATAAAAGATGGGAGTGCCGTGGAAAATGATATTGAAACATTTTTGGCTCCATTATTATTATTATTTTTTTTTTTTTTTGTGTAGACATTCTAGTACTTCTATCGTTGACAATTAAGTCAATAATTACTAGTATTGCTATCATTATCGGAACGTCGGAAATTAACATAGACATGGTGCAATGTTATTAAATCGCCTGGGTTAAATCCAGATCATCAAAATTATGTACAGCTATGTATAATGCCTACAATACAGTCAACATAATTAAGAATATTACGATCGTCCACTAGGCACTAATAGACATTGAATGTTGAAAATAGTTCATTGTTTAATGTCCAGGACGATTATTACTGTTTAAAACATAAGCAGTTATGTACAATGATTGTGTAAAAATACGGCTTGTATTAATAAACCCGTATTATAATTTTATCCAATGAGAAAATAGAAGAATTTAATAACAACCAACTTTACATGAAGAAGCCAATTCCAGAAAACAAGGACTAAGGCCCTTAGTCTAAGGGGTTTTAATGACTAAGTCAAAACGAATGTCTTGCTTATTAATGTGAATGTAATAGAAACTGGTCATTAATTAAATCATATTATTTGAATATTTGATGAATGGTGTACCTGAATTCTAATAAAAATATACAATGGAATACCTATGCTATGAAAAAATGCATAATTTCTAGGTATAACATTTATAATAAAATAAATTTTTCTATTTATAATTTCAAATTAATATTACTTAATCAGTTCTATAATTCTTAAGTATTCATATAAATATAATACTAGCTATGATAAATATGGATTTAACATTTTTTAATTGTATCTTTGAATGTCATATTAATAAAATGAATATGAATATAAATGCTGGTATATTTAGCTATAAACATTTCAAAATGTAATTTGTTTAAACAACTTAAAAGTGTAATAATTTACATATATTACTGAAATATGTTAAATAATTGAACAATATTTAGATAAAAATGTTTTTTTTTTTTAAATATTATTCCTAACATATTATACAAACCATAAATACTTAATAAATAACTCTATTTGTATTAAAATAAAACTTGAAAGTTAATATATAGGCCTGCATATTGATTATATTGATATTAATTTTCACTGTTTACTGTAATTAAGTATAATAAATGTTTAATATTTTAAAACATATTTGTTTAAATAAATACAATACAAGGTAAAATAAAACACAAACTTCATTAAAATATTAATTGTAATCCTATATGATCTTAACATTTAGGTACTTAAACCATTTTTAGTATCAATTTGTATTTTTTGAAAAATAATAAGTACTCATAATAGCCAGAGAATATTTTTTTAATTCTTAGATTGATATATTTAAATATAGGTAAGTAGTATACCTTCAATACACATATTATATTTCAGATATACTACTTCCGACAGACTAAACTTCTATACTTAATTATTTAAATAACTGAAATTAAATTCAAATACAAATATAAGTTATACAAAAACATTATCACTAAATGTGTAGAAATGAATAAATTGCTTACCTGATAAATTGAAATCACCAGCAACACTTTACATTGATGCACACAAAAACAAAATTCTAAATAATATGGCTTATAGAACTGTACAACAACAATAACTTTTTTTTTCTTTGTCATTGCTGACATTCATTTCACGTACAATCTCTGCAAACACTTCATTGACATTGGTACGGTTTTTGGCACTAGCCTCAACAAATGGACAGCCCCAGATCTGGGCCAGAGTGTTGCCCTCGATCGTGGGTACCTCACGCTGGTGTTCAAGATCGATTTTGTTAGCAACCAGCAAAATAGGTACTCGCTCAGACCCTTTAACCCTGGTAATTAGCTCCTTCATGGGTTTAATGTCCTGGAACGTCTGATGGTTGGTCAGGCTGTACACAACGACAAAACCCTGTCCATTTTTTATGTACAAATCACGCATGCTGGCAAACTGTTCAGTACCGGCCGTGTCTAGTATCTCCAGCACGCACGGAGAACTGTCAACTTCTATTTCCTTTCTGTAGAAGTCCTCAATGGTTGGGTCATACTTCTCCATGAACCGGCCGGACACGAATTGCACGGTCAGGGCGCTCTTGCCCACGCCACCCGAACCGAGCACGACCACTTTGAATTCGCGCATCGTAGTATGGCTAACCGACGATAATTGCGCATACGGATCGCTATGAACGGCGACGACTGGCAACGGTATTCAACATGTTGCTGCTGCTGCGGGGACTGGGGATTTTCACGTCGAGCGATCGTTTTGTTCGGCGGCGATATGACTTGAGGACGATTCGCTGAAATCAGCGTGAAGAGGGAAAAATAAGAAAAAAAATAAACACCGTACGAAAATGACAAGAGGAGAAAAAAAAATACCGAACAAACCACGGTTTGCCAATAAAAAAGCCTACGAGTATCAGCAGACGGACGTGCGCGTATGTGTGTTTTTTAAAAAATTCTTTTTTCCACTGCTCTCATCTCGCTTAAAAATATACATACATGACTTTCGGCAGCACAATGAAACGAAACGATGATTACGCACACTCGCACAACAATCGCATTCACATATACGCACACACACGCCCTGTTTTATCATGTGTGTGTGAGTGAGTGCGAGTCGCTACAGTGGCGCCAAGGTTGTGTCCACGCATTTCCCCGGGCGCACAAAAGAAGTGCAGCGGCGGCACCGGCGACGTTCGGTCGGTCGTTGTTTACTATCCCTCCGCACTACGTCGTCGTTCTTTCATTATTATTTCTTCCGTCGATGTCGTCTGTTTGCTGAACTACTGCGTTTCGACAACCAGACCAACGGCAATATTGTCCTTTGAAGTCCGAAACTTGAGTTCTGCTGGAGGTTCGGATTTCCGTTGACTCCCAACCGGTGGTAAAAAATGAAATAAAATATCAAATACCGTGCTCACGTTATCACCGCCGTGTCGTGTGTTATCATCACATTTTACATCCATTCCCCACGACAAAACGGCAACAACTTTTCACACTGAAAACATATTATTATTATTATTATTATTATTATTATTATTATTATTTTCCATTACTACAATATTTATTACGTCCGTACCACAGACATATAAACAAGTTTTTAATATGTCTATAGTCCGTACACATAACGCGTGCATACACCGTGATCGTTTTAACACTACGTGGGCCATTCCAGCACACTGAAATAATATTTTGGTTGTGTAAGTATTAAGTAATATTTGCATCCACTTCACACCCGTTAAACAGAGAACGCCAATCTAAAAATAGATTTCAAATAGAACCCGAAACGTTGATAAACCCTTTTATGCTAATATTTCAATCGATCGTACTTATTCCGCATTCGATACACTACCATTTGGTGCCATTACCCGTTTACTCTTACAGTATTAATAGTGTAATATATTCAATGGTATTATTGGCTTATGTTGTACAATCAATATTGCCTGTTTACGCACAAGAATATTATATTATTACAGTAGATTATGATTACTATGGTATTTGCAATAGATGATTTTTATTGCTCGCATTTCCCTACAGACGCGACGTCAAAAGAATCGCTCTGTATGTGTAGTGTATATGTAGTGTATACGTAGTGTATACGAGTGCCACTGCGCAGTGCGCGGTGATAATGCTCAGCGAGGTTGCGTTTGATTACTCATACAGTCATACTAATCTATGCGTATACGCTGGACGTTTATGGGAAGCGATTATTTTATTGATCAATTATTATTGGTGTGACTTAGGCGGATGAATAATGAAATATTATTAAAACGTGTATGTCGAATAATCTCGTAATAGTCATAACACTATTATAAAAACTTCTTAAACGTACTTCGTATCACATTTCCCGACTCCTGTACTGGCCGTACTCGATACAATAATACATACATACGTATAAAAAAAAAATATTACTACCTATCATCTGTGTGACACACATAGTCTGAGAATCGGGAGGGGAGAGGCTTAGGTTCTCTCGAAAAATTTGAGCTTGAAGCCGCCAAATAAACGTGAAACATTATTGTTGGAACACTGCATTATTCGATTGTAATAAAAATTATTTTGAGTATGGTTCTCACGAGTCACTTTGCTATCAAATAAACTCCCTAATATTTCACAGGACCTTCTCCACCTATGGCGACACGGCCTGATTCACTTACGTTTTTCAAACTATTCACAAAATTATATCTTCTCGGCTCCCTTTTCATCTATGTTTTCTATATGATCCGGCCGAGTGAAATTGTTCGAATTCTTTTCACTACCCCAAGGCAAACCTCTGATCTCAGACAATGGTACCTAACAGCAACTAAAAAATGCCATTATGCCACTCTGAACTCAGTTTTTGTGCACGCCAACTGGCCAACCATCTACGTTAAATGTTTATAAAACATTATTTTCAAAGATACGTCCTACAATTGTCCTGTACATTGTATATAAATAATAACATAATGTCATATTCTATTTGTTTGTACATTATTCATTATGGTTTTGATTTTAAATTCCCCTATACTAGATAATTATGTTGTGTGGGTCCATAGTCAGATGATACACTTCAAAAACATTTACATAACTAATGTCATTGATAATTACTAAATAATGTTTACAAATCGAAGAAAGCCATTGTAATTACTTCAACAAAATAATATGACATATTAACTTAAGTAGTTTGGTTTAAATATAATATTATTATTAATATTTCCATTCCTTTTCACTAATGATTTTTGATTACAGAATAGAAAAAAGAAATTCACATTCATTCAATATTTTTTTATGATATGTTTCTTACATTATAATATGTTTTGTTCCGGATTCTTATTATTTAATACATCAATTTAATACAATGCTATAGCTCGGATTACAAACTGGTATTTTGATAGTCGGTCTAAAATATATTATTTCTTACAAAATTGAATGCCTAAGTGCTTCACTCGATAAACGGATAAAGGTAGGGCGGTTGCGGTAGGTATGTCTTGTGTAGAGATGTGTGTATGTCGTATTGTTGTGTGTAGCGTGTTGTGTCTTGGGTGTAGCCGTGTAGGTCCATTATGTGAAAGCGTATAGCTGTAGTATACCAGGTAAATTATATTATTTGATTATAGAATCTATATCGATTCTGAGCACCAAAGTCATAAGTTCATAACATATAATCCCAAAATTAATAATAATAGTAATTAAATAATACTTTGACTTCGGTAACATCAACTTCCATTAATAACTCCTACACAGGAACAATATAATAATTTTTAATTGTTTTAAGTGCTAATTAAATTTATTTATTCTGATATTTATTATCAGATTCATTTATTTCAATTAAAAATCTGTTTTAATATAAATTATTAATCAATCTTTGTATACGAGTATAAAAGGCATTTATAACTATTACAAATTAAAATACTAAACATATCACTTACCAATTATCCGTATAGCCCACCAACATGTCAGATTCTGATATTTTAACTGCTCTGTGTTCTTATTTTATAATTTATTTCATTTTCTATAATTATATTCATTGTTTCATTTCTGCGTCTCGGCCTCATTCAGTTCATTATAGATGACACATTCATCACAAGTATTAAATTAAAAGTAATAATTCAATTTGTAATAATAACAAAAAATGTATTTTCTTATTTTCTTAATATATATTTAATGAAATAGTATAGTTTATCTGATGTAAAACTTCTAAAGACGTTTTATGCCGAAATTAAAGTTTAATAAACATTTTTAATACCTACATGTAACAAAAACACCACTGAAACATAAGAAATATTCAAAATGTTTTAATATTTAATATAGGTAATGTTTATTTTTGAGTAATAATTGCCTTATGAAATTTTAGGCTTCGAGGGGAAAATTTATACGTTTTCAAGAATAGTGCTTTGGAGAAGTCATTTTTAGATTCTGAACGGAGTGATGAAATCTATTGGTTTTACAATGATGTGTGTTTTTTTTTAGATTTTGAACGGAATGATGGAATCTATTGATTTTACAATGATGCATGTTTTTTTTTTTTTGTGTCTGACGACACCTTTTTTGCCAATAAAAATGCTTCGATTTTCTCAAACAGCAACTTTTCTGATAGGAAGGGCAAGTCAAAAATCCAACTTTTTCAATACTTTTTTAAAAAAATGAAAAAAACGATAAAAAATTACAAAAAAACGAGAAATTTTACGCAAAATCACGTTTTTACAAAATACATTTTTTTTAAATGCTCTAACTCAAAAACGAAAAACCGCAACAACTTGAAATTTTCACCAAATCTTTATACTGGCGTTCTCTATACATGGTTAGGTTTTCAAAGTAATTTGACATATTTTGACTTATTTATAGACTATTTAAATTTTCGATTATTGTAAAAATTTTTTTTTGAACATCTATAAAATTTAATTGGCTGACCGAAAACTCTTGAAAATTTAATACAAGGTATATATTAAGTTAAACTCGTCGTAACTAAAAAATATCAGAGATCGTTTAACTCAAATTTTTATTATAAGCCCATAAACTTCAAATTCGTATAAAATGTGTCAAAATCATGCTAATTTTCAAATTATTTTGTAAATAAAAATTCATAAAATTTATTCTGTTTATACTTAAGGTTCAAAATTTTAACACTAGGTTATCCATAAGCTACTCTTCATAAATCTATAGAAAAAAAGTTCTACCGAACCTAAAGGAAAAAATGTTATGACTGTTTGAAATTTAAATTTTTACGAAATTGCTTACCTACTATTGCATTATATTTCAATTTAAATATAAAATACTACACTATTATATACCCATTTTAGACAAACATATTAACTCCGTTCAGAATCGTTATTCGTATACAATAATATCTATCATTGCATTCAAATTTAACAAATCCATTGTAATTATGACCTATCCTATAAACGAGGTGCACTCCACCCCCAACTGTACAGCAGAGCGAGGCCCATCCGTTTTTTTGTGTCTGTCATTACGTTTTGGGGCAGTAAAAATGCTTCGATTTCCTTATACTGTTACTTTTCTGAAAGGAGAGTGAATGTAGATGGAACATGGGCTAGTCAAAAATCAAACTTTTTCAATACTTTTTAAATACATTGAAAAACCATAAAAAATTACGAAAAAACCGAAAATTTTTACGCAAAACCACGTTTTGACAAAATTGTATTTTTAAAATGCTCTAACTCAAAAACCAAAAAATGCAAATATTTGAAATTTTAATCAAATGTTTATATTGGCGTTTTCTATTCATGGTTAAGTTTTCAAAGTATTTTGACATATTTGATCTATTTATAGACAATTTAAATTTTCGATTTATTTCTAATTTTTTTTTTTTTTTAAATTCGGCTGTCCAAAACTCTTGTAAATTTAATACATGGTTCAATATAAGCTACAATTATCGCAACTAAAATAAATTGAACATCGTTCCACACAAATTATTTTTATAATCTCATAAAGTTCAAATTTGTATAAAATATGTCAACATCCCGATAATTTGCAAGTTATTTAGTTATTTTGTAGTTGAAAGTTCATAACATTTTTAGTATTTATATTTATGGTTCAATATTTCAACACAAAGTTGTTTATAAACGATTTTAAATATTTGTTACTATTCAAATTATTCAAAAAGTATAAGTCACAGAAACTCAAATTGTTTACCAGTTGATAAAATTGGCATTTTTAAGCAACTTACTGACGTTTGAAATATTCGATTTTTTTTATTAGATTCTGAACGGAGTGATGGAATCTATTGGTTTTACAATGATGTGTTTTTTTTTTTTGTTTTTTTATTTTTTTTTTTTTTTGTGTCTGACGATAAGTTTTTTGGTAGTAAAAATGCTTCGTTTTGCTTAAACAGCAACTTTTCTGATAGGAAAGTGAATGTAGATGGTACTTAGGCAAGTCAAAAATTCAACTTTTTTAATACCTTTTTAAAAAATCGAAAAAAACGACAAAAAAATTACGAAAAAACAGGAAATTTTACGCAAAATCACGTTTTTACAAACTACATTTTTTTAAAATGCTCTAACTCAAAAACAAAAAACCGCAACAACTTGAAATTTTCACCAAACCTTTATATTGGTGTTCTCTATACATGGTTAAGTTTTCAAAGTATTTTAACATATTTGATCTATTTATAGACAATATACATTTTCGATTTTTGTAAGTTTTTTTTTTTAAACACCTATAAAATTTAATTGGCTGGCCAAAAACTCTCGAAAATTTAATACAATGTTTATAATAAGCTTATCTTATTTTTAATAGAAAATAACGGTGATCGTTTCACTCAAATTTTTTTATAAGCTCATAAAGCTCAAATTTATATAAAATGTGTCAAAATCACTATAATTTGCAAGTTATTTTGTAGATACAAATTCATAAAAATTTTTCTGTTTATACATAAGATTCAAAATTTTAACACTAAGTTGTCCATAAGCTCACCTTCAAAAATATATAATAAAAATTCTACTAGACTTAAGGGGAAAAATTTTATGACTGTTTTAAATTTAAATTTGTACGAAATTGCATTATAATTCAATTTAAATACAAAATACTATATTATTATATACACATTTTAGACAAACATATTAACTCCGTTCAGAATCGTTATTCGTATACAATGATATCTATCATTGCATTCAAATTTAACAAATCCATTGTAATGACCTATCCTATGAACGAGGTCCACTCCACTCCCTACTGTACAGCAGAGCGAAGCCCATTCGGTTTTTTTTTTCATGTTTCAAGAATTTATAAGATTAAAAGGTATTCAATAATGTCAAAAATGAACAGTTAACCTTTAATAGTCTGAAAATATGAAAATCCACGAACGTAATACCCTGATTGATTCTATTATGTATGTTTAGTACTATAATATAAGCCATTGGTTATAAAGGATACAATAAACTACTCAATTCTATAATCAATGCATTTCTCACTTGGGTTAAAATTTCAAAAAATATTTTATTCTTATACATTTATTCAAAACACAATGAAATAAGTATTCTGAATACTACAGCTACCAAAAATAATTAATTTAATTATTTATCAAATATAAATAATAATATGATGTACGCATCTACGAAATAACAATGGACAAATACGTACGTGACCATTATTATTATTAATTATTATAAAGGAAAACGATCAATTACGTCACGCCTTCAGACTTTACCTGTGGAGGGTATTCCTACGTCATACACGTGTTATTGTGTGTAGGTACTATGTACTCTAAACTTTTATAGTGTATAGTATATTATACCTACTGTAAACGCTTTAATCATTTTATAATAATGCATTATTCTGTATACATACCGGCGTATGTCCGTATAGGGATTAAAAAAGTAGAATATAGGTATGCTATTGAACGTTCATATTGTTCTGCTGTACTAATGTCTAATAGCACTTATCAGTCTCCAATTTGTCACAATTAAGCTACTGTTTATATAAGTAAACTGTTAATCAGTTAATATTTAGCTGTACCGTATACAAATTTGATAACGCTTCCAGTAATACCTTCTGCATGCGTGTAAAAAACCAGTGGTAAAAATCTGTGGAAAATCAAAAAACGCAGAATAGTGGGATGATTTGAACTTCTTTTAAATATTAATATAACATTCCATTATATAATCGATAGCTTCCCCCCTACACCAGCCATACCAACCCACTAGAAACTTCACCTTTCGTCATGGGTGTTATGTTTCGGTTTTTTCGATCCCTTCATGTAAAAACTAAAAATACATTTATACCTATACACACTATACGCTCAATACATTTACACATGTGTTGCAATTTCTAAACAATTTTAAATCTCTGTCCCCACTAAATCGGCCATATACCCCAGGCATCCCTTGTGTCTGTTATAAATCACTCTCATAGAAAATTTATTTATATACGTATTGTATACTGTTATTTATATTATGTTAATATGTTACTCGATAACTTATATGAACAGATAAATAAATAATAGTTAAAATCTGGTGTACGCATTTTTTATTAATAACAACATTATTTAAAATGTAAAATTATATGAAAACGTCAAGAAAAATAACAATTGTTAATGATTCGACGAATATATTACGAGTCGTACCTACCTATTATAAATATTATCAATTTTGATTCCTACTGCTTAATTGGTAATTCTTATACAAGAATCTTTTGAATAATTTGAATATTATGAAGATAGGAATAAGTGTGTCTACAAAATAAAATTTTCCCGTTTTCCCGAATGTTAGCCAAACAGCTCATCATCGTAATATTATAGAGACATTGTATTTACATATTATTAATAGATAATAGTCAATACGCTTAGTATACCAAATTCAAGAGTGAACATACCATATATCATTGGTACGCACAAGGCACAACTTGGTGAATCACCATGTTATCATAATGTTTTATAATAAATGTTTCTAATAGAGATAAGAGATAAATAATGTCACAAAATATGTGAGATTAATTTTTATACCACAATTATTTTATTGCTCGTTAAACCGTATCTAAATGGTTTTTTCATTAATCTCAAATTATGTACCTAATAAGTAATAACAAAAATTATCAAATTACAGTGGAATTTTTTTTTGTTGTTGAATTACAAAATTTTCAATAGTTGTCGGAAAACTATTATTACTATACGAGCATACGGTGTACCTTTAAACTGTGAACCGAGGTGATTTATTTTGAGTTAATACAGCTAAACCCAACGGTAAACGTAATACGTGTAGAGATTTCAGTTTCAATTAAAGAGAAAAAAAAAACGTGGTGCAAACGTGAAGAACTTTACCGCTGTATGCTGTATCAATATGAAGCCCGTTAAATAGTATTGTTACAGTAGGTAGTTAGGTTGGGTGTTTTGTCAGTTTTTGTTATTCGTTCATTTTTATACCGTTTAGAAGTCAATATTTTTAGTTTTATCCATATCTAAGTTAATGTCGTATGTCCATAAATACGATAGGTCGATAGATTAATGCATAAGAAATACATTCATACAATATGTACATGTTATATTTATTTATTTATTTATTTATTTATTATACAATATTTAAAACATTTAATACATATTAATATTGTTTCCAGTGGACTAGGCGAATAAAATGACAAATTTTATCGAACTTTAAATTAAATTATTATTATTAAATTTAATGAATGTATGTATATCTCATCATTTTACATTTTACTTCATTTTATTAAATTTTACATTGGTACATTATACTTATAAATATATTATTTTTATTAAATTTTAACATTTTTTCATCACTATGATATACCTAGTACACAAATCACCGATTTAAGAGTATAAAATATTCTTATATTTTACTTACCCGTATATACTCGTATTATCTTTTAACTTTTTTTGCTTAGCTTCATGACACTATACCGTCGCACTGGATATGGTATACTGTATGGCGTATACGTATATTATATTAGGTATATATACGATTAGTATGTATGTTAAAATGTATATCGTTATCGTACATGTATAATTTATATACATTTTCGACAGAATCGATAGGTTCTTTATAGGTTAAAAGACCTTTTAGGTGGAATCGATTAGGCCCCTCAAAGCGACTCAGACTCTATTTTATCTCTATAATATAATATTATGTAATATTGAGTTACGTTCTGCGTTTATTCAACTCCATTGTTGAGAAAATGTATGATAATATAAATAATATTTTGAAATAATTTAAATGGCAACTCGCATTTATTTTTAGTATTTTAAATATTATATTTTATATATAGGAACTATAAATGTATATGCGTTTATTGGTTATATCAGTATATGTCGGTGTTTATGGTTTCAAACTTATTTTATTTATTTAAAGTTATTGTGTACTTCAAATCAGGAATCATAATACCTACCACATGATGCAACCAAATTCAATATTATTTTTGATTCTGTATCGGTGTCCTGTGTCTATTTTATCTATGTTCTATTAATTGTTTACGACTTTACGTTATCCACAGCAAGGGCTGCAGAGTACGGATGGGTTGAATACATTTTATCGTGAACATAATATTCAAGAGCTTCAGAAAGCATTGGATCACTAAAGGGAGTCACATGTCACATATAATAAAGACGATCGGTTCATTCGCAGATTTAGTACACAGCAATAATGTAATAGCCGAAATAGTGATAACAATTAACAAGTATTTAATTAGAAAGCACATATTATTATATTTATTTTAAACGGTTTTGTAATCAAAATTCAAAATAATTTAATAGAATGAACGCATTAAATTGTTGAAACTAGTATTACAATTATAACCGCAAAAGTAACAGTAATATGTATTGAATCAACAACTAGGAATTAATTTAAAACATTTACAATTTTTCAATATAGAATTATAGCTCTTATTGTATGTTCTTTATCGGATATTGATGTTACGACCAAGTATTTAAAAAAAGTATATTCTTTTTAGTTGCAATTAAAAGTCTTAACTATCGAGTTATGGTTTCATCTTGGTTAATTAAAACAACAGCATTTATTTAAGTTACAATTTTCTGTCGTTTTCAACTTTCATTTAAAAAAAAAACTGTTCCAACAACGTATTTACGTATTAATGCACGTGACTTGACAGTTTGGCACACGTGTACAAATATGATTCATAAAAAACAGGAATAAATAAAATATGAAATTTTGGTGATGACTAAAACATTTTTTCAATATTTTAATTTAAAACTGCGTGGTGATTGGCAATTGGTTAAAATATATAAATGGTGTAAAATAGGTAACATATCAACATCAATTATTTAATATTGTTATATTTTATAAAATGTATATTCCATAGATGTCGATTAAATTAAGTCAAGTTATTGTTAACTAAGTTTATTAGAAATTACCTATATCGTTGAATAAAAATTTAACACATTGTTATTACTATTATTATTGAAGAAGCATATCTTAGTATCTAGCATTAAAACGCAAGGAGTACAGAATCACTATGAAAATACGAACCTGTAAGGGTGGTATACAGTATACCCTCAACAACTATTTAAATTAAGTGTTTTGTTATTTTCACACATATATTCATACTCGCTCATTAACTAAAATTATATGAAATTTTCGACTAAAATAAGTTCATAATACCTTATTAAGAAATATGGTTCTATTACAATACCAAATTATATCAACCATCTTTAGAAATTTAAACTCATTCACCCGACCTCTTTCACTCAGAATCGTTTTTTTTTTTAAAAAAAAATATACATAATACATTACTTTCAAGTTTAAAATACCAATACAGCAATATTAATGACCCGTCGGCCATCTTTATATATCTTATCTTTTTCATTGAAATTGTTTAGTAGCTACTGACGTTTACAACTTAAATTATTCAATTGCCAAATTACAATAATTTATTAGTGAATTTTCATTTTCATGCGAACATTGCGTCAAATCAATAGTTTACACGGTTCTGATCCTGTTCATATCATAACCTAGTACTTACCTATATCGGCATTACCATCCTAACTCCAAACTAATAGTACATTCTGTATTGACACCGGATAGGTTACATAGGTGCAACTTGCCCACGACTACTGCCGGCTGATAATGTTCGAAACTAAAAATGTGAACATTTCGAACAGTAGGTACACACATCAAGATAATTAGACGCAATGGTGGACCTAAGATCCTTCGATTTACATCACAAATTCAATACTTTACCTGAATATTAGGAACATAATAACGTTTTTTTAGCTTCCATTATTATTAATTCATCTATGCATATCCCTAAGGCTCAAGGGCCTCAAGTGCTTTGAAACTATTCAAGCCATGACTATAAGATTATTTCAATGTACACGTTGGAATAGTTTTAATCTGGATATTTTATTTTTACTAATCATCGGGCGATTGTAGGTAGTTGGAATTGTTCTAGCGTGTTGTACAAGTCTGAGTGTATAATAAAACTTAAAAGAGGTGATGAAATAGACGTCAGTAGGTCTTATGAAACGGGGAAAACATTCATCGGCGTCCATATATGCACAAAACCGGGTCATCGATACTATATTATAAATTATATTATATTTATATGGATATTATTTTCATTTTATAACTACTGTATGAGTAATATAATAAATATTCGATAATTTATGCATTTTTTAACCAGTTCGTTTGAATTCCGTGAACCAATTATTGGTGTTATTAACCATTTTAACAAGTAATATTCTATTTATATTAGTGGTGATTCATCCGTAACCTGTTCACTGTTGGCTTTTTTGCTCCGGATCATTCTGGTGGATCCCATAATAACCGCGAATTAAGATATTCATGATAATAAGACCAAGGTTATCAGAACTGGTTTGCCCGTAGATGATAATATTAATGAATCATTTATCTTGCCATGATTAAAGATATACTGGTTGCTGAACGACCTATTCTTAATTCTCAATATTGATTGACATTCAAGAAGTTCTCATCAAAGTACTGCGACCACTAGCGCATCCGGTGTTGTACACTTTAAACTATAGTCAATAACCCTTTATTTTAATTATTGTGTATCTTTAGACCACGATTTAAGATATATATCGTATTTTAGATTATGATCTATATTAAACTATTGAATATCAATACTAATCAATATCATTGTTAAAAGTTTAAAACAATATAACTATTTTACTAACTTGTGTAGTACAGTGTTTGGAAGGAACGAGTTCCTTTTTTAAGGAACGGCACGTTGAACGAATTCCTTTTTATTAAAAAAGAACGAGGAACGGAACGAGTTCTTTATTTCAAGGAAAATTTACGAAATATTGTTCGTTCCTTTCGAATTCCAATTTACACAGATATGTAAATAATATATAAATTAAAATATTTTTTTCTTAGTGTGAATATTCAATATTGCCAATATTTAAATATTTATTTTTTGTGATCGTTAATCGTTAAAGTTAGTCTTTAGTCATTAGGTACTAGGTAAAGCACCAAAGTATATCTATGAATAAAAAAAATGTATGATTAAATAAGAATTTTTATTTTATTTGGAACTAAAAAGGAACTCGTTCATTTTTAAAGGAACGACAAAGGAACGAATTCCTTTTTTTTTAAGGAACAAGGAACGGAACGAATTCATTTTTAATTAAAAAGAACGAGGAGCGGAACGAATTCCTTTTTATAAAGAACTCACCAAACACTGGTAGTGTAGTATAATTATTATCAACTGTATATAAATTTGTACTTAACATGGTACTGAATTTGATTATTAAATATATATTGTTTTCCTTAAAAAAAATTGTTGATATTTATTAATTAAATTTAAGCACATACTTTTTAAAAATGCTGAGTTGTTGTTGTATAAAAACACCACATTTGGTTTCAAAAACTCTTTTTAGTATATCTCAAGATGAGGTAGAAAAGAAAATGTGGCAAAATTCTTTAGGGATATTATTTAAAAAAAATAAACACATTTGTGCAAACCATTTTAAAATGTGTGATGTAAACAGTACTTGGGAATCTAGCAAAGGGTCAAACAAGTACACTGTAAGTACCTATCATGATTAAAGATATACATGAATTTACTGTAAATAAATATTTAAATTATATAATAATTGTATTATTAATAATATAATTAATATAATTTAAATATTTGTTACCTATATTATAATTTATCATTAGATATGCTTAAAAAGATTACAACTTAAAAAAGATGCTATACCAGTAGGTACCATATAATTTTAATGAAAATGAAGAATCCAATAACAAAGAGGTTGGTTTCAATCTATTTGATGTTAACTTAAATATTTATACATAAAAACCATAAAAAAGGCTAGTTTATATTATAGTAAAATGTTACAAATATTAATTGCTTAATATAATAAATATATTATTTTCTTTAGATTGATTAAGTAAATCAACCAGACTCATTGGTGTTTTATCAATTGGTTTGCAAATATTGAAAATGACAAGGACAATGATTATGTTATTAATAATACAATTATTATATAATTTAAATATTTCAATTTGTTTACAGTAAATTCATGTATATCTTTAATCGTGATTGGTACTTACAGTGTAATTGTTTGACCCTTCGCCAGATTCTCAAATACTGTTTACATGATACATTTTAAAATGCTTTGCACAAATGTGGTTATTTTTTTTAAGTAATATCCCTAAAGAATTTTCCCACATTTTCTTTTTTACCTCATCTTGAGGTATACTAAAAAGAGTTTTTGAAACTAAATGTGGTCTTTTTATACAACAACAGCTCGGCATTTTTAAAAAGTATATGCTTAAATTAAATTAATAAATAACAAAAAAATTTTTTTAAGTACCTAAAACAATATTTATTTAATAATGAAATTTAGTACCATGTTAGGTACAATTTTATATACAGTTGATAATAATTAAACTACACAAGTTAGTAAAATTGTTTTAACAATGATATTCATTAGTTGATATTCAATAGTTTAATATAGATCATAATCTAAAACACGATATATATCTAAAATAATGGTCTAAATCTAAAGATTCAGAATAATTATAATAAAATAAAGGGTTATTGACTATGGTTTAAAGTGTACAACACCGGATGCGTTAGTAGTCACAGTACTTTTGATAAGAACATTTGACGGTGTTCATATTGGTGTTCGTTCGGCAACCAGTATATCTTTAATCATGTTTCTTGCACAGACTGGTTCTATTATCATTTTTACTATCAATTTTATTATCACACCGATAAGATTCATGATAATAATTGTTTACGTTTACAGATTAATTCAAAAGGTGAAAAGTGAAGTTACAACTTCAAATTTTATAATATTAATTTTAACAAATTGTAACGGTTAAAATTTGTGACATTGGCGTGATCATTTTATGTGAGCATTTATTAATTTATCAAAAAGTATGTCAAACAAGTCCGTACGAATTTCCGATAAATTAATTCAATGGGAGGACGACAAAAACCCATTAGCGCCTCTAAGCCAAACTCAAATTAATGCGTATTTGAGTTTATCCGAGTACCTCGGAAACACTTCAGACGTTATAGTATGCGTTTTAATTATTAATTATCCTTTTATTATGTATAATTGGATCAATTTTTCTTTCAGTCCTTAGAACTCAAAGACAGCAATAAAGATAATGAAGAAACTAAAGATAATGAAGAGCCACAGATTTTAGATAGAAATATTGAATCTACTGAAGATGTATGTATACAACCTTATAGTCTTAAAATGTAAATTAATATTGTTCATAATGTATACTGCGGAAACTATTTTCTGAAAAATCAATCAGTTGCTCTTGCTAAGAAATCATTTTTATAATATGATAGTTAAGATGCTTAATGGTTCTCAATATTTGTATAATTTACAAATTTCTCTTTGATCTTTGTAGTATTTAATTTATCTACCTAATACTATGAATACTTTTGCAGTTTTATAAATTTTATGATGAAATCGCACAAAAATGGATGTCCACAGACATTAAACCATACATACAGCTTGCTAATGAACTTAGAGGTCAGTTGGATGAATGGAATACAATGCTGTCCAAGGTATGATAAATAATTGCATTGTTTAATGCAGAATATAATTTACATTAAGTAAGTTTTAGATGGATGAGTGTATACAACTTATAAATTCATTGGAAGAGAAATATAGTGAGGTATCAAAGAAAACAAATTCTTTATATTTAGCTGGAGAAGAACTACATACTGATCAGGTTTGAAACTTATTTTTATTTTATTTAATATTGAATTTATAATACAATTATTTTTTAGACAAGTCTCAGTAAAATATGTTTTGAAATTAATGAACGTTTGTCCATTTTCAATTCTGTTGACTCTATACATCTGAAACTGGATTCACCCTCGTTCATTGTTACAAGTGAAATGTTTGCTAATATGATGACATCCATTGATAATGGAATTCAATACATTAATGCTCATGTCAGTATAATTTTACTGTTAATGTTTTGTATTTTAATTTTATTTATACATATCTGGTTTCACAGACTACCTACAAAGAAAGTAATAAATATCTTGCCCTTTATGTAAATGCCAGATACAAAGCTTTGTCTCTTGTACAAACATACATATCTCAGTGCCTTCAGACAGGAACAGAAAGTTTAGATACCACTGAATTCATTGCTCACTATGGGAAATTTCAAGCTATCGCAACCAAAATCCGACCTGTCTTAGAGTTACTAGAAAATCGAATAGATTTGGATCCAGTGTATGTTTGTTAATAATTGTATTCATTAAGTATTTAAGTATTGAAATGTTTTAATTATATTTTCTTAGATATTCTGCAGCATTGGATGACTGTGTGCTAACTTATGTAACACGACGAAAAGTACTTCTTGGTGCATCTATTACTAATACATTATCAAATTATACTTCGAGCGGTAGTGATTATTGTTCAACATTACGTTCGTCATGTAAGATACTAATACAATTAACTCATGATGAAAACCGATTGTATCAATGTTTCTTTACCAATAAATCTCCTGTATTTCGGTATGTATAAATCATAGATTTTAAGATATTCTTGTCGTATGTTGTCTACCACCCGTTTCTACACGTCATATGCGGTTTACCGCACATTTGTCGTCTACCACATAGTTAGAAATATTAATGAATACATAAATGTAGAATTACGATATATTTATTAATGTAGAATTTCTATATATTTAATAATATAAGAAAATATATAAAAATATGTAAGTAAATTAAATTAGTATATGTATTAAAAACTGACTGACAAAGAATGTATAAATATATATAAATATGCATTAATCAATTTAAATTAGGTACAATATAATTTCACATCTCTTAAAAAACAATCAAATGTGTTGTCGTTCTTGTTTTTTAGACGCCACCATTGCTCCACCAAATACGAGGGCAGCAATGATGGATATGTATCGTGCATTTTTTTAATAATTCGAATTTTTGAACTTCCCATTAAACTTTCAATGCATTATGTGTGCGCACCATTGGTAGGATCGACAAAAAACTAGGAATGATTGACGGTTTTATATAATGACCTATAATATATAGATAGATGCACGGCAGTAGACCGTATATGACGTGTGGAAATATACATGGTAGACTACAAGTGTGCTGTAGACCGCATGCGACATGAATACTGATTTTAATTTATTTTTCTAATGCTGTGTACATTTTATTTATTTTTCTAGAGAATATTTGGAAGCAGTATGTATGTATTTATATGATATGCTTAGACCATTAGTTATTCATATGAAACATTTTGAAACATTGGTAGAACTTTGTACAATCTTAAGAATTGAAATACTACAAGATTATGTGTATGAAGATGGTAATTAGAATTTACTATGAAACAATAATATTGTAAAAGATAGCTACACTAATAATTTTTAATTTTATAAGATATTTAAAATTAAATGATCTTTTTTTAGCCTCACTTGATGTTTTTGGATCTGTAGCAGAGTTGCTTTTACAAGATATCCAAGAACGTTTAGTATTTCGAGCAAATTTGTATTTTGTCACTGATATTGCTGAATATAAACCATCACCGGGTGATTTAGCCTATCCGGAAAAATTAAAACAAATGGAAGCAATTGCTGAAGAAATGCAATATCGACAATTGACTAGATATGATTCAACTGGAAGCTTAGTTTCATCTGTTTCTGAAGCACCATCAGTTATGTCAAAACAATCGATTGGTATGTACATAGAACTTAATTGTAATAAACTAATAATCATTTATCTAACTATTGTATAATGAAATTGATTCTTCTTGAATCTGAATAATATAAATTGTTTGTCAAGAATATATTCATATTGAAAATGGAAAAGAATCCCTAATCAAAAATTTACAAATTGTGTACATACATTAATCAAAAATAATAATATACAATTTAATGAGAAAATGTAATTTAATAATTTTGAATTTTCACTCTCACTTTTATCTGTTGCCGAAATAAATATGAAATAATTATTCTCAACTTGCCTCTGTCCTGCTTGAAATAGTTTTTATTCTATCTCGTATTTCCATGATGATATTATAATCTATAAAATGTTAGTAAAATACTAATACTGTTTATATTTTACCACTTTTATTCTTAAATATGATGCTATTATAACTGACCTAAAGCCATTTCAGTTAATATTTAAAACTTAATGTTCCATAGTTGGCATATTTATTAAATGTGTTCTCAGTTTTGAAAAAAGTTAGGCAAATCAGGATCTAAACAGTTAATTGTAATAGCAGTAATGCAGTATAAGAAGTAGATTTTTAATCATACAATTTACATTATATTGATGATTTTCAAATATCATGTTTATTATAAATAGTATACTTAAATGCTATTAAACATTTAGTAGGTAATATAATTTTTATCATGCTTATAATCAAATTGTTTTGGAATGGGAATGGTTAATAAAAATATAAGAAATGTTGTTTCTCTGTACTTTCTTTTAATGTATAAATTTTATAATATGAATTATTTAGGTGGATGGACTTCTGCTGCAGATCTTCATGGAATGTGGTATCCACCAGTAAGACGTACATTAATGTGTCTATCACGTTTGTATAGATGTGTTGATAAAACTATTTTTCAAAGTCTTTCTCATGAGGCTGTTGCATTATGTTTAAAAAACATACATCAAGCTGCTTTGATTATTTCCCAAAAAAAGGTATTTTATTTTATTTTATTTTAAAATGTTATGATTTATAATTATTTTTTTAAAATACTAAGGAATGTCCTTAATTTTTTTAACATAATTTTTCCTTTTTCTGAATGAAGTTAATATAATTTTATTTCTTGTTACAATAATTTTTAAAAATAAATCATATTTCAAATAGCATAAAATTATATTTTTATTTTCTTGTTGACACTTATAAGTTGATTAGATTAATAATTTTGATGGTTAAAATTTTGATTCAAAACATATTATTTGTCCAAGCCTAAAAATATTAATTTAACAATGAAAAAAATTAAACATTTTTGAATTTTTAAAAGTTTGTTAATCGATCACTGATGTGATCTAGTGAAGTTTTTGCCAGTGTTTTGTATGATACTTATTAAATTGTAAGATTTAATATTCTATAATAAATTTATATTTTTGTTACAATAGTAATTATTTACATCTACCATACTTTCGTACATGAACCAGGAATTAGTGTTGTTGTTTATTAATAATCTAATTATCTTTTTTTATAGACACCAACAGATGGTTCTCTGTTTGAAATAAAACATTTATTGATAATCAGAGAACAAATAGCACCGTTTCAAGTTGATTTTACTATTAAAGAATTAAACTTGGATTTTAGAAAAATGAAAAATGCTGGTAAAATAATATTACTGTATTAATTGTATTAGCAGTTGGTATTTAATATATATACGTATATTTATGCATTGCATTTATATTTTTTAGCATGGGGTTTATTTCAGAAACATGATAAAATGTTTGCTTTAAACTCAAGTAATTCAATTATTGAGTTTTTACTAGAAGGAACACCAGTTGTGTTAGAAAACTCTGTAGACTCAAGACGCTTGGTGGACCAGACTTTAAAAGAATCCTGTCAAACATTCATTAGTAATTCTTCTAATACTTTAACGTCACCATTAACAATGTTCCTTGATGAAGTATGTTATAACTTTTAAATGTTAATGCACTTATGATATCCAGTACTATACCTATTATGATTATTTACAGGTTCAAAAGTACATAAAATGGTGTAACATGCAAGGTTTGCATGGTATTGTTAAACAGCAAGAATTTGCCCAGCCAAAAGCTTTACAAGAAAAGGTGCAAGGAACTTTGGAAAAAATTAAAAAAGATTTACCACTGATTCAGCAGAGTATGGCATTATACTTAGCCAATGCCGACACACAATTTGTCTTATATAGGCCTATTAAGGTTGGTTGATTAAACAGAAATAGAATAATAGTTATTTCTTATATTTTTTTTTTTTTTTTTAGAATAACATTTTGCATATATTTACAAGAATCCAACAATTTTTAACAACAAACAATTATACCAAAGAAGAACAACAATTAATTGCATGTCCTACATCTGAACAGATGTCCATCTTATTATCTACCTCATCTTTGGTCTATTCTAAATCGTAAGTAAAGCATTATTTTTGTATAACACTTGTGAACTTCATTAAACTCTTTACTATAATTTCTCAGTATTTCAAGAAAAACAAGTGCTGTTTCCATTGATGAACATCCAGCTGAGACCAATGAAAATTCTACGTAGTTTTTTATCTTACCAATGTGCATAAAAGGTCTGTGATAAATGCCAAAACTCAAAAGTTTCATCCTTTAAATATCCCATAGCAATATTTGACATTATTGGGATTAATAAAGTCTAAATTTTGATTTATTTCTATTAATTTAATATGTTGTTAATGGTCTGAATGGCTCTGGAGCGATATTTTCTTTGACTACTAATGATTTAGAACGCTTGGTTTTTTTTAATGGTTTTCTTATCTCAATGTGTGCAACTTTTCTCAGTGTTCTTTTCCGTTTGATGTATTCAATTAATAGAGTAAATGCAGCTAATAGTATACCTCCACCTAATAATACAAACATGCCTTGCACATCATCTAATGTCAGTTGACGTTCTTCTGGAGAAATTAATGTTGACTGGAAAAAAAAGTTATTTGTTTTACTATTGATATAACTATATACAAATAAGTCATTATTTTTTAACGCCAAGCATATTCAAATTAAGGGAATTAATAGTATTTTTAGTTATTTCTCCATTGACTTGAATTTATGTTATTTCTCTAAGGAGTAAAAATGCAAGAACATCGTTTTTATAATAATATTTATTGATCTTATTGAATACATTATAATTGTAGCCATATTTCTCAACATGGCTTGTTACAGTTTTAATCTAAGAATATATTCTCTATTACTAAAAGTTCATAATTTATTATAAAACATTTGAAATGTTGTAACATAACCAATCATCATGTTCAAGGAATAGTAAAATAGAAACTATTAAAGCTGATTTTTAAGATCAAAAAATTGTAATAACTTTAGTATAAGTAGTTATTATAAAGAGGGAACATTTATATTATGCTCATTATCAATAAAATAGCTCATCAGAAAGATTGATTGCAGTAGCATTAAAACAATTGTTTGATAGTATGAATAATAGAAACTCAATAAAGTTCAAGAGAAGGGAAAGTAATTAAAGGTATGTATGTGTGTTTCCCAGATTTAAATGTTAGTAAAATCATATTTTATATTTAACAGAATGAAATTTTTTACTTAACAAATAATTTTTAAAATCGAACAATGAAAAAAAGGATGTGTATATTATTCATTTTTTCAACTACATTTTTAATAGTTCTTACTAATCATATACATTATATGTAGTATATATAATATATTATATGTAAGTGCACTTTCATTAATACAATGCTAATTATAATTCATAAAATAATACTAGATGTATCAGGAATAACAATTTATTTTTAATTTTGTTTAATCTTGTGGGCGATATTAAAATATTAGAAAAATATATATGTCATAACAGCACCCAAAAAAAATTTATCAACCATCAATAATTCTAAAGGTATACTAGTGTCTCTAAACCTTGCCTTGAGTTAGAATGTTGGATGTTATCGTGTGGGGTCACATATGACTTATGTTTTTAGTTATCTGTATATTATTAAAACATTTAAAATCAAAGAATTTACTAACTTTTTTAATTCCCGAATGTTGTATAATTTCCCATTCAATATCTTTTACTATTTTGGTTAATAATCCACCTTGTTGTGCCCGTAGTATGAATTTATTGAATATATTACGAAATATAAATTTTTTCTTGTATGCTATAGCAATATTGAAAGGAACATAACACTCTGACGCAACATGAAGGAATATTTTCTTATTTTTATACCTGAAATATAATGGCATTATGATATAAACAAATATTTTAGTTACATATGTTATGGCCTTCAAATTCCCACATACTTTTGTAAAACGTTGTTTTGAGATAAATAAGCAAGTGAAATTTTCGAACCTAGAAAAGCGTAATCGAAGATAAATCTAGTTTTGACTATATAATCCATTGTATCGTCTAAATTATTCATGAGCTTTACTTTTGACATAAGCTTTTCTGAAATGGTGTCATTAGTAATGTTAAAGTATTGTTGCCAGCCACCCTTACCTAAAATATAAATTATAGTTAAATCATAACATTATTTTGGTATCTTATCAAGTTTATTGTCTGTAATAACGACTAATTAGTAATTATTTTTTAAAATTTTTATTTTACATCTAAATGTTGGAGTAATCATTTTAATTAATTCTAGATTACATTTTAGAGTACATAAGTATTATAATTATAAATGTGAAAATGTATGTACAATTTGTTAATTCGTTTATATATTTTAATGTATATATTAAAACATATTTTATTAAGTTTTTCTCTTTTATGCAATATAATATTTATGATTCTGTAATTTGTATTAAATAAACTTTTCTATATTATATAGTTAATATGTATTCTACAGACATATATTGTATACTCATTGTGCTATTTGTCATCTTGATATTGATAGAATATATTTTTAAAAAAACATTGTTAAATAATATTATAATATATTATTCTAAATAATGATGACTTAATGTAATAGCCAATAGGTATCTGGTGTAGTGACTCTATTATGGTGTATACAGTAAATATAATTTGTATTTTCATTTAAATGTACTAGATTATTTTTAATTATTATTCTTGCTTTTTGTTAAACTTTACGGTTTTGTAATTTTGTTCTGGATATTGATTATCAGAAAATGTACAATAGTTGTGTACTTATCATGTATTCATTTATCCATATTATACAAAAAAAAATCATTATAAATTAACCAGAATCCAGATTAACCAATTCTGTAGAAACATTTCTAGATTGGTAATTAGTATTCAATGAAATTACTCAAAGACATCAACTTAAACCATAAAAACAGTATCCTTATCAACTAAATCAATATACAGTCCTCCCTTGGCCGTTAGTGGACATTGGAAAATGGAACTGTCAATGGTTATGTACCTAACACAGGTTATTATATTCTTTGTATAATACTACTTTGGGACATACTAGGTGATATATTTAGCACTTGTATGTTATTAGTAAATTGAAAAAATGAAAAAATTGTATTCCATTATATATTTAGTTTTAACTTTTTACTACTGAAATCAACAATATAAAACAAAAATTATATTTTATCCACAATTTTTCGGTTACAACTTATATCTCAACCATGAACTTGGATAATATCTTAGTTAATTTATTCATTTAGTTCATTTCTCAACAACATAAAACGATTCTTTGCCGAGCGAGCTCTTATAAAATCTTCCTTGAATGGCCCAGAGGAATACAAGAATTTAATAATAATTTGTAATTACTAGTTACTATAGGTACCTAATTAATAATAATTAAGTAGGTTAACATGGTGTAAAGCCCGGTTTTACAGTAAAGGTATTTTTAAAATATTTGAGAAATGAGACACGCCTATATGGATGTGGAATAAACACTTAAAAAATATTTACTTAGCATTATAACTCTGTAGCCTTTATCTACTAGCTGGTACGATGTGTCCACTGTAACGGGTTGTTCCGGTAATGTTATGAAAGCTATGATCGAGCTGGTGTAAGATGTCGTTATGATAATCGTAAAAATCCAATAAGTCCCTTGTAGGAAAAAATAAAATACAATGATTGTTAAATCGTTTCAGTTAAGTACCTCGAAATTCGATTACCCGGCTATCTACATATTTTATTCTGGTGTACCTATGAATAGGTTGGCTCCACTTACCGATGAAGAGTCTAGTAGACCCCATTGTAGTGTTCGTCCAAGATTTCACACCCTTAAATGTGAACAAATTTGTGAACGTTCCAAACATGTAACAACACATGCTCTCTAATTGTTTGGGACTTTTGCATAAAGTTTTCACATTGCGGTTGTTCGTGAACGCGATGGGAAATATTGCAATCAGGTAAGTGAACACCACCATCACCCAAATACTCCAATGGAAAGGACCAAATATCGCCCTGTACCTGCACAAGTCAGAGAGCAGTTGTGTATTGGTACCTACATATTGGAATGAGTTGGATTTTTTCTTTTTATTGTCGTGCTCAATATTTAGAATGGAGAAATTTGTTTTTATTATTGTAGTACACTAGTACCTATGAAGTTGTGCGAAAAAAACAGGTAATTAATTTTAACATTTCGTTTTTTTCGATCAATTCAATGTTATTTGATGATTTTATGCGGAATTATATTTTACCTAATCAATAAAGTGTTTCGAATTTTATTATTCAAAAATTATTCTCTAATTCGTAATTTTTATCTTTAACAAATTAATTGGTTTATGGATTTTGATATACCGGTACCTATACTAAACCAATTAAAATAAAAGTTTCTCGGTTCGCAAACAAATATATTTTTGTTATTCGGTAATTCTATTCCTATTTAATAACGCATGACGTATTTCAATAAAAATAAAATATTATATATATACATATATATATATTTAGTGAAAATAATATATTATTAATATATTATGTATATTACATAAAATAACACTAAAAATAAGCTGACTTCCATTTTTATATTACTGGTTTCGATGTACTGCAGTTATGTACCTATACACATACAGATAGTCAATATTATCACAGCTGATTTACATTTTAAACACCACAATCCCGGGTTCTCGTGACACCCAAGTTCAGCTTGATACTGTTGAATTTATTTACTTTCTAAATAACTAAATATTGTTCAACTGACAAGTGTTATTCGCACAATGTAAATGTTTAATGTAGGCATTGACGGTATTACAAGGGGGGGGGGGATGGCAGGGCCGGCCCAAGACACGGGCGAACCAGGCGGTGGTTGCCCGGGGCGCCAAACAGACGACCAGCGAAAGCCGGAAATTTTTTTTTTTTTTATAGGGTTGAAAGTTAATATTTAATTTGTGTAGGATTGGCAGATTATGTTTTGTTCTATTAATATTATCTAAACATAATAAAATCAATGAAAAACGTACACAATAATATAAATTTTATTTACGCCACATAATGGAAATTATTGATAATTGTGTCCGAATAATTATTTTGTTAAGAATTTTATAAATATAAGTAGTTTTAAACAATACCTATATGTAAAATAGTATTTAGTATATTGAATATTTTTTAAGGGCAGCTTATAAAAATTTGCCCTGGACGCTATAATATCTCGGGCCGGCCTTGGGGGGAGGGCAGAGTATGAGCTGCCTTTTCTGCAGATTGTATCAGCAGGGCCGACCTGAGTTTTTGCAGGGTACTTTTGCCCGTTTTTTTTTTTTTATATAATAGGTTTCTATATTTGAATATCATATATGAGAACACTCAATATCTTTGCGCAGATTTATGAAATATGAATTTGTATTTTTAATTAGTTGTTATACTTGATAATACACATTTTTTAGTCTCTGATTTTTTTCCTGGTAGGTAGTTAAGACTTGCGCATGCGTAATATAACTTTTTTTTTAAAAAATTTAGCAAATTATCGCGATTTTTACACATTTCATATAAATTTGAACTTTATGGGCTTATAAAAAAAATTGAGTGAAACGATTTTCAATTTTTTTTTTAATTGCAATGAATATATATAACTTATAATAAACTTTTTATTAAATTTTCAAGAGTTTTTGAACAGCCAATTTTTTCTATCGGTATTTCAAAAAAAAAACTTAGAAAAATCGAAAATTTAAATTGTTTTTAAATAAGTCAAAATACGTATCACTTTGTTCAGAATCTAAAACCAAATTAAAATTACATGAATATCTACGTAAATATATTGAGTGTTCTCAATATTTGATAATACACACAGTGCCACTGTATACATATTTACTAACGATCATTTTACCAGCCTTCACATATTGTATATGAATTGAAGCTTAATCAATCATTTTCGTATTGTTAAATATTTTATCCTAGAATGACAATTTGGATAGTTAATAATTAAAACTATAGTAGGTATGATTGTATCCTGTATTATTATGATGATTATCTAAATAATAACATTGATTATAAACACTTATACAGTTATACTTTATACTTATTTATAATCAATGTCCAATGATAATAGTTATGTTTAAATGTTTAATTCGTTTTACTTTATAATTGAAATTATAACCAGAACTATCAAATATAAATTTATCGATTAATTATTACAATACCTTACTAATTAAATTTTTTCACATGTTTTATAAATACTACACCTGATGGTACATATAGGGTACTTAATTACTAGAGCTGGGATTCATATAAAAATATATATTTTCAGTTGCCACTGCCGTATGTTTAATTTAAATGTTTAATATGTTTTTGACAAGCGATAAATTCGTTATACGTGAGTTTCAATAATATGAGCTATATTTTATTTTACATATTTTGTCATTAACACCTACGTATTTTTACAAACTTCACAATAATTTCATTTTTCTCACATCATATACCTAGAAAATTTTGACGATCTAAACTGTTATACTACGATTAGTGAGTAGTGACTAGTGACTACCTACTAATTATATGGGTCCTTAGTAATGGTGTCTTCGAACACCGACTAATTATTCCACGTACAGGAGCAACTTATCTCAGTATGTGTTTACTGCTTGATACGAATAAAAAAAAAATCTATTATTTATTTTAAATTATTTAAGGACATAATTTTAGATTGGTTGAAATTCTTATCGTAAAAGGTATTAACTAGTTTTTATTACACATCGAACGAGTTGACACTGCGATGATTACTGCAACGGGTACGGGGTAATATAATGTATATTGTGTTAAATTTATGTTCGTTGTTCGTTTATTAGGCGTAGTATAAAATCAATAATGCCGAAAGTACAATCGTCTAAAATTCTAAATCCTAAGTTGAAAGATTAATTAGTCGGTTAAAACAATCTTTTGGCCGAAATGGCATTTCTTTGGTTTTTGACAATTTCATATTAGTTAGAATCATAAATTGTAATCGAGATAATTAAACCGTAATTCCCTAAATGAGTGTTGTGACTATTGTCAGTGGGCGGTTTCTCCAACACAAGTCTTCAATAGGTATTCCTTGTTACTAATGCATTTACTTTGTATAGATTAAGTAACACAAGTCATAATTTAAAAATAAAATATAAAAGATAACTAATAACTATTTTATATGATTTAGCTACCTACTGGTATTTAATATTTTTTCAAGTACAATAAATTCAACAAGCAGAATAGCTCGTTTAAGTACATAAGTAGCTAATATGCTAGTATAGTATTAACATTAAATTGTTTGTTTACTTGGATAGAGCAAATGAACCCAGTGACATGAATGTCCCACAGTCTTGCAACACAACAGGAGAAAAGTCGACTAGCGGATAACGAACATTGGTCATGTACAAACCCGATGTACCGAGATCAGCTTTGGAAGCGATGAGGTCACCAATGATGCGGTCCTCGGATTCGTCGTCCCTAACCAGAATCAAATTTTAACAAAGCTATAGAGACGGTAAAAAAGCTTAGAAAAATTATTACAAATATTATAAATTAGTTTATAATGTTTAAATTTAAAAACGTCGATTCCTAAACTCACCTGGTTGTTGATACGGTAGCGTCATGTATTTCCAACGTGAAATTCAACACTTTCGCTAATATTTTCAATAATTGAATTTCGACCCCGTCCCACGATGCGGATTGTTCTTGGTTTGCATCGTTTTTGACATATGAACTGGGGAAAATTGCAGCGAACCAAACATATTTGAAACATGATAAGCGAAAAACTTATTAAGTCTCGTGAAAATTAATACCTCCGGAACACTAACGGTGGGTTTTCAATAGCAGACACTATGAATCGATGTCCCTGAAATCCATTGGCTAATTTGGTCGGGTACAAATTGACCTCGGGTCTTGTAAATCTGTTTATTTTCCACGTGGTCAACATTTTTTGAACACTATTTCCTAGACCATCTGTGTACATTTCGTGAGTATATAATTTAATATCAGCTACTCCCTGTAGAAATAAAATTTGTGTTTTTCCTCTTTTATACTGTTGCCTATAAACCGCGGTTATCTACAAGTAAAGTAGATAACCGTGCTATAAACATAGTACAGTTTTTCTACATTATGTGACTTTAGGCAACAATAATAATATGTAGCCCTGAATACGGCAATATTATTAGAGCTCGGAAGTGCTTAATAACAATGATAATTTGTGCATAATACGTAGATATTCATATGCGTTTAAAACGGAAAAACATGTGGTGTAGTATGCAATAAAAATTAGAATATTCAAAAATGTACAATTTTTCGTTCAACGAGTAAAGAAAGTATAGCAGTTCCAAATATTTTTATATTGTTCTATAACTTTAATAAGTAAAATTGAAATAAAAAAAACCAAATAATTGAGCATGATGTAAAATGTATTCTTTTTTTTTAAAGGCTCGTGATTATAATAGTATGATTCAGACGCTTTCGTCTATATTCGATTACCGGGGTTAAAAAAAAATGTAAAATTATAATTTTTCTAATGAACAATTTGATTTTTTATGAAAATAATTACAAATTAAAAATTTAAAAATTTTCAAAATATGCATTTTTTAGAAAAAAACTTAAAAATATCCAAATGCACAAAGTCCATGCCCCAGTCATTTTATATAAGTATAATCGAAAGAACTAAGATATCCACCAAATCACCACTATTATACGTAATTGGGTATTATAATACTTATATTATTTATTTCCAATCGAATTGTTTTGAATTATTTGTTCTAATCAATTACGTTTTGATTGTTCTCCTGTAGAGCTTTTCCAGCAGAAGCTATTAACAAATGCATAATATTCTGTGATGCATCACTGTTGAAAAATTCTTGTATCTGCCAACTAGATCCAACTGTTACTATGAACACTTTGTTGTCGATAGCATGGCCAAACTTCGATCCAACGATTTCGGGATCATGACAAAAAATTATATGGTTTTTACATCCTGGTTCCGAAACCATAACTATTTTCGAAGAGTACTTTTGAATATGAAAAAGCTCGTACGATATCGTATCCAAGTACGGTAAAATGACCCGCAGAACATCCTGAAAGCATTATACAGTTGTACCTTTAAATACTCACTGCTTTATCGCGCCCTGTGTGATCTCATCGAAATGTTTATTATTTATTAGATAAATATATAATCTGTACACAAATTTGGTACAATATGCATAGTATGAGTAATTAGTTGTTTTTAGTACAAAAATAATTGGCAGTGAAACACGATCCATTTCTGAAACTTCAGTGGCTAGTCGTCAAAATGAAAGCACAAATGTGTTAGGAAAGTTTAAATAATAATACACCAACAAGATAAAATTTTACCACATGCTGATGGGGTATGATTGGAGCAAGCTGGTATAGAAATCATGTAAATAGACACGTAAATTAAAAAAATATACCTAAAATCATATTTTGAAGGTAAAACCGATACTTACCTTGCTTCACTCAAAATCTAAAAGTACCTACATATAGATATAGTATAATAACAAGTCTTACGGTTAAGAAATTTAAGCAATAATTGATATTTACTTTGTAGTACAGATCAGAATCGAATAAATCATCATAAATTATATTCACATGACATCTACTAAAGTACTTATTGACAACTTCATTAATTAGAGAGCTTAACACTTTGATTTCTGGTTTTTCTTTCTAAGTACAAATAATTATTAATGTGGTTTATTTGAGGATATGTTTAATTACTTACATCGATTAAATTAAGGTGTGATATTCGATCTGATAAATTATCAAATATTATGGTTTGATTAGCGTATGTTGTTGACATTATACTAACTAAAACTATGAGTAAAAATTTTAAAAAGTACATTATTTATCTATTTATTTCTTGGTCGATATTAAGTTTAACACAATGGCGATTAAACTTTTAAAAATACTAACTAAATAACAAATACCAACTAATAACTGAAATAAACAATATAGATGAACTAGGTTTATAAAACCCTAGACTATAATAATATATAAATACAATAGCACATAAATGACAGCGGTAACATGTAATTTTGAGGGTGATTGAATGTAGTGTTAGTTATTACTATTATGTACCTACAGCAGTAAGTAGTAGGGAGTTTTGATTTTGTTCATTGGTTTTAAAAAATTCCATTAGAGCACCACGTGACAAATTCATAGTTCTACTAACATGTCATTTTTAATAATAACAACACGCAACACATACAAGTATATAATATTCCTTTAAATCGATTCATGTCAAAACTCATTATATTTCCTGCAACACCACAATGAATAGTTCCAATTTGAAATCCAATAAGTGGGTGCCTTTGAAGTTCGAATTAAAATATTTATTATTGGATTGGTATTGTAAATAAATTAGTTTGTAGTTATAGTGTTTATAATTTAAGAATTTATTTCACAATAAATTTTAACAGTCAAACGTAACAATATAAGTATTTACTTTTGAGAAAAACACAAAATAACAATATTTTTGTATTCAAATCATAACATATTATGTATAATCTTAGATATTTTATAAATAAATCCTATTCACATGATGATAAATTGATGACTATAATGAGATTAGGTTATTACGTACAAAACGGTAATGATATAAACATGTAGATAGCAGGTGTACAATTAAACAATCTTGTAGAGATATAATAGATATGCAAAAACACAGTTATTACTCGCAAGAAAACTCCTTTCCTTGGATAAAGTTATTTAATAGAACATTTATAGATGGAATCACATAACTAGGTTCAATAACTTTGATAAAATTTTTGAATCCGATGCTTTCTACTATACTTGCTGGAATTAAATCCTCAAATAGCATATTGCATATGGCGTGTGTAATAAGTTCCTTGCGGCTGTCAGATAATGGTCTCATTGATACAGTGGGCGATTTAACATTAGACATGTTAATTCTCTTGCAAGCAGAAAAATAAGGTTTCGAACTTGATGACGAAGAACAAAGGCTTGAAGTTGAAGATAAGTTGCAGCTGTGTGGAGAAGTAGAATTAGTAATTGAGTAGTCGGAAGGAGTCAATTTGCAATCTTCGTCTTTATCACTACCATTTTTATAAATACAAGACCTGAAATATGCAGAGGTATATTACAATGTAATAAATAATACCAGAAATACGTGGTAAAGTTCCTATATCATATATTTATATATATATATATATATATATATATAGTGAAATGTGGATCACCGTGTTATATAGTTTTTAATCTCGAGTACAATGTACAATTACAAATGAAAAAATTGGAAAATATTGCGACACACTGGACATTATACGTGGGTTAGAAAAATGCTATCGTAAGGAAGATTCCACCGGTTACAGTGCTGTGTTTTATTTTATTTTTTGGGTCTGTCTTCGACGTATATTACTCTTATCAAATAAGGGATGGTTTCTGATACACAAATTTGACTAATTAGGGTATTCCAAAAAGTATTTTTTGAAAGAAGAACAACATTTAATCTAATAAGCGATTGAAGTAGTTGACGAGATTGGATACGTATTTCAACGAAATTCGTTGATTTATCTGAATGGTTTTAGGAATTTCGACTAAAATATAATATTAATTATTTAATTATTTTGTTATCTAAAAATATTAACATCAATTACTTGTAATATAAATATGGTACTTATATTAACATTATATGGTCTAATTTAATAGAATATTCCACAGAAGTTGTTCTAACTGTCATTCAAAAATTATTGAACTATACATAGTCACAATTATTGACATAATATTACAATTTAAATATTACATTATATGTACTTATTTTAGACTAACAAATTATCTTCTTTCTGAATAAATTTTGGTATACAATGATTGAAAAATACCTATATCATTGCATTCAAATTTATTATAATGACCTATCCTATGAGCGAGATCCACTCCACCTCCTACGACTGTACAGTATCCGTCTAGTTCTTTTTATTTTTACTTTTTTTTAAAAATTCTTCTTTTATTAAAATCAAAAACACAAAACTAATTTTGAATATAATAAATTCATAACTGATACCATTACATAAAAAAAAAAACCGGAAATTCGCTCTGATCTAATTGCAAACTTTACAGTTCCAGAAAACGTAAGCCAGCAACGTAACCCACTGAAAAACAAAAGAGATTTGATGTTTATGAAATAATTCAGAATGGAACATAATTAGGATATGCTTGTGATGGAAATCAATGATATAATAATATTATAGTATTAAAACTTACGTGAAAATGTGAAATAATGAAGTTCACATTTAAAAAACATCCACATAAAATTATCTGATTATTATAATAGGTAATCTCAATAATTACATTTGTATAAAAATGAATTATTATTCAATGAATAAATCCAATAATACATTCGAATAAGAACATATAAATAACAGAACACCACAATGGTACAATATTATATTTTTGTTGTGTTTGTAATTACCAACGATTTTTGAATTTTTATTGATGTAAGAAGAGTTTTATGAGTAAAAAAGTAATGTTAATAACTATATTCATTTTCAAAGAAAGTAATGTTAGTAGAGTGGTGATACGGTGGTGTAGAAATCACTTCGTCCATTACCATTATATGCAATGAACGGTAAATGTATACAAATTGAACGAAAATTTATAACAAATAAAAGTACCTACTTATTGAGATCGTTCAGTTCTAAATAAAAGTTAATTAATAAAAGTAGATAAAAGTTAATAATTATTGGCCATCGCCATCAAACATCAATTGATGATCTGATGACAAAAATATTGACTTCTTCAAATTCTCGGATTTTATTGATTTTACTTTAGCTATTCTCTTTATTTATAATAAATCATTTAAAAAAATTTAATTTTTTAAATTTAAAATCGGCAATCGGCAGTGTAATACTATAAAAATTTATAAATTATCTTTATCGTGTACTTAACGACATCCATACACTTGACAATTACCTATTATACGGCATAAACTGCTATTTAAATATCATGGGAACTAACTGGCCAATATATCAAAATGTTGGTTGCTATAGGTATACATACGAGATTTATATGATGTAAATAGTTTATCTCACAATAGTATTTTACTGTAAATGTTTAATAGCCCGTTCTAAGTCGTCTTTAACAGGGTCTACTGTCTACTATGCAAATTTTAATGTTTAAAGTTTTCAAAGTTTTTTTTTGTTTTTATTTATCTACAGGCTACAATACTTTTTAGAAACTAAGAGTTTCGATGAACTGCAGTCTTAATAATGAAAAACTGGTCGTATATATTTATATTTAGTTAATAGTTAGTAAATATAAGTTAATTCATAAGTTATTATTTAAGTTAGCTTATAAGTTATTAATTAAGTTATTTTGTAAGTTAGTAGGTAAGTTAGTTTATAAATTAGCAATTAGGCTAGTAAGTGAATTTTTAGATTAGCATAGTTAGAATAAGTAAAGTGGATTAGGCCTACTGGGGAAACCACTATAAAAAAAAAACGCTCAGAGTGTATTACCTCTATGTATGTTGTATAGTTTAACAATAATATACCACTTAATATTTATTCTTCTTGATTATTTTGATAATTGATATACATTTCAATATCTTTTGGTTTTTTCTTTAACCTCTTCAGGTCCTCTACAGTCTACCGTCAATACACTACTGCTTATTAGTGTTATTAGTTATTACTTATGCAGTATAAAATATAATTTATTATTGACAACTGTATAAGATCAAATTATATATTAACTACATTATTACATATAATATATTACATTATTACTGAACTAGTAATAATCAATTTAATAGATATCGAAATATATAGCTATAGTAGATATCGAAATATTTTTTTTTTTTGATAGACTTGATGTTCATATTACATTTACATAATTTGTATAGGTATATATCTAAAATAATTTATATAATATTCTGTTGAGCAATATATATATAGTAACTATTTTTTTTTTAAAGCGCCTAAAGTTAAAATTTTGTTGAAATATGTCAAAATCACGATAATGATAGAATGAATTATTCCCAAATGTTAACTCACCTTTTTCGTTTTAAACGTACTACGCCAATGCCGTTTTCAGGTCTATGGTGTGATTTATAATGATTCCACAAACATGTCGTCGACTTTGAATTTTTTATTACTCTCTGGCATAGTTTACAAATTGCTGTTGTGTTATTATCACTGCGCGTAAAAAAATCCCAAACTTTACTAGGAGCCATTACAACTATTATAATAATTATACGCGATGAAGGCTTGAAAGAAAATAAAGAAAAGAAAGAACCATGGGCACTAGGCACGGGTAGTGCAGATTAAAGTGTGCTCAATTGACAGTAGTATCATTTTCATGTCTCTGAATTAGCGATCATTAAGATAAGAAGTTTCTCATACTGGTTTTTATACTATGTATATATATTTTATGTACGAAGTTCACTAAGTTCACTGGCCCTATACGTTTATGTATAGGTAATATTTTATAACAACTTATTCCAATAAATAATAAATATATAAATAAATATAAATAAAAATATATATAATGTGCAACGAAGTACATATTATTATGTACGACATACATACCCGGATGCATAACATATCTGCAATTCAATTTTGTGTTTCGCACACATAACAAAGACGGGATTTCCTATCAAACTGTTCTCCTCATTATTTTCAACTGTGTGATTGTGCGAGAAAACTTTATTGAATAATTTTATTTGACGCATTCATTTTAACGTATTTACAACAATTTTGGTAGCAAAATTTAAATCCGCCAAGAACAAGTAAAATGTTATTTTTATATACGTTTTTATGGAATATTTTTGCTCCACTGCTTCTTCACACGGTAAAAACTCTAAAAATACTGTACTTAGGTATACTCTTCAACTTCAACAATAAATATGGAACTAATTTTACACATCGATTCATATGATCATATTGTCGAGAAATTTACCGAAATGTCACTCGTCATTTACATGAAGATATAGCTTACATATTACATGGAGTATTAAGAAATAGGCAGTGCTGAGTTAAGGGGGGGGGCAAAGGGGGCAGCTGCCCCAGGCGGCAAATTTTTATGGCGAAAACATAAGATTTAAAGTGTTCAAAAATGAATGTATAAAATATTAATAAT